>JACEVL010000948.1:0-52500 GCA_020284085.1 Aporrectodea caliginosa
AGCTGATAGAACTATGATTAATGCTTTGAATAGTATTCCAAATCCAAGCTTACGAGAACGAATAGAGAGGAGTTTAGTTAAACCTATATTATCAGCTAAATCGAGTTTGGGATTAGGTTTAAAAAAAGCTTGAAATGGACTGACGAGCTCGCGGAAGAATTACATAAACCCATAGTAAGGCATTTTAGAAAACGGAAGGTGTACGTCGGCGGGATAGATAACATTTGGGCAGCTGATCTGATCGATATGCAGGCGTTCGCTAAAGATAACGATGGTGTGAAATACTTGTTAACGGTTATAGATGTATTTTCAAAGTACGGTTGGATCGTGCCACTACATGATAAGAGCGGAAAATCTACAGCTAGTGGTTTCTTGAAAATATTAAAGAGCGGAAGAAAACCGGGTAAAGTATGGGTTGATAAAGGAAAAGAATTTTATAATAAGGATGTAAAGAATTTGGTTGAGTTATATTCTACTGAAAATGAGGAGAAATCCTGTGTAGTTGAGAGATGGAATCGAACGATGAGGGATAAAATGTTTAAGTATTTTACAGCTAATTCAACTCGAAGATATATCGATGTATTAGGCGAAATGGTTAGTAATTATAACAACGCGAGACATTCTTCTATTAAAATGACGCCTGCAAAAGCGAGCCTGAAAAATAATGAAAAGACTGTATGGATGAACTTGTACGGTGATGAAATTTCAGAACCCATTAAGCCTATGTTCTCGGTAGGTGATAAAGTTAGAATAACGAAGAAAAAGACTACATTTGAAAAAGGATATACGCCGAGATGGACTGAAGAGGTGTTTACTGTGTCTGAAGTTCAATACACAGATCCTCCAACCTATAAGATTAAAGATTATAACGGAGAAGAAATTCAAGGCTCATTCTACGAGCAAGAGCTACAGAAGACGACTCAAGAAATATTTAGAATCGAAAAGGTTATCAGGAAACGCGGAAAGAAATCTTTAGTTAAATGGCTTGGTTATCCCGAGTCCTTTAATTCGTGGGTTGATAATGAAGACTTAACGATCGTGTGATCCTTTTGCTTTTTTTTAGGATCCTTTTGCTTTGGGGTTGGCGAGTGAAACCCGAATGGTCAGTACATGGTGGATTCGAATGTTGGCGTTTTACTAGGTTAGTGACCGACTTATGATTTTGGTTCGTGTGCGCGATTTTGAGCTAGGATTAGGCCCGCGCATGATGGAGATTGGTGACACGGACTTAGGATTTGGTTAAATGTGGTGATTTGGAGCAAGGATTTGGTTGAATCACCACATTTGGACCAAGGATTTGGATGAATGCGCCAGAATCCAACTCTCTACTACTCTCACGGACAGTGAGAGAAAAGGTTATCTCAGGGAAGATCTGAGCAAGCTGGTACAGATCATTATCGCTATCTACGTCGACCAGGTATCCCTTTTCCGAATCCTCCGGAGTTTGTAGTATTTGGTCCCGAGTCAGAACGCATCCACCGACCGACAAGATTCGTTGCATTGCCAATCCATAGAGGTTATTCACATCTAGATACATAATCCAGTAGTTTTGTTTCGTAGAATCGTGGAGTGTACAGTGTGGGTTGTTCGTCTTTTCGAATCCTTTTGATGTCATCGATATCCCACCTCCAAGTCCTTTCTACACGAATAAATGCATGTCAATGTCGGTTAACAATTCGAGTCTGATAATTGTCTTTCGCAGCAACGCATCCCAAGTAATTCCGGGCAAGGAGAAGTGTTTCATCGGTGTTCTTAGGACTTTCTTTAATATATCTGCTAGTTGTAGTACATTCGAGGGGAGATACAAGTCGTGGTAATCTCCCATCGTTTTGCAGCTGAATTCGGTCCATAATTTTGTGCGTGCTGGTAATCCGCATCTGATATATGCGTTCTCTGGACAAACGACTGTTACAGCACACATCTTTGGGAGGAGGATCTGTCTCTTTGAATCTATCGTGGGAATCAATTATGTAATTCTAATTTCTTCCTACCACCAATGATATTTGTGTCTGTGTAGATCTTCCTTGCATAGATTTGCCGATAGTTTATCCAGGGTACTCTTCAGAAACGGTAGACTATCTATGGATTGGAATTGGCCCACGCCAATGGTCATGTTTTTCTCCCTGTTGTTGGGGAAACAACATGCCAAATCGCAATTTCTCATCAACAAATTGTATTGTATTGTATTTAGAAATTTATAAAGCGCTTCTCACAGTAATACCCAATCAGAAGCGCTCCCAGTGCGAAGAACTCTTCGAAAAAACAAACGTCTTAAGACAACGAGAAGAGGCCGAAATACCCACAGATCGAATGGTAGAGGGAAGGTCATTCCAGAGCATAGGACCAACAGATGCATAAGCGCGATGCTGGGCAGTAGCAGTCTGCGACCTAGGTACGAGAAGGTCATGCCGGTCTAAAGAGCGGAGTGAGCGACCAGAGGCAGCCGAAAGGGGTCGGCGAATTGAATCAGAAAAATAGCGAGGGGCCAGACCTAAGAGCACCCTGGATGTAAGAAATAGAATTTTAAACCGAATTCGGGCGATGAAAGAAAGCCAATGTAAATGCTCCGTCATGAAGGTCGAAATGTGAGAGAAGCGAGGAAGACGAGCTATCAAGCGGGCAGCTGCATTAAGCACTGATTGCAGTGGAGACAACCGACATTTCGGAAGTCCAGCAAGTAGAGAATTACAGTAGTCAATACGTGTGCAGACGAATGCATGAACCATATTAGTTAAACTAGAGGAGGGAACAGATCGCCTAATCGCTCGAAGACGTCTCAGATGATAGAAGCTAGACCGAGAAAGGTTAGAGATGTGGTTAGCAAATGAGAGAGTTCTATCCAGAGTAACACCCAGGTCGCGAACAGCATTAGAGAAGGTAAACAAGGGGAACCGCAGAGCAAGAATAGTAAAGTCTAATTTAAGGAGCTGTTGGCGTGTGCCGAACCAGATCAACTGAGTCTTAGCAGAATTGAGAGAAAGGCTGTTGGATGACATCCAGCAATGAAGGTCAGAGAGATGAATTGAGAAAGGACAAGTTGATTGACAGGAGGATCGTGAACAAAGGCTTGAACATCATCAGCAAAGAGATGCCAGAGATTGTGGCATCCAGAAAAAGTAAAAGCAGAGGCAGAGTGTTTCGCAAAAAGAAGAGGAATATCAGCAGTAAACAAAATATATAGTAGTGGGCCCAGCACAGAGCCCTGTGGCACCCCAAATTTAACAGGTACCCATATGGTGCGAGTGTAACCAAGAATGACCATTTGAGAGCGACCAGTGAGATAAGAACGAAACCAGTGTAAAGGAGATCCACTGAGACCAAAAGAGATTTCAAGACGCGTAAGAGGATCTCATGATTCTACCATGTCAAATGCTGAGAGCCAAGAGAGTGACATGAGATTTATCAATAGCAGAGTAGATGTCAGAAAGAAGAGATAAGAGAACAGTTTCAGTAGAGTGATAAGCTCTAAAGCCAGACTGCCTGGACGAAAGAAGACCAGACTGCTCAAGATAGGGAAGAAGATGCAGAGAGACAAGACGCTCCAGGGTCTTAGAGAGAAAGGAGAGATTAGAAATAGGGCGGTAGTTTTGAGGAATGCTGGGATCAAATGGCCATCGTATCCTCGTAGATTGTGGAATACTTCGGAATTTTACAACTCTTTGATTGAAATCACCGGCGCTACTTTTGCTGGATGCCACAAACTCGGTCATATTTTGCAACTCATTATGTATTGGTTCCAGTTCTCCCTGTAGTCGTTGTAGAATAGGCCTACTTCGACAGTATCTTCGCCTCTATAGTACTGGCGGTCTCGGCATGCCGTTTCTATAGGCGATATAGCAGAAACGGTTTCTGATCGGAGATCTCCCTAGCGTTGCTCTGGTTTGGATTGTTTGATGCTCCTCGAAATCCGCATAGATATGAATGGTACCAAACATTGTTTGTAATAGCTTTGAATTCCAATATGTTCTCACCTTCTTTGGGCATCTCAATTCGTTTTTTTCCGACCGAAATAATCTAAGTGAACGAGAAGCTGAAATATTTACAATTATTTCGGTCGGCCATTTTGGAAAATGGCTACCAATTTCGTGTAGAAAAGTGTTTGCAATTAGTTCTATTGGAAGCCTTGCCCGTAAAATAAATGTGTATGTTTAGACACCAAGCGTTCTAGAAGTAGCTTGCTACCAACAACGCTATATAAATCGTCGTAATTACAAGATCATGATACGAAGTGAAGTAGAAGCTGATATATTGAACAATGTGTATTTCGGTTTTGTACCATACCTGCCATACCCGCTAGAGGGCCGTGAAAATTTGTGTCCCCAGCTTTTTGAACTCGTCTACATTATGTATATGTACTAGCTAGAACCAAAGGGGCGCATTGGTTACCAGATGTGAAATATTTTGGCAATATTGGCAGCTCTCGGACCCCTCTACTTCATTACGAATGGTTTGCGGACTTTTCGCCCTCAACAATTCGCCTCTTGAAAAGTCGCTTCCCACTTATTTAACCTAAGCAAAAGAGATAAATAATAAGAGTTCTAGGTAGAAAGAAAACGTTATGGGTACTAAAGTGACCACTGTGGTATCTCTGACCAGACAGCACACACAACATAAAATCTTCCTATTTCCATTCCACATTTCCCGGCTGTAACATACAATAAAGTGTGAGGACTTAATCCAAGAAACAGTCTACAGGATTTGGCGATTCAAGAGGGCTCTATAAGAACCAGATACATTATGATGATGATGATGACGATGACGACGATGATGTTGATGATGTTGGCGATGACGACGAGTTCTCTGCCTGAAGGCAGGTCCATAAGGCTTTTTATGCCACCCGTTTAATTTTACAAACTACACGGTACCTAGATAAAAAAAATAGCAAAATTATAACTTACAGAACACTTCAATACTCTGAGAACTATTGCTGCTGCTGACAGTAGGAGTGTTGTTAGCGTAGTTCGGAGTAGTTGGTGGTATTAGTTGTATGTAGAGATGACATGTATAAGGCGTAATATTTTGTCGACCAGCTGTGACTGTAATTTGAGAAACAGCCGTGTTCGCTGTCGTTGAATTGTAGGAACTGGAAACATTTTGTCCATTGAAATCCGTCCAATAGAAATACGGTCGTAGCGTAGGAGCTGGTGCAACAGGTCCATTGTGGTTCAATACACACTCAACTATGACGCTCTGATTTTCCACTACAGCTCCCGGATTGTTTGTTTTGTTAACTGTAATAACTGGAGACGAATCTGTAAATAGAGAATGTGTGGCTTATTTCGAGTAAAAACGCAATTCAAGTGACATTCTGAAAATAGCCACAAACACATTCATGTCTTCAAAAGACAACAAACATATCTTCACTTTCGTGAAAAACTACAGTGGATATTTCACCCAGTGCAAAATCGATTACCCTGAATAGACTCAAGGGTTCAAATAATTCAGGCAATCATTATCCTCATGTAAGCAATCAGATACTTGCTGTAGGGCCTTTTAAGAGTTTTCTCCAGTCGCCTACAATGACGCATGTAAAAGAGCCTCTTCAATTGGGAAAAAGCCCCTTAAGGTGATCTAATCGATCGTCTGTAATCTACCTCATATATTTACCCAATTTTAGAGAGGTTGAACTTAAAGTTAACCCTATATTGCGCAAATAAATGGTTTTGACGGAAAACAATATTTCCGGTGAAAATTCGCTAAATAAGCTTATGGAAACGAAGTTGCTTGAAGGAAAACAACGTGGGCTCCTATTTCTCATTTTTGGTAGAGGTTTGTTGCCCTTGCGCAACACTGTGCGCTTTACGTCAGTGTATTAATGTTCAGCATTACTCGTAAAATTGTCTAAGACAGTGAAAAGGTGTCGCAAAGCAAAGGCATTTTACACACGAAATTGAATTTATGGATTCCTTTACAACTTGCTCTTGTCCTTCTTGTCACTGTAAATATGAGGTTCTCAGCTGTGAGCCACATTTAACCCGAATATGCTGTAAGGCAAGACGCATTCTTTTTGCGCAGGGCCTCACGGGTCCGAAACTTTATGATGTAGTACGTGCAACAACACTGACTCGTTTACTCTAAGCTGCCCCGGCCTGGTGGGGGTTTGCGAGACAACAGGATAGATGCCGACTTCAATCAGTAATAAGCAAACTAATCCGCCTCAGGTACCTTCCTGATGACAACCCAACGTTTGAGCGACTTTGTCTTGAAGCCGACACCCGTTTTTTCTCTGCGGTCCTGATGAACTCGGGCCACTTACTGCGTAGGCTACTTCCACCAAAAAGCCCCAACAATAACACCCTGCGACCTCGATCGCATGGCCGTCGACTACCTCTTGTAGATAATCTACTATACAGCGCAAGACTTTTATAGTTAGAATGTTGTACTCATATTGACAGTTGATTGTTATTAAAACATAATATTATGTACATCAGAGTGCAAATTTGCAATTGGTTTATTCAAGAATATACTTACTTACTGTTTCCACGACAACTCTTCGAACGACATTTCGTCTAACGACACTTCGTCTAACGACACTTCGTCTACAAGTGTATCTGTATCCATTACGGCTAATCAACAGAGGCCGCTTTCTTATAGTTTCGCTAAAACGTGCTATATATTCTCAGGAATCCAGCTTCTAATTACTGACAAGATTATCTTCATCAATCCAGCTTCTATTGAATGGCAACCTATTTTCATCCATGCATCCAGGTTGATTTCCAGCTTTTATTTACGGGAAAAATTATTTCGATAAATTCAGCTTCTATTTCAACACATGAATGTTTTCATCAATCCAGCTTCCATTTTAAAGTGACAATATGAAATAACTTTGTAGACGAAATGTCGTTCGACGAAATGTCTGTAGACGAAGTGTCGTAGACGAAATGTCGTTCGACAAGTTGTCGTGACACCTTACTTACTTACTTATTTACTTCCTTACTTACTTACTTATGATTTTAGTGGAGTCGTTGGTTCAAGAGCTCCTTTGCTCTGTGAGCAACATCGGTACACAATGGAAGACGTCCTCGTTTATGTCCTGCTGTCTTGCTAGGTTTCTTCAACTTCAGTAACGACAACTGCTCTGATGCAGGACACAGCAGTCAGACACATAGAACGGTTCCACGAACATTCATGTGCACACTTTTCGTCTACGACACTTCGTCTACAAACATTTCGCCGACATACATTTCGCCTACTATGACGTAAGCATACTACCTAGGTTCCACGACAATATGTCCACGATAACTATTATTAATCCCGCTTCCATTTAATCAAAAAAATAATTTTCATCAATGGAACTTTTATTTAAAAAATTTTTGAGCAGCCTTCTACCCAGTCGCAAAAACACTGACCAAGACAGATGTCGAACTTGTAAAATATTAATAGGAGTACCTTCCCACTTGATAACAGGTTTTCACGCTTCCCGTTCATTTCAAAATGTTTATCATTCCTCACAAAGGCATTTCCTTTATCAGCTCACCTCTGCAAAGATCCATTCTAAACTGATAAATGACATATAGCGCCGAGGCATTACGCTTCAAGAGAAATCGCAATAACAAATCACGGTCCATTGCAGATCTGGTTGTGCATCAAGTAAAAATGGCTTTGTGATATTTTCCTGTATTATATCTGGTGAATTCTTCTGAACCACATCTTTAACCTGTTTTGGACCAATGTTCGCTTTACGAACACATTTTTTGATGACATCACATTGGTTGAGGTCATCACTTTAGTTTTCTTTTCGTGTGCTAATTTGTTAGCTGAAAGTTTGATTTGTCGGATAAATCGCCAAAAATTGCTGTTTTTAGAGTTTTGTCTAATACTAAATACGCAACTTCAGGTATGTTCACCGTCTTTTGTTTGAAAATTTATAATTTTGGTTCGATGTGTGACATCGCACATGGGCATTTGGGCATTTGACAAGACTAGCGCACATATTTAGCACAAAGTAGGCCATTTGCATCATTTTATTTAATAATAAATTAAGTCGTAAAATGTTCATATCTGGGTCATGTTCGTTTTACTAACATTGGTCCAATATGGTACTGATGACGTCTAGTAAAGTCAACGTTTATTTTCAGATGCATATTTCTGATCCTGAGCTACATGTGTCAACCAAATCATTTATTATTGTATATATATATATATATATATATATATATATATATATATATATATATATTTGTGTGTGTGCGTCTGCGTACGTGCGTGCGTGCGTGTTCGTGCGTGCGTGCGTGTAATAAACAATAAAGGACCCTTAATTGATGGCTGTGGAGTACCAGTGTCACACTCTTACTTTCAACAACTTCTTCACTTCATTGGATCTCCTCACAACATTGAAAGATACAGGTTTTGCTGCAACTGGGACGATACGGAAGAACCGCTTGTGAAACTGCCCTATTATGAAATCTAGTGCGGTGAAGAACGAGCAGCGAGGAGGAATCGAATATCAGGACAATGGATGTGTTGTGGTGGCATTGTGGAAAAACAACACGCTAGGGTTCGTAGCATCAAGCCATGTCGGTGTGAGTCCAACTGTGTCCCAGAGACGCTACTCCAGTGGTGACAAGATGCACATCCAAGTAAACTGCCCTATGATTTACTCGTACAACAAGTCAATGGGTGTTGTCGTCCCACTTGATAGGTTTCTCAGTGAATACAGACCGGGCATACGCGGTGAAAAGTGGTGGTTCTGCTTCCACACCCATGCTCTCAACATATCATGTGTAGTGGCTGCCTGGAGAGTGCAGGTGAAGGCTGGTGGCAAAATTGACCAGCTGGAGTTTGTGCGACACATCTTCCGAATCCTGCTCCAGGGAAGTATCAGCCATCGCCGGGTTGTTGCACCGATAGTTCGACCCGACATACGCTATTACAGTGACGGCCGCAATCTGGAGAAAGGCAAGGCTGATGGCTGTTGCAAACTGGAAGGCCCTACATGTGCGTGAAGTGCAACAAACGCCTTCATCAGAAGTGTTTCACAGCTTTTCATATTCCAGCGTAACATTTATAGTGACAAACACGATGTCACGAACAGTCAGGATTTTTTCAATTTCAATGTCACTGGCTACAAATCTTAGTCATTTCTTTCTGATATACCAAAAAGTTGATGCTGAAAACATTACATTTCACACGATTTTTAGCAACAATTATCCAATTTCATCACGTTATTGTGTTACAGTGTGATTTCATACATGTTCAATATTTCACATGTTGTCAGTAGCTTATTGGCCCAATGTTCGTTAGACGAACATATGCAAATTTGCATACGTTATTTGAGAATGGTCAAAAAACATAATACATACGTTCAAACCTAGCTACTATGGCCCAAATAATTAGCACAGTTCATAAAAAAATTTCTTAATAAAGCTTTGGTCCAAACGGGTTAACCTTCGCAGGACCAGGCGGGGTAAATAATTACCCCAGCGGTTTTCGATGTTGATTGCGGAGCAACTGTAGGGAGTTATAATTTGACGTTTCATGTGTTTACAAGTTAACCATCGGACTACCAAGGGGGTGGTTACCAACCCCTCCCCTACGTTTTTATGCATAATTTTTTTTATGGGTATGGAATATAATTTTTACATTTTAGTTAGCTGTAGCAGATTCATTGGCGCACATTTTGAGGTAAACATCATGGTGGTAGCCCACGCCATTCAAAAGTTATACCCGATATACCCGAGGTACCAGGGGAGTTTGTGCGAGTTTTTCGCCTATAGCTGATTGGCTATTCTTCCTAGAAGATAAACAAATATATAATTCTTTAGAGGGAATGTAGGGCTTCATTTGCATACTTATATGTTTGTCTTTTGAATACCGGAAGTGATCAAAATAAATAATAATACGCGTAATCTGTGTGAAAATGGTTGAATGCAGCATCACAACGTAAACCGATATATATGTATGGATATATATGTATGGATATATATGTATGGATGTATATTTATATGTATATAAACATGTGTAGGGATGTGTGTGTGCATCTTGGATACATAGATCAGTTTCAAAACACACATAATCTTATATTTGTTTATCCAAAAAGTACAAAATGTACGCAATAATATAAAATATCGCTAATTATCGGATCCGTTGTTAAAAATTATGTAACTTCGAGGTGCATTCACAAAATGTATAACTAAATATACCATTTTGTACAGAAGTGAATGCCGAATCCATTGCTCTATTACAAGATATGATATGTGGAACAAAACCCGAAATCCAGAGGGGTGGTAACCACCCCCCTTTGTAGCCAGAGTTACCAAAAAACCTTGGTAGCATGAGTTTAAGACCCCAGACATATTCTGACAGCATAACCACCATGATGTCATGTTGTGGGGAAAAGATATTTAAGTCCAAAGTGTCATGGGGTATGTCCTGGGGTAAAAATTTACCCCTTTTGATCCTCGACGTCGTTATTTTTTCATACATAGGGAAAATATATTTTTTAAATATCTGAGCTCAGAAGTAACTTAAAATCACAAATAAAGTGTTGAATCTAACAGAGAATTAAGTTTTAATAGTTGCGTAAATGTGCAGAGTTTAATTTCCAATATGGCCGCCAAAACACAAAATATGCATATCCCAGCTCATAGGCAAGCTAGAATAACAAACGAAGTGTCGAATTTAATATATGGGAATGTTACCTTCCAAGATGGCGGCCAATATGGCCGCCAAAACACAGAACTATGTGTATCTCAGCTCACAGGTGAGATACATTAACAGATCCTTCTCCAACGTTTGCAGCTATCCTGTGGCATATCCGATATCCTTCTTCTTTGGTTTAAATCGTACCTCTCAGACCGCTCTCAGATGGTTGTCACTGGTGACTCCAGATCCCAGTGGGTCAGGGTTAGATTTGGCGTACCTCAGGAATCAGTGCTCGGACCTATCCTCTATATCCTTTACACGGCTGATATCCCTCTGTTATTCGCTAAATACACTGCGATTGGTCACCTCTATGCGGATGATACTCAAGCATTCGTGCATGGCTCACCAGCTGATCAACTCTCTTTGGTCTCCTCTGTTGATACACTTGCCCGTGATCTAAACTTCTGGAGTCATCAAACCGACTTTGTCTCAATTCGGCTAAAACTCAACTGATTTGGTTTGGGACCAGGCAACAATTGCTTAAACTTGACCTCCCACTGCTTACTAAGAAGTTTCCCTCTTTTACTACTCTTCCAGTGTTCGAGATTTGGGTGTCACCCTCGACTCCTCCCTAACCTTCACCGAGCACATCTCGGATTTGACTCGCTCTTGCTTTTTCATCTGAGGCGACTGAGAGCCATCAGACGATCAGTCGCTCCCGCCGTCTTTACCACCATTGTGCATGCATTCATCTGCTCTCGTGTGGATTACTGCAACTCGCTCCTCATGGGTCTCCCCAAGTTGCGACTCTCCCCCTCCAGTCAGTCTTAAACGCTGCTGCTAGGCTCATAGCACGCCTTCCTCGGTTCTCCCATATTTCAGATTATATGACTGAAGTGCTACACTGGCTCCCAATCACCTCACGTATCCATTATAAGATCCTCCTCTTGGTCTCCAAATCTCAACTTGGCCTTGCACCAAAATATCTCTCGGACTTTATGCATAAGCCTATCTCTGCAACATCTGCTCGCCCTTTGCGCTCTACTGACCGTCTGGACCTCTTTGTCCCTCGTGTTAAATCAGCCTTGGCTCAATGCCGGGCATTTGCTGTGACAGGTCCCTCCACTTGGAATGGCCTCCCGCCTCCCTTACGGGCTAAGCTCATATCTGGGATTTCTCACGCATCCACTCGCTCTCTTAAGGCGTTTCTTTTTCCCCGGGGTTTCCGCGCTGAAAGCGCCTCTGAATAGTCTATGCTGCGAGAGGCGCTCTACAAATTTTTAGATGCGATACGATTTAGATACGATTAAGAAATGAAGTGTCAAATTTAATACATTCAAAATCAAGGAATTGATTTATCGTAGTGGCAATAGTGTGTGAGTGATAATTCCCAAGATGGCGGTTAATATGGCGCCAGAACACAGAAATTTGTATATCTCGGCTCATATTTTGCTTTTGGCCGCCAAATTGGACGCCATCTTGGATAGTAACGTTCCCATACTATTGCCACTTCGAGAAATCGATTCCTTGATCTTGGAACTATTAAATTTGATATTTCATTTGTTATTGTAGCTTATTTTGAATGAGATATATTATATTTCTGTGTGCTGGCGGCCATTTTGTCCGCCATCTTGGATAGTAGCATTCCCACACTATTGCTACTATGAGAAATCGATTGATTCACATTAAAATTATTAAATTCGATACTTCATTTGTTACTGTAGCTTGCTTATGAGCTGAGATATACATTTTGTGTGTGATGGCGGCCATATTGGCCGCCATCTTAGAAAGTAACACTCGCACACAATTGACACTATAAGAAATGGATTTCTTGACCTTGAAACTATTTAATTAGACACTCTATTTGTTATGGTAACTTAACTATGAGCTGAGATATACATTTATTTGTGGTTTGTCGGCCATGCTTGCCGCCATCTTGGAAAGCAAGATTCGCAAACTATTGGCACTACGAGAAATGGATTCCTTGACCTTGAAACTATGTAATTCGACACTTCATTTGTTGCTGTATATTACCTGTGAGCTGAGATATTACAAATTTTAATGGGGCAAAAAATTATCCCGCTTGGACCTCGACGTATCGTAAAATGTTTTGGTCCTGCGAAGGTTATTGCCAACACTTTACTGCACTTATCGGTACAGGATTTTACCTTCGATTTTATAATTTCAAAATAATTCTAATCTAATCTAATCTAATCTAATCTAATCTAATCTAATCTAATCTAATCTAATCTAATCTAATCTGAACATTTGTAAAGCGCTTCTCACAGCAGAGCTATTCAGAAGCGCTCTCAGCGTGACAGGCCCGAGAAAAGAGAAAGGTCTTTAAGTAGCGAAGAGATGCCAGTGAAATCCCCTCCAGAATCCGGCTACGAATTGCAAGGGAAGGTCATTCCATATTGTGGGACCCACAACAGCGAAAGCCCGTTGCTGTGTTAATGAGGCTCGCGACCGAGTTACGAAGAGATCAAGCCGGTCAGCAGAATTAAGAGGGCGAGAAGAACGTGCAGAGAGCTGCTTACACATCAAGTGACAGAGGTACCTAGGCGATAAGCCTTGCTGGGACTTGGTAACAAGGAGCACGATCTTGTATTTGATTCGAGCTGAGACAGGGAGCCAGTGAAGTTCATTAGTCATGTTCGTGGAGACGTGAGAGTACCGAGGAAGACGTGAGTAGTGGTATGAGTTCTGTACTACTCCACCCGTAGTTTACGACTTTCGGATCTAGCCCAGGGAGAAGGGAGGGGAAGGTAAGCCCCGCCCCTATTGTTCTAGGGCCCCGCCCCATTTTGTTCCTAGGCCACCGTACCATGGTCTTTTGTTCCTAGGCCACCGTACCATGGTATTTTGTTCGTGGGACACCCCTGGTCTTTTGTTCATGGGCCACAGTCTTTTAAAAGTGTGGGGATTTTATGACTTGGTGTAATGGGTTTATGACCCAGATCAAGGAACAAAAGGTCAGGGTGCGTTGACCTATGAACAAAAGACCAGGGTACAGTGGCGCTTGATCAAAAGACCAGGGTACGTTGGCGCATGAACAAAATACCAAGAGGTGGCCCATGAACGAAAGACCAGGTGGTGTCCCACAAACAAAAGACCAGGGTACGGTGGCCTAGGAACAAAAGACCAGTGTGCGGTGGCCTAGGAGCAAAAGAGGCGGGGCTTAGAACAATAGGGAGGGGCTTACCTCCCTCTCCTCCCCTCCCTGGGTTAGAACCGAAAGTCGTAAACAACGGGATGAAGTAGTACAGGAACTCATACCACTACTGACGTGCAATAAGTCTGGCTGCACCGTTTAAGACAGATTGCACAGAGGACAGGCGAACCTCAGGAAACCCAATTACTAGAGCCTACAGTGTTACAATAGTCAATGCGTGACGAGACAAAGGCATGAACCATGGTTGTAGATTACGATAATGGTAACACGGGGGAATGATAGCGTTTAGATAGGAACCTCAGCATGAAGCGGGGTCGACTCAGCCTTCAACTCCATAGGTGGCGACTGTAAAATTAGCTATAGAACAGATGGTCGCCTCGCATGGCTGCCATACAGTTAAATTCGACTCCTGTTTAAGCTTGCTATAATCTGTCACTACTGCAATATGTAATCTTACTGCGGTTTTTCAGCTTGAATTAACAAGCACGAATATTACTATGTCTAATCATATTGGCTCTATCACTAAAGCTTGTTTTCTCTCATCTCCGACGAATACGCTAAATCAAGCGCTGCCTTAATGAGCGTTGCCTTCATATCTTAGTCCATTCACTTGTATTATCCAGGATTGACTACTGTAACTCGATACTCTATGGTCTACCAAAATCCACCCTTTCACCGCTTACTTCTGTTATCCACTCTGCAGCTCGTCTAGTCAAGAACCTTGGCCCTAGAGATCACATCACCAACTCCCTTCAGCAATTACACTGGTTACCCATTCAGGTTCGGATATCCTTTAAAATCTGTCTTTTCATGTTCAAAATAATGTCAGGTTCTGCTCCTCCTTACTTATCATCTCTAGTCACACCATGTGCTGTTCTTGAATCAAGACGTGGTTTGCGATCGGCTTCGAAAAGAGACTTCGTAATCAAAAGAACAAATCTTCAATTTGGAAACAGAATGTTTGAAGTAGCTGGTCCAGCTGAATAGAACTCTCTACCAGAACTAATCCGAAGATCATCCTCAATTAATATTTTTAAATCTAAGCTTAAAACTTATCTCTTTTCCAAGTAAGTACATTGTAACGCGTCCTTTGAGTAAGACTTTGTTTTATTAAGGCGCGTTATAAGTGCAAGTTGTATTGTATTGTATTGTATTATTAAAATAATAGTGTGAATCATTTGGAAACCAGAATTCGACTTCATAATTTACACCGGTAAAACAGTTATATGATCCTACGACGTCATAATGCGTGTTACCTAGCAACGCAGTAAAGACGTCAATTTATTTACATTTTAACAACATAATAATATTGACATCCATTTTCATTCCTCCCACTCCAGATATCTTCATTTCCATTCCTGTTCAAGTATCCATGCATAACAATAATACATTTCGACTAAACTGGAAGGCGGAGGGTATCTTCGTCCATTGCCACCACAAGTAATGAGTCAAAGGTCACCAAAAGACGTCGGTGTATGCCCAGTTTGTTTAAACGAGTTAAAACTACATCGTTTTAAATGCACACTACACTCCCATGGACCCCGTCGGAATCCATGTCCAGGTTCAGACCAGGTGCCTATTAACATGGTGCAAACAGGGAGTCGCTCTTCACACACAAAGCATTCCGACGATAGCCAGTGCAATGCATCACAGACAACGCATTCTGATGATAGTCGGTACAATGCAGATGACGATGAAAATCGATTCTGCAGTGAGCCGTTACTAGACATTTTAACCCATCCAAAGGTTAGAAGACGACTGCTGAAACACAATCATCCCACTGGCAGCAAGAGGAGCGTGCAGGGACTTACTTACCAAGATCCTCCGGGCCGTTATTTGAGAACCGAACAGCCCCTCAAAATGGCTTGATCTACTCCAATTTTCACCGATTATTCTGGCTAAGCCTAAGAGGGGAGGTCGAAACCAGAACTTGAGCAAGATAATTCTAACTCGCATCGAATCCTGGCGTAGTGGTATGATCTTCTGTGATGAAGCTAAAGAAATCACGCCATCTGACTCACGAACTAGGAGGAATAACAAGGGCTACGATCGAAGTAAATATCTTGCGCAGGCGGTGTCTAGCAGACTCGAAGATGGCGACATCAAAGCATTCCGACGCTTGTTGTGCTCTGATGATGTTCCTGTAGAAGATTCACCTAGAGTGATTGAAGAATTGCAGAAGAAGCACCCAAAGGCTTACGAAGACAGAAGAACACTGCCATGCCATCAAGAAGACAGGTTTGACGCCTTACAGGTTTCTCGAAAGATGGTCTTTAACGCTATTGCTTCCCTTCCTGCAGCATCTAGCGGAGGACCAGATGGCTTCACACCACAACATCTAAAGAACCTTCTGTCCAATACAACAGACACGGATTTCGTAGAGACTATCACTTGATCAATCTACTATTAAGAGGCGGTCTACCGAAACAAGTTGCAGATATCCTATACGGTGGAAGACTAATAACACTTGGGAAAAAAGATGGCGGAATAAGACAAATCAAGATTGGATACACGTGGCGACGGCTGGCTGCCAAGTGTGTCTGCCATGTTATTACTCCATACCTATCTCAAAATCTGTCACCACTTCAAATCGGTGTTGGAGTATCAGGAGGTGCCGAGGCTGCAGTCCACGCAACCAGACGATACTTGCAGTCGATGCCTGAAAACCATATCATAGTGAAACTAGACTTCTCGAATGCCTTGAATGCTCTGAGAAGAGACTCAATGTTAGAGGCGGTGGCAGCAAAAGCTCCAGAAATATACAGATACCTATATGACAACTATGCCTATGCCCCACACCCAGCTACAGACCAGACAGAATACCATTATTTCCTAGGAAGATACTAGAGAGAGACACGGGTACTTCCCCGCGGGGAAACCGCGGTTACCGCGGTAAATCCCGCGGTAACGGGGACAACAATTGCGGTAATACCGCGGTAATGGGGACAACAATTGCGGTAATACCGCGGTAATGGGGTTTACTCTCGCGGTAATACCGCGGTAATGGGGAATGAGCCGGCAATAAACCCGGGTGATGTTAAGAACTTGAGAACTGATAAGGCGATTTTTCTATTTCCTGAAGCCTATTAGTCAGAGATAGTCAGGACTTGGTTAATGCAAACTGTTGATAAGATAATAACAGACGAATGCAGTTGGCAATACAAATAGCTCTGTAAGCTAAAAATGTTATTTTTTAAATTTGAATTGGTGTAAACTTTTGCGGGGAATGTGATGTCATCCTGCGGGGATGGGGTGGGGATGGGGAGAAGACCTGCGGGATGGGGTGGGGATGGGGACAAACCAGGCGGGGATGGGGCGGGGATGGGGAAGACTTACTTGTTGCGGGGCGGGGATGGGGACGAGATTGTCTCCCCGCGTCACTCTATAGAAGGTACCCAACTAGGCGACCCCTTAGGGCCACTGGAGTTTTGTCTGGCAATATATCCACTTCTGGAGAGTTTGACAACTCCATTCACTATAGGCTATATGGACGATCTAACTCTTGCTGGACCGATCGATCAAGTTGAGCACGACGTCAGCTTGATAGAGAAAGAGGCGCCCATGTATGGTCTACAGCTAAATCAAGCAAAATGCGAAGCATCCGTTAGAAGCTACGATAAAGCAAAGAAGATTCAGACCTTCGCCGAGTTTGAAAATATCGCCGTTAAAGATTTGACATTGCTGGGAGCACCGCTGCTGCCAGGCAGGGCTGTCGACAAATCTATCCAGAAAAAGATCAAGGATTTAGAGAAAGTCACAACAAGGCTTGAGATGCTACATCACACGACTCATTCGCCCTGCTGAGGAGCAGCTTAAACATACCGAAGTTGCTATACACATTAAGAACATTAGCCTGCTTCTTAAACGAAGGACTTCTACATGACTTCGACGAAGTCTTGAAAACTGGTCTGTGTAGCCTTCTCAATATCAACATAAGCGACGATCAATGGATCCAGGCATCTTTGCCTGTTAGAAACGGTGGTCTGGGCATTCGCAGTGCCGTTATGCTGGCAACTTCCGCTTTTTTTGCATCAGCCGCTGGAACACGAAACCTTGAAGACCGGCTGTTACTCGACGTCCCTCTAACAATCACAGATCCGTTGGTAGAGGAGGCTTTTAGTTCTTGGTCATCGAAGTCGAACGCACCTCCTCCCATCGAGCAGAAGGCTCATATACAACGGGAATGGGACAGCAAACTCATATCACATGCACTTCAAGACCTGTCAGAAAGAGCGAGTGATTCTGCTGTTAAAACCAGGTTGTTAGCCGTGCAATCGCCACACTCTGGAGACTGGCTTCATGCACCTCCCATTACGACAGCAGGATTACGGATGTCAAAAGAGGTCCTAAGAATAGCATCCGGCATCCGACTTGGCACTGCGTTGTGTGAAAAACACACTTGCAAATGTGGTGTCATAGTAGAATCCAACGGCCATAATGGATTCACTTGCATCAACGGAGCAGGAAGACAACATCGACATGGCATGATCAACGACGTTATTTGGCGAGCTTTCACTAGAGCAAAAATACCAGCCATCAAAGAGCCCAATGACCTCCCAGATCAGACTGCAAAAGGCCTGACGGAGTCACCACTCACCATCATACCTTTGGTACAGAGGTCGTTGCCTGGCATGGGATGTCACGGTGCCAGATACTTTCGCTGCATCCTACGAACATATAACATCGCAAAACGCAGGTGCGGCAGCGGAAAAGGCAGCTCGCAACAAGGAAAACAAGTATGCTGCTATCACACAGTAACATCATTTCGTCCCTGTTGCAGTCGAAACTGCAGGAAGCTGGCACACAGAATCACTGCAGTTTGTTCAAGAACTAGGACGCAAGATCTCAGCAGCGACAGGCGACCAGCGTGAGACCAGTCATCTTCTACAACGCTTATCAGTCACCCTACAAATTGGAAACTCTCTATCTGTTTTAGGCACCACAGATTGCAACAACAGTAGCCCAGGACTGAACGAAGGCTTATAAAAATATTGAAAACAGTTACTTTTAATCAGTCTGTACATAAGTTTGTTGGCTTTATGAAGAAATAAATTTGTTGTTTATAATAATAATAATAATAATAATAATAATAATAATAATAATAATAATAATAATAATAATAATAATAATAATAATAATAATAATAATAATAATAATAATAATAACAATAACAATAACAATAACAATAAATAATAATAATAATAATAATAATAATAATAATAATAATAATAATAATAATAATAATAATAATAATAATAATAATAAGGCTAAATTAAGCAAACATGCTGCCACAAGAATCTGCTGACACCTCAGACGATCTAGTAAATACAGCTCCGAATGAATGGACACTACTCACGGGTTCCGAACCACCGATGTGATCAGCAGCTCATGGTCAAAGAGAATGGGATAACCGCTGGATAAGTAAGACATGGACAACTTTGCACGAGTCGACGAACAACGCACTAGACCGTGCTCCTCTCTTAGCCTCTCGGGAGATTGGTTGCTAGCACCTCCGGTTACAGAATTGGGTCTCCGCTTGTCTGACAAAGTAATAAGGATCTCTGTTGGAATTCGACTTGGAACGACACTATAGATGTGAACACACTTGTGGCACTGTGGCTAGAGAGTCGATGCCAGAGGACTCCACGGTCTTGCTCCAGATGAAACGCTGGCAGACATACACGGCACAACATCCTGAACGATATAATATGGCGATCGCTCGGAAGAGCATACATCCCTTCTAAGAAATAACCGTTGGGCCTCACAAGAGAAATACTGTATGGCAAACGACCAGACGGCATGACACTTGTCCTGTGGCCATGTGGAAGATACATCACTTGGGACGTGACCGTTTCGGACACATTTGCGACATCACATCTTGCAGCAACATCAACCGGAGCAGGTGAGGCTGCAAACCGGGCAGCCGTCGAGAAAAAAGATCGAAATATGCCACAATCACCCGAACACATGATTTTGTGGCGGTGGCATTGGAGTCCAGCGGTTCATGGAGTTCAGAAGGACTGGATTTTGTGTTGGGACGAAGGTTGACCGATGCAACCCATGACCCACTCGAAACAAGCTACCTGTTCCAAAGACTCTCGGTAGCTGTCCAACGCGGGAATATATACTGCTTTTCTTCGACATTACCATGCTAGATTGTTCACATAATAATAATAATAATAATAATAATAATAATAATAATAATAATAATAATAATAATAATAATAATAATAATAATAATAAAAGTCCCTGAGGGATCATGTATACTCTCCTTCCTCTGCCTCCCCCTTAGTCCCTCTGTCCCTCCCTCCATCCATCCCACCCCACCTACAACCCTCCTCTCTCGCCCGTCCATCCCTCTCTAACTACTTCCAACCTCCGTCCATCTTTCCCCTCCGTCCTTCCATCCATCCATCCCTGCCTGCCTGCCTCCCTCCATCCCTCTGCCTCCCAGGCAAGCAGATGTCAAACCCTATAGTGACTGTTAAGAGGAGTGTTGTCTTGGAGGCAGGCAGGAAGGAAATGAGGGAGGCAGGGCGGCAGATATCGCCCCTAGGGATGGTACTCGTCCGACTGTGGCGGAGCTGGCGGCCCTGCCGTCCGTCTCAGCCAGCAGTCCCTCCCTCCGTCCACCCCTTGCCGCCGTCCTTTTCTCAAGGCTAGCCAAGGGGCTCCTAGAGGTGTGCCAGTATGCGTTACAGGAATGTTGAATTCATTGCAAAGATTTCTCTTCGTTTATAATAATAATAATAATAATAATAATAATAATAATAATAATAATAATAATAATAATAATAATAATAATAATAATAATAATAACAATAATAATAATAATAATAATAATAATAATAATACATGTAATATTAATAATTAACAAGTATTGATATGTGTTTATTACCATGTCTGTACACCATAATGCGGATGGCAGTAACTGTTGACCAATTAAAGAATATTTGTATCTTATCTTTTATGATTGCGCAGGAAGCAAAGAATATGGGTTTGCAATTAAACCGCAGCATAATGCGAAATTGCCTGCCACCACACCCAGATGCCGATTGATGACCCGGTTTTTCAAGATTTTACGAACGTTTCCTTCGAGGCGATGACCTTGTTGGGTGCACTTCTGCTACAAGGTCCAGCTTTGAATATGGTCGTGGAATCGAAAGCAACTGATCTTGAAAGAGCAATACAAAGACTATCCTTACTTTACACACATGACGCTCTGGTTCTGCTGAGAAATAGTTAAAGTGTTCCGAAGCTGTTGTACAGTATGCGCACAGCCATCTTTGCTGATTGCCCGAGCTTGACTCGGTTCGACCATATGCTGAGAGAAGGGGTATCAGCCATAATGAACGTGGACCTTGACGATGACTGATGGTTCCAGGATGGTGGTCTTGGTGTTCGTTGTGCTTCTACGCTGGCACGTTCCGTCTTTCTGGCTTCTGCTGCTAGCACAAGCGAACTGCAGGCACGCATCTTACCCACAGAGTCGGCTGAGATACCCTATGAACCTACAAATCCAGCACTAACCGCTTGGAAGACCCTGGCAAGTGAGGAACCACCAACAGGAGCAGCAACTCATCGTCAAGAAGAGTGAGACCTTCGATGTACAGACAAGGCGTGGACAGGCCTGCTCGAGTCCACTAGCTGTCCACGCGATCGTGCTCGTTTGCTAGCATCATGAGCACCTCATTCTGAATACTGTGACTGCTCTGGGCCTGCGGCCATGGTCGACCGAGTCGAAGGTAGCGCTGACGTCATATGGGGCAAGCAGGGTGACCTGAGACCTATCCATAGCGCCATAAATATCAGAAAGACGGAGAAGGGGGACTCTGTAGAGTTAGATAGATAAATAGATATTCGTTTTATTTTCTGACAGGTTGACAGACCGCAACCAGTTACAATAACCCAGATTGACGTGAAGGAAGTAGATTGTTAGAGTCCAAGTAGTTAAATAGCTGACTAGCAACCAGTTTTTCAATAATCTTGGAGATGAAAGTGATATTAGCTATAATAGGCCTATAGCTAGACGGCATAGACGGGTCAAGCCCCGACTGCTTGATGATCGGCGTAATGATCGATCGCTTCTGGGAAGACGGAAGCACTCCTTCACGAAGAGAGGTGTTGCAGAGTAGAGTGAGGAACGGCAGGAGGATGTCGATCGATTCCTGGATAAGGAACGGAGGAAGAGGATCCAGCTCCGAAGACTTTGGCGCAGAGGAGAGGATCAGGCGACAGAGATCAAGATCCTTTATCTAAGTAAGTACGGCTAAAGGCGAAGACGGGTTCCGGTGAGTGAGCAGTGTCCTGGCGGATGGAGGAGATTTTGGCGTCGCAGTAGTCCGCAAAAGCCTCGGCCGTAAAATGAGCAGTCTGCACGGTGGAGGATCGAGGCCTGCCAAGAATCACCAGCACTAGATAAAATCAGGCGCTCCCAGTATTCACCCTCTTTTTCCCTGTAACGTCGATGAATGGAACGGACAAAGAGTATCCAGGATTCTGGATCATCAGGGGAGCGCGTACGCTGTTTATTTGGGTGATATCTATGTTAAGGAAAAGAGAATTGCAGTGGCCTAATTTTACGTCAACTGTAGATGCGCCCGGATTATTGCAATGAATTACTTGCGCTCCTCCCAGGGCTCCGCTTGCGCCAGCTCCCATCCATATTATGTCGCCTGAGTCTTGTCAGACAAGCCGATTTTTTGCACACGTTGCAATACATGCGAGAAGTACTACACTGGCTCCCTTTGGCGAGGGAATTTCGTTCATTTAAAACTATCTTGCTGGTGCTTGCCTCAATTGTCGACAATGCCCTGGTGTACGTTGACAAACTCTTTGTTCCAAATCTCAAGTCACTGAGTTGGAAATCGTTGAACTATCCTAGTCGTTGAAATAATGCAGGTCCCGCACTTCCGAACTAAAAATCGACCTCGACGTGCCTTCTCGAGTGGGACTATTCTACCATCTAAGTTGAACAATTTTTCGCTAATAAAATGCACCGTTGCTTTTTGTTTTGAAGCAAGCACTTTCAATTGTTTCAAACGAACGTGTTTAAGTAAGTTAGACATAGGCCTACCTGTGTGCATCGCTTTTGTGATGTAGCGAAAAGGCGCTATATCAAATGTCGAACGATAAGGTCGTACATAAAAAGAACGAATTATGGGTGCGGAGAAAAATAAGACAGCAACGTCAAACGATTTGACATTAGGGGCCTATTATATTTCCCGTTGAAATGCTTTTAATTTCACGTTTTTATTTGAGACATTCAAGCAGTCAAACAAAATATAACTGGCATGATAATATCGAAACTTGTTTTAGGTCTTAATGAATGTCTAATTTATGATCTTGCTGAAATTAAGAAATATGCACTTAGACCATACCTATGACTGTAAGTATTGCAGACGGTCCAGTTGCAGCGTCTGAGCACGTGTATACTCCTGCTTGTTGCATAGTTGCTGCTTTTACAATCAGATTACATTTGTTGTTGCTGCCTCCTGGTCGATCAACGTCATATTGAGTTGTAAATGCAGTTTGAACCATGCAATTAAGTGCAATGTTCTGAGCGGATGGTGTTCCAACGTCTTCTCGCTTTGCTGAGAATATCCAGTTCAGTAGAGTTATATCTGACGTACAATTGAATATGGCCTGCTGTCCAATTTCACTGACTGCATTCAATGGGGCTTCTGTTATAGATCCACTGACATCTACAATCAGAACATTGAACTTTAACACCTAGAAGGAGTTGGTTAGTGTTTAGTTTAAATGTTTAGATACGAGAATGAACGGGATAAGAACTATGTGGGCAAATAACCCAACGTTTAATATGTTAGCCTACTGCTGTTCAACATTGGACAACAAAATTTGTAAAATTCTAATGAACTCATGTGATATGTTTCGAAGCTGAATCAATATGAGACAATGTTTGATGTGTTTCTGTATAAAGGTTTATTGTAATAATAGTTTGTCTACCTGCAGTCAATTCAATGAATCAACGCCTCCAACTGACCAATTTCACAGAACCTATAGGCTACTTGGCTATACCTAAACTATATGATCTTAGTATCTATCCTACTTGAATTTTAGTTTTGGTCGTGCTACAAAGTTTACATTCGTTGCGATATCAGAATTTTACAGGTATAGGTGAACCAGTGTTGCATGACCTTCGCCCATTCAAACATTTGCAAGTAAGACAGTTGAATCTGAGCACCAGACGCGCACGTACTTAATAGTAGGTCTATGCTCCAAATTACTAGAGCATTTAGCAACTCTTTTAGCTCCTCTATCTTCTGTTTCTGGCCACTCGACTCAAATATTCCCTTGAAATCTCTGGACAGGCACTCTCATACGACGCTACGCTCGGGAATAAGCTGGTGACCCGCACTTAGCTTCAGAGTGACCATCAACTGTGCCAATCAAATAATTATGTTAAATTTAATTTCTTTAAATATTTTTGAACTAACTAACTACATGTAGGTTTGGCGGTTAACGAAAGTACAACGAATCAAATCATAAAAATGCTGTTGTCTGGCATATTGTAGGCAATGGTTCACCCGCTGTAAATAGGTGTAGACCAATGTAAAACAGAAACTCCAATGAACACTTCATTTTTGGATCTATCGTAAGAAAATTCAATGTTATGAGAACGTCTGCCTAATCGTAATCGTTATACAGTCCGCGGTTAAGTGAGATACTCGCACACAGTGTTCGCCTAAGCATATCAAGTGGCCATTCTCATTTCCTTGATAGCCAGCCAATGCGCAGCCAATGCGGTCAAGTCACGGGACAGTATTCGCGCAGCGAAGTACAGGTTACAGCGTAATTAATACTGAGCTTAAGAAAATAAGGTTGGATCATGTCTTAATAAATTGTTATACAGTAATTAATTTCTCAGACTAGTTGCAATTAAAATATCATGACCAATTTCTGTACATATTATTTCTATATTCGAATAGTTCTCAAAACTCGTTGACATTGCAACTGATTGCGGTGTGCCAATCAGAGTTGTCTTTCTCAATAAGCGAATATAATTATTACCGAAACTTGTTTGACTAATTAATACGTGCTCAAACATTCTAGCACAAAAAACTAAATCGTTTTAATTTTCGACTCAATCGAAGCATTCCCTGCACTCTACATGACAAAGATACTAAGCCAAATAAAAGACAATATTAATATTAATAGGTCAAATTGGTACTGAAAAAAAATAAACTTCTGCATCTATTGGAAATAACTGGAGCAAAATCCACATATTTTGCATAGGCCGAGGGTGTTTTCAAGCCCAACGCTTCTTTTTTTTATCTGAATGCTTTCCCCTCGGACCAAAATTGATCTATAGACCATCATTAGGCCTACCTTCAAATTGGTACTGAAAAAGAAACTTTTGCATCTATTGGAAATGACTGGAGAAAATACACATAATATTTGCCATAGGCCAGAGGGGGTTTCTGAGCCCCCACGCTTCGTTTTTTATCTGAATGCTTTCGCCTCGGACCACAATTGATCTATAGACCATTACCTTCAAATTGGTACTGAGAAAGAAACTTTTACATCAACTTGAAATGACTGAGTGTCAGGGCCCCCACAGATAGTAGAACGCATATGATTCATTATAACCGGGGAAGTGAACTTGCTCTGTAACAGCTAGGCCGTCATATGAGAAAGAGGGAGTAAAATGATGCTAAGAGGACTAACGAAAGCGAAGTAGTTGAAGACTTTACTCTATTAAAGTCTCTGTGTACCTCGCATAATCTCAGCCAACATTGCCTCACAAGCAGCATCATTTATGAAATAGAATAATCGCATTGGCTTGTGCTCCATTGATAAAAACAATAATGTCAGTACCTTCTATAAATAACTTTTTTTAGTTTTATACTTGAAAATCGGAGTTTATCATAGGAATCATGCGAATCACAGTTGGGGTATTGTTTTACCCCCCGGTGACCAAAATCGGTTGAGAAATATCGTGACCCTATAAGGGTTAACCCTCAGGTTACCAAGGTTTTTTTGTGACGTTGGCTACCAAGGGGGGGTTGAGACGACCCCCCTGGATTTCGTGTTTGGTTTCACATATCATAACTTGTAATACATCATTGGATTCAGCATTCATTTCTGCACAAAATGGTATATTTAGTTGAACATTACGTGAATGCACCTCGAAATTACATCATTTTTAACAAAGGAACCGATAATTAGCGATATTTTATATTATTGCGTACATTTTGTACTTTTTGTATAAACAAATATACGATCATGTGTATTTTGAAACTGATCTGTGTATCCAAGATACACAAATACATACCTACACATGTTTATATACGTATAAATATGCATCCATACATATATACATGTATGCATGCATACATGTACAATGCTGCATTCAGCCATTTTCACACAGATTACGCGTATTATTATTTATTTTGATCACTTCCGGTTTTCAAAAGACAAACATGTAAGTATGCAAATGAAGCCCTGCATTCCCTCTAAAGAATGGTATATTTGTTTCTCTTCTTGGAAGAAAACTGAATACGCTACAGACAAAAACTAAGGGGAGTCCTTCCATTCAGCCATTTTTCACGCATATTACGGGTATTATTATTTATTTTGATCACTTCCGGTTTTCAAAAGACAAACCTTTAAGTATGCAAATGAAGCCCTACATTCTCTCTAAAGAATGGTATATTTCTTTCTCTACTGGAAAGAAAACTGAATACGCTATAGACGAAAAACTAAGGGGGTCGTATCAACCCCCCTGGTACCTCGGGTATATCGGGTGTAACTTTTGAATGGCGTGAGATATGACAATGATGTTTATGTCAAAATGTGCGCAAATGATCCTGCTACAGCTACCTAAATTATCAAAATTATATTCCATATGGAACAAGTTTTCAAAGCAAAACACCTAGGGGCGGTCGTAATAACCCCCCCCCTCTTGGTAGCCCGAGGGTTAAACATATCTGATATTTCACTGCACTATCAAGTGAGCACAGGTTTCTTTACAAAAAGACATTCTGCAGTGCATTTGATACCTAATTTCTATAATGTGTAAACCGGTAGAATCAGAATGTCACCAATATCACCCTCTTATTTGAAAAAGGCTACACATTCTCTATTTTGAGAATCTTCCGCAGTAACTATAGATAATCAACAGCACGACAGGTGTAGTGGAAAACGAGACCGCAACCGTTACATGTAGCCTATACACAATGAGATATATTATTAACGCTAGAGGGAACTTGACGTATATTTCCTTTGCACATATTTGAAGCCACAACCATAGATCTAATAACACCTTAACGCGGCGTTTTTATTGGTTGAAATTCGATCGTTTCGCCATTTTGTATACCGTTAGTTGACCCTTAGGCTATACAGTATATACAGGTAGCGATATGTCGTTATGAATCGGCGGCCTGAAACATAGATAGCAGATGCTCGCTCTAGTGATATATTTATATATTATACATTTCTATGCCTATACATAGGCCTACTTTGAATTGTAATGGAAGTGATCCACCAGCTCCTATACTACGACCGTACTTCTGCTGGACGGATTAAATAAACAAAATGTTTCCAGTTCCCACGATTCAACGACAAAAAATACCGCTGTTTCTCAATCAGCATTCACAGCTGGTCTGAAAGAAATTACGCCGTACACACGTCATGTCTATTTACAACTGGTTCCAGCAACCAGTAAGCTTATTGTATTGTATTGTATCATTGATAAAACGCTTCTCATAGCATAAGCCTTTCAAAAGCTCTCCCAGTGCGAGGTACTCCGAGGAAAAAGGAGGGTTTTAAGGTGAGAGAAAGAGGTAGAGATGCTACTAGAGAGGATTGTAGAGCGTAGAGAAGGAGGAACTCGATTCCATAGAGAGGGACCTATGCACACAAAGGACCTGGGTTGAGCCATTGTGGTCCTAACACGGGGAACAAAAAGGTCAAGCCGGTCAGAGGATCTGAGAGGACGCTTTGACGTGGCACAGAGGGGGCGGAGAATTTGGTGACAAAGATATTTTGGAACAAGACCCAGTTGAGATTTGAGCATGAGAATGAGAACTTTGAATTGGATGCGCAGAGAGAGAGGAAGCCAATGAAGTAGTTCAGCCATAAATGTAGAGATGTGAGAGAATCGAGGGAGGCGAGCTATAAGTTTTTGAAAGGATGCTTGTGTATTATAGTAATGCTCTTGAAAGGAAACACCGTCGGTCTTCTTCAAAGATAGTAAAAGAATCTATGCCGAATTCAAAGGCAATTTATTTAGTCAACAGGTATCAAAGTAAAGGTCGCAGTCATATGTCTGACTTTAAGATGCATACATTTCGCCATGATAATATGCAGTCAAGAGGTCCTGCTACTGTGCAAGCAGCCTGTTTAATCACAATTAACATTCTCTTTCTCAAGACTGATTTGTACCAGTTCATTCGTTATCTCCGTTTTCACTTCACTGTAGAAGTAAGACTATCCAACTACGAATCTTAGGCTTCAGCATAATTTTATTATGATTCCACTATTGGCCACAAGATCAAAAAGAAGTTAAATTCGTTTCAACATAAAAGTGTCAAGCATAAGATAATTCAATAGATCAGATTCATCTGCTACAATGATAAGTGCATGGCATGTATATAGAAGAAAGTAGTAACACGATGGGACCGCAAAACAAGGACATATTGAAGGAAATATTAAATTTACTACAACAATTATTATTGTTTCACTGTCCCGACCTTTATTAAACTGGGTCAAGTATTTATAAAATAAACGTGATAAGTAAAAGTCACGCCACCAATCAAAAGTATCCATCGTAGTGATATAATTCAATCTAAAAATATTATGTAGGCCTATAAGCACACTGAATGAATCAATCTGACAGAAATACGAATTTGTTTCATTCTCGAATTAGCATAACCGTTATTTGGTGCATCGTTGTAGATTTTATCGAATTCAGGTTTCACGAAAAAATGATTCATATAAACTGGAGGTTTAGGCGTCAGTTCTTCGTAGGTGGTCGGTTGCAAATGGATTTCAGTGGGACGTCTAAGTTCTTCGTATGTGGCTGTCGTTAGCGCCTCATTCGAGAGATCCAAAATTTATGGTTGCAAAGTGGTCTCTGTTCTTTTAAACTGATCTGGAAGTGTACAGAGAGAATCAGAACGGATTTTACCAAAAGGGAGAAATTTCATGTTTCTAAAAGTGTTGAAAGAGCGGCGACTAGCGCTTCATTTCACCTAAAACCTTTACGACATTTTCCTCAATCATCAAGACATTTGAAACGACATTCTTGTCGTACAAATTTCTGGTTACATTTTTTGCTCATCCGGGACTTCGACAGAGTTCTTACGATTTTGTATTAATATGCATCAATCGGTGAACGATTTAATTAAAATGTCTGTCAGAATCAAAAGTTGTCGGAGAAACCCCATCGAAAAGCAACACGGAAGGCCATCCGATAGGTTAGAGATAACCATTCCAACCTTGCACCTTTTAGCCTTTTAATGAAACAGTTTAATGTGTTGAAAACTGGCCAAACTTAATTGGCAACTACATGACCACTCTTTCCTGTAACCTCAAACGGTTTAGCCTGATCCAAATTTGAGGCGACAAAACATGTCTTACTTTTAAAATAGGGCAAATGCACCTATGTCCCTCATAATTATACGAATAGGATCACGGCTCTTAGAACCTCTAAAGGGATGTCCTGGTTAGCAAAATGCTAACAATAAAATTCTTTCAACTTTGTTTATTGAAGGCCAAGTTTAAGAAGTCATTGGTCTCGATAAATAGTTATTTAACATTTATTTAATGGGACGCAGCGGAGTGGCGGTATTTTCTCTGCCTTGTAACCGGAGGGTCGAAGTTTCGAATCTACATCAAGCCAATGCCCAACGACCCTGGACAAGTTGCTCACCCATAATTGTCTGTGAGGAAGGAAACGGAGAAACCACCTCACTCATCTCATTCCTGGGTGGCAGAGAACTCATCATCATCATCGTCAAGACACGTTTTCAGATAAACATGCTATGATATTATGATGGCTTTGCCAATGCACACAGAAGTTAAGACAACCGAAAAGCGACCGATGGACTTTGAACATCAGTGCAGCTTAGGAACGTTTATCATTAATAGCATGGAAGTTGTCGTAGAATCATAAGTAACGTCCCAAGAAGCATCGCGTGCCATTTCTTTGAATTAGTTGACACTCTTGAGTCATCTTCTTTGTGTGTAACCATAGAAGCGGGGCGGTTATAATGTCAATGGAGAACTGATGTTTTTTTTCTGGGGAGGATTTTAACATCTATTTATCTGCGCATATCCCTTGACCTACAAATATAGGATTGTAAATTTTGTAGTCGCAACCGTAGACTAAATAGAAATTCAGATGGTATCACTTTAAGGCAAAACTAATCAAGGGCGTTGTCTTCGCAATATGTATACGACAGTGGCAAAAATTTCATCAGTAAGCAAGAAACAATGAACAGGAAAATAGAAGAGTCACATGTAGCCGGCCCTCACACACACCCACACACGCACAAACACACGCACGCGTACGCACACACACAAGCACACACACACGCACACGCATACACACGCACTGTTACACACACGCATTGTTACATGCAAACACACACACACACGCACACACACAGCACACACACACATGCTACCCAAAATGCAAATTCTCAATTTCTCATTCATAGTTGACAGATAGAAACATTTTGAGAGTCTCACGGCAAAGCTTTGTCGATAGTGTTGAGCGATGACAGGCTGTAGCGTCCGTGGCACAAGACAATGCCAGCAGTCCAGCAGGCCGTCATTGTTGGAAGATGATGCATTAAACTGAAGCAGGATTCTGTTGGGTCCCATTTGGATGCATAGGTCTCATTTGGGTCTTATTCATGTGTATGGGGTGTGTATTAGGGAGGAGTGAAAAAATCGAAAATTAGAAATTCAAAAAGTAATAGCAACCAAACGTTGCCTAATGGTATGGGGTCAAAAAATGTTGAAAAAGTTTTTTAAAATATTAATGTCTTCCGCCCCCACCAGAGGGCCAAAGTTACGAAAAATAGCATATTTTCGAGAAAATTGCAGGTTTCCTTTGTAATATTTTTAAATTGAAAATTAATTAATTTTCATTCAATATACCGTTAGATAGAGCTTTCAAAACTGAATAAAACGATATATTAATTTTCAGAATATGCCCATATTTGTAGAAGTTATAAACTTTTTACCATTTCCCCTAGTTCGCTACATGTCGCGAAGTCTGAAAACGGTTAAACACTAATAACTTTTTATCCTTTGAGATATTTCAACCCACCTGGAATAGATACGAAGGCGTTAGACTGTAGGTAGGTAAACATCCAATAAGAGCGAACTGAATGAACACACCGCTAGGGGCGCAAGTAATGTATACTAGATGAACTTAGACATGGCGAGAGGCCATAGACAGCGATTGCGATAGCATTTGGTGATTCCAATTACTTCTAATGTGTTGCAAATTAGGTTGTGTGGATGAAAGAGGCAAAGCTATTAAACCTTACCTTAACCAGTTCGAAGGGTTGCGAAAAGAGATCGAACCAGACATCCAAATATGTCAGCATACACACATGCATAGCCTGCATACGCGCTATGCAGACATAATATATTTCATACATACATACGCTTACACATGTTGCAATCAATTAACCAATCAATCAACCAATCAATCTTTTAATTGTTCACATCAAATAGAATAAATCATCGGTGAATACTCGGTAAGTAGTGATACCGAGTATTCACCGATCTTGAGTTTGGAAATTTAAAACAGTCTGATTACATGATCAGCATTAACTTTTGAGAGAAACAACCGGGTACCGAGAAGGGTCTAAAGTCCCTCAAGTTAGGGATACCCGTGTACCATGCGTGAAGAGGGATGACGGTTGAGTATAGGCCTACACAAATAGCATTGTATGAAAAAAAGAAATACGAATAACTAGCTTAACTATCAAAAGTGAACTAGGTCACTTAACTAATTGTGCTAAAGCAATGAGTCACCATATTTAGATAACGCATTGACTATAGTCAAGGAGGTAGGCTCTGACCTCTTTTTAAACATGGCGCAAGATGCGGCAGATTGCACAGTGACTTCGGCAGATTGCACAGTGACTTCGGCAGATTGCACAGTGACTTCGGCAAGTCCTTCAAGGCATGAGGCCCAGCTTATTTTATGGTAAAATAACGAACGTTAGTGCGGGCATCGATTCCAACAAAATTATCGAGAGATCCTGTATAGTGAGAATAAAGTGAGAATCATACCCACGTATCATCATCATCATCATCATCATCATCATCATCATCATCATCATCATCATCGTCATCATCATCATCATCATCATCATCATCATCGTCATCGTCGTCGTCGTCGTCGTCGTCATCATCATCATCATCATCATCATCATCATCTTCTTCTTCTTCGTTGTCGTCGTCGTCGTCGTAGCCATCGTCGTCATCAATCTCTGTGTGGAATATCAGTGTATATTCATGTCGGTTGTTAATAAATCTTTCTTTTTACAAATTCCCTTTTTACGCGTATGCCCACTGCAACACAAAACTTCGCATGGACTGTGAAACGTAAACGGAAACACACCGTGTTTGTATTTTAGATTCCTTATCAGGAATATTAGCAGAATTATGTTCGTCGCGAGCGAGATGAAGAGGATAACACCCACAGCTATGGCTGCAGTAATGGCGAAACCACAGCAGTCAGCTGGTGCACATGCAGTAGTTGTACCTGGCTCACATAAACATGCATCATCGATGCCGTAAGATAATGGCAATAATATTTAATGACTGCATCGAGACTGGCATTTAGAGTACAATTCTCAAATGATTATTGAAAATATCTTAACTGACATAAATGGGTCTTGTTGTCAGTAATGTGAGCAAATGTTTAATCAGTTTACTCCGTAAAGCGCATGAATGACCTTAGTGATTTGTGTCAATATAAACATCGTCAAATAACAAGCAGTGTGCTCCAGAGACGTTGTGTTGGTGAATGTTCTTGAACTAGAGTACGATTCATGTATAGTTTTTAAGTATTCATACTTGTGCTTGAGACCAAAGTACTTGTATTCGTACATGTAAGTTCTTACTTAACACCTAAGTACTTTAAACATAGCCTGTGTGATTGCAAACGCTCTAACAAAATTAATTAAATGTTGATTGCTTAGCCCATCGTTGTTTTTGGAATCAACATCTCCTTCGCTGATGGTTGGTAGGAATCGCATTGTGTCTTATTCTGTCTCATTCATTTGGCTTTGACAGTCGCTGCTGGTTTCAGTACACTCCGCTTGTTCTATGATGGTCGTTTTATTTAGTACCGAAACCACATTCGTATAGCCACTGTAGTCTGTTTTTCTAATTCAGGGATACCATGAATCTCGACTGCACGTTCAAAAGAATAGTTTTTTAGCGACCATCAATTGACATATTTATAGCTATGGCGCTATAGAATTTCTCAAATTGAACTGCATAAGATTGCAATGTTTCTTAAATATTGGTACTTTCAAATTAAATTAGGCTACTGAATCAATTTTCTTCTAAAATTATGACGTGATTTAAGAAGCTATCATGCTATTTGTAGTCATGGTTCCCAATATGGAGTAAGCAAGATATCCGTAGATAAGATTGTATGCCATTTTGGTCATAAATGCACACAGCTTGTATAATTATTGCTCCCAAGAACCTGGCAAATTTTAAGCATCACCGATTTCGATTCTAAGTACGATAATTAAGTGCATGGTCATGTAATACCAACTAATCTAACTCAGCTCCATCCATGCATAATTGAGTTGAAACTTCAATTAATGCTGCAAGGCTAAATTGGGTTTCTTTTTTATAAAACTGGTCGCGTTTGTACCTACATTCAGAGATTCTTTGAAACTTCGGATTGTGTTCATAGACTGTTTCAAAAGAGACGCTTTAGAAAGTGCCTTACTTGATCAGTTATCTGCCTACTTTAATATACAGTACTCACTTGTAGTGGTCAGTGTCACAGTTGATACCATCGATGATGTTGCTGATGTCTGCGAGGCTACAAGTTTCAAATGCTTTCATACAAGTTACCCATATACAATAAAGGAAAGCGTAGATAAAACATTTAGTTAAATACGTTTATTATCTAAATTTAACTATCGAAACTCCTATTAAAAGTGTCTTAGGAAGTCAAGTTGTCCTAGATTCAAACGCCAAGAAAATGAGCTTTTGAGTTTGCCATAACGTCGGACATAGCATGGCAGCAGATAAACGACTAGCCTATCGTGAATAAATCAATAAAAATTATATATCCAGTATTTCTATGGTGTAGTCAAAATAGTCAAAAATATGCGAATTATAATTCTCCGGTTTTTCCTAAGAAAATAGGCCTATGAAATCTTTTGCAAAATCAAAGTCTGTAAGCTTGTATAGGTAAGATACTGAAATAAATTGGCATTTCTAATGGATTATGGGAAGACTACCGTCACTGGAAGAGCGTTAGCTTGTCCGATGACTGATTTACACTGCAGGTGCAAGAGCTGTTGCGAACATAGGTCCACTTGTCGTCAAATTATTTTGTGAAGCCACAAGTTGCATCAGATTAGAAAGAAATGAGCATAACAAGGAAAGGAAAAAAACACCACCACGTTTGGTTTTTGGTCGCATAATTTTATGCAGTGATAAATGTGACCTGCTCTGGCAAAAGGAGGCGGAAGTCGCCAGTGATAAAACTGAAGAAATTAGCTAAAACACAAATCAGGTGTAAATTTGTCACTTTTCATTTTTGGCATAGGCCTATATCAATAAATAGGATCTTATATTACATGGAAAAAATATTATTTTAATAATATTTCACCTATTTCATGACAAATTTACACGTAGACTTTGCGATCTATCTAGGGTTTGTATTAAAAATTAATGGTATCTCCACCACAAACCCAACAAAAATAGCAACTGAATTCAATAACTACTTTGCAGATATTGCCCACTCTTTTGCTAAAAATATTCTAAATTCCAACTGCACCATTGAGCAAAATATGATTCCCTCGAAAGTAGACTCCTTTGGACTCACCGAAATATCAAAAGATGAATTAATGCAACTAAGCCATACTATCAGAGTTGTATTGTCTCGAGACACTGTCTCGGTCTCGAGACGATCTCGAGACAGGTTTTTGATGTCTCGGTCTCGGTCTCGGTCTCGGACCCCACTGTCTCGGTCTCGGTCTCGAGATCATTTCTTGACTTTTTGGAAACTGTCTCGAAGCGAAAGTCTTGCCTTTTTGGAAACTGTCTCGAAGTGAAAGTCTTGTTCTCTTGTAGAAGCGGTCTCTAAAGTTCTCGTACAAACTGTATTTTGTTCGGAACTTCGTACAGTACTGCGCTATAAAATTGTCTTGTGCCGAACGGATAACTAGTTAATCGGAAGTGCCAAACAGACAGGAAGTTTTAAAAAGCGGTGTTTCTGGTATTAAGATTTAAGAGTATTGAAAAAAGCAGTCTTAAGTTTGCACTTTCAGTCCAAAATTTCCAAATATCCTAAAATGTCTCATAAAGAACCTGAAATCGTGAAATTTGCATTCTCGCAGTTTGGAATCAATGAAAAACAAAATAAATGGCATGCCGTTCGTCGTTTGTGTAAAGCCAACATTATAAGCGAAACGCTTGGAACAACATCTAGTTTCTCAAGGTGAGTGGTGTGACTTATGTCGCTAAATCGCTAATAGGCCTAGTATAGGGCCAGTTAGTGTGGTCCAATGTACCATGTAAAAATAATAAATTTCAAATATCAAATTGGGTCATAGCTGCCCTTGTACCTATATACCAGAGGAGCTTAAAGGCCAAAAATGAAACGGATTCAATAATATTTAGAGGTGGCTCAAAGCTGACACTTTTACTGACACTATGAAAAATTCGAGATTTTTGAAAATAATTCATCTTGCAAACTTATTTAATTTCAACATTTTAATTTAGGTTGATTTTTAGTTGTTTTCAATTCGTGTTATGTTTTAACTTCATTTCATGTGTTTTTAATCTTTTAAAAATTACAATTCAATTTTAATAATTTAAAATTTAAATAAAATTTCTCGAAGCTATTCGTCGTTCTAAAATGGCCACTCGCAAGGCCAAGGCAGCAGCACAGCAGGAATCTTATTCGATTGAGGTCCCTCTCCTTTCACAGCGTGATGGCAAACTTTTACCAGATCTTCTTTACACCAGCCTGAAAGTGGGTAGTATTGCAATCCCTGTTAATGGAGATGAAAAGCCTCAAACACTGGCTTGAAGACTGGCGCATGCTCAATTATCGAAGAGATTCTCAACAGAGAACTCGGTTGGATTGCATGTCGCCATCATGTGTTCCAAGTTATGCCATCCAGCGTTTTGTTTCCACAACCCTCGGAACTACCAGAGGACCAGATGTAGGACCAAGCGATTTAAAAAAAAAAGAATGGCTAAAGTTTGACAAAACCGAGTATGACACTTCAGTGGCTCCATGATGGATCTCCGTAATGAGATGGTTACATACTACTAATATATTGTGAAAACCAGCACCAATGTGAAGATTATGGCGAGCTTCTGCAATTGTTTCTCATCATCCTTGGTGGTGCTCGAGAGAAGAAGTGCGATTTCGAGCTCCTGGGGCAATGCATAACAGTGTGAGGTGGATGACCAAAGGCAGCTAATCTCTCAAAATTCTTCTTTTGAAGAATCCAATATCTTTCAAAAAGAGAGAAAAGCTTTAAAGGATCTATGTCATCCTTTTTGTCTCTCTTGTCTGTGGATTATTTGGGCTTTAAAGATGCTTGGCAGAGAGCAGCAGAGACTGCTCCATAAAATAACTTGAAACTATTGAACTTGTTGCAACATTGCTGTGAAAATGCAGCCAAAACAGCTTTCACGAGACCCTCTGGTATTTTTTCGAGCATTTGATAGGCCTGGCTTTTTTACCCCTGCGTTGATGTTAATACAAAGGCCACCATGGTATAAATCTCAAACATGATGAAAGAATAATTATACCATCAAAGAGGATTGAAAGCAGAACAGTCAACTTGGGAAATCCACTAGAATCATATGCAACAAGCCGAATATCTCGACTCTTTGACCTACTCATTGACAGTGGGGCAGAAAAGTCCCAGGCTTTCCTCTCGACTCCGCTAGACTTTTGGCAGTTGGATCCAATTTACCTTCAATCGGCAGGAAGAGTCAGGCAGATCAAAGTAATAGATAAATGTGCAGAGAGAGGTATTGTTTTAATCCAGACATTCAACTCCTCTGTAACAAAAGATGAGAATAAAAAACAATACCTTCTTCAAGTTGTCAGCACTCATCGGAAAACCCATTCCAGAGCCAACAAAGTTTCTCTTGAAGTATGTCTCAAAATAGACTTATTTTAATATTGTTCTTATTAACTAGAAACTTACTAAGCAGTAAAAACTAAACAGTGATTTTCTCTTTTGTTTTAATTTTAAAAGTTTCTTGGTCAAAAATATGAATTTGGGCTATACACAAAATCTGTGGAAATTTCGTAGTTACAACATTTATCATTCAAAATTGAGCCACCCTTAGATATTCTTCTAAAGTCACAAAAATTGGTCCAAATATTCCCTAAACTGAATAGAACAAGAACAAATGTGACCCAAATTGAATTTCTACATTTTATATTTATAGACCACCCTAATAGGGCCTATATGGAATTTTGTAGGGTTAAATTTTAAAATCATTTAGAAGATTTCAGAATGGCTTAAATATTTAATTTCTTTATAGTTTATGCAATTCAGGTGATCGGCTGATTTCAGTGACTTGACCTTTGTATTAGACTTCAAAGTTGAGAAAAATTGTTTCGGGACTTGGGTCCAATGTGCATTTCACTCGTTTTGAACTGTCTCGAACTGTCTCGGACCTGGTGTCTCGTCTCGGTCTCGGTCTCGGACCCCACTGTCTCGGTCTCGGTCTCGGTCTCGGACCCCACTGTCTCGGTCTCGGTCTCGGTCTCGAGTTTTATGTCTCGTATACAAGTCTGCATACTATCCATGCTTCTCATGCCAAAGGGGTGGACGACATAGATCCCACTATAGCCCTTCCAAGCCTACCTAATATTATTCAACCATTAGTGGAAATTATAAATTGTTCCTTCAAAACTGGAATATATCCTCAAGCCCTAAAAATAGCAAAGGTGGTCCCAATTTTTAAAAAAGGATCAAGAGACGAAGTTTCTAATTATCGGCCTATATCTGTTCTCCCTTTTTTCTCAAAACTGTTTGAAAAGGCCATGTATGAACGCCTTAACAACTATATTACCAAATTTAATATTCTTTTTACCTCCCAACATGGCTTTCAAGCCGGCCACTCAACTTTCATGCCACTACTAAACATGCAAGATAAAATCTCAGATGCAATGGATAAAAATGAATTCTCTATAGGAATATTTCTGGACCTGGCCAAAGCTTTTCATACTATTGATCATAACATCCTAGTAAAAAAATTTTTCTATCTATGGAATTCGAAATACTCAACTTAACTGGTTTAAAAGCTATTTAGAAAATAGAATGCAACTAGTTAATTGTAATGGCGCTAAGTCCCCTTTAAAACTAATAAAATACGGGGTTCCTCAAGGCTCTATTTTAGGTCCTCTGTTGTTTATTTTGTACATCAACGACCTACCCATCTGTCTCATCTAACCTATTTTTTTATTATTTGCAGACGATACGAATATCTTTAGCTCTCACTCTTCAATAAAAACATTAATCAATCATACAAACACAGAACTAGAAAAAGTAGCCGAATGGTTCCGTACTAATAAACTAACCCTTAACCTTGATAAAACTAACTATATTATCTTTAGAGCATATAAAAATTCACTTCCTATCTCATATTCAAATTTATGTATCATGGGTACCCCTATTACTCAAGTTCAATCATCTAAGTTTCTAGGAGTTTACGTTGACTAGCATCTATCCTGGAAAGCTCATATATTTAATATCTCAACAAAAATTGCGAAAAACCTAGGAATTCTTATGCGCATATCTAGAATCCTCCCACCACAGACTAGAACCGCCCTCTACTATACACTCATACACCCATACATATCTTATTGTAATATAGTTTGGGCCTCAGCTTACAAATCGAATCTTTCTAAACTTCTCATCCTACAAAAACGAGCCATTAGATTTGTTGCAAAACTCCCTTATGGAGCTCATACAAAACCAGAATTCTTAAGCCTAAAAATATTAAAACCAGATCAGATAAGGCAGGTCCAAATTGGGATATTTATGTACCGATATACCCATAATAAACTACCAACAACTTATAGACATTACTTCCAACCTAATTCTATTATTCATAATCGCTGCTCAAGAAATACTAACCCTTTCTATACTTCTTTTGCCCGTACAAATACTAAACTTACATCAATAAAATGTGCCGGACCAAGAACCTGGAATAGTATTCCCCATAATATTCGCTCTCTGCCATCTCTACGCCTATTCAAACGGGAGCTTTCAACCTACATTCAATTACAAGTGTAGAACCATGCACCCTATAATAGTCAAACTGATCACCCCGAAGAAATATCACTACAGTAAGTCATCCTAACCTGGGAGTGTGCACTTATTATGCTCTTATTATTTACGTTCTTTTCTGTCGTTGTACTGTATGTACCTTGTTTTCTCACCTTCCTTCATGTTCATTATAATTATTTTATGTTAGTTAAGCATTTACCGTGTTAGTTCTGTTACACCACTCTGATGGCCAATATGCATTTTTGTTAACCTAATGATCTCAGGTGGCCCTGGCTTGCGGGACCTTCGGCCCCTTTTGGGTCTCCTGGGTAAACCTTCAAAAGTTGTATAAACATGATGTAATTGGAACCTGTATTAAGTTGGTTACCGAATAAAACGTTATGTTATGTTATGTTATGTTATGTTATTAAGATAATAAACTTTGCATGCATTTCCTCAAAATTGTACTTTCGAGTAGAAAATTATAAAATTCATATATCTGGAACCGATCAAGATAGAATAATAATTTTTTCAACACTTTAAACAGAAATTATTACTTATCAATTTTAACACAAAATATACAAAACTAATTTTTTTGGACAAAAGCCTCCTTTTGCCAGAGCAAGTCGCAAATATAGATTAGTATCTTTTGCCACTTCTTTCTGGCTTTCTGCTTCAGGACCACGATTTAGACCCCGCCTTAGTTAAACAGAAAAAATCTCCAACATTCATCGTTATCACTCCATTGGCTAAAAATTCCTGAAGGAATAGGATATAAAGTTCTATCCCTCACCTACAACATACTTCAATCCTCCCAGCCCTCGTATCTCCGTCAGTTGTTCACGGTCCAACCTCTTCGTTCAACCCGTTCATCGTCCAACCTCTGTCTCATTTGAGACTCTCTGCAGCAATGCGGATACTAGACTCTTTGCTTGTATTCTGCATAATCCTTGTCATGTATTGCATAAATTGTTACCGCCGATCAAGCAATCGCGCTACTCCCTGCGGCCACGGTCCCATAACCGTGAGCTTCCCATGTTTGACAACCTGTCCCAGAAATCCTTCCTTGCCGGATGCTATACAAATAAATTATGTTTTCCCTAGATCTGGCTATTTAAACCCTTCATTTTCTTTATGATTAGCCCTAGCTCTTCTTCCTCTATGTTCCCCTGATGTACAATATGGCCTCTCATTCAATTCTTTGGTTATATGTATATAAAAAAATTTTTTATTTGTTTGAATGTATTAATCTTGCTATGTACAGTGCTGTACGTTTGCTAGCGCTTCTCAATAAAGGAAAACTTACTTACTTACTTACTTACTTACTTACACTGCTCCGCCCTTCCGTCACCTCATCGCTTAAATTTGCAAATCGCTCCATAGCCATAACTGTACGGCCTCTTTGGAACAAACTCCCGCCTGTGCTACGACAAATATCCGATCCATCCCACGAACTCACCGAAACCTCACCTCTTGCTATCTCTCCACAGGTCTTCCACTCAAAACTGAAAACACTGATTTTTCACAAATCCTATCCCGATTCCTTCTCCTCCCCTCCTCGCCATTTCAACTCTAAACATCATCCACCTTAACCGTCTGACTGTCTGCCTGCCTGACTCTCTGGATTTTGACCCCCTGCCTCTCGATTCTGTTTTGATTAAGCGCCTGTGAATAAGCTGGTTCCCGCGACTTCGCTTTTGTGGGCGCTCCAGAAATATCGAGTTTACGATTACGATTACGATCGTCATGAAATGCTAACTTCATAACGCCTCCTAGATTACTGCGAGATTCTCTTACCGGATTTTTGCTACACCCTAGGTTCAGGACAACTGTAGGAGCATGATTGTGCTTTCAGTTGCTGTGCTCTATGTATTTGGAATAGTCTACCATTAAGAACACGACTTCTTAACTGCTTGTTATCATTGAGACGACTTACTGCATAATCCGGGTTTTAGAAAGATTTCGTCATCACCTACGTGATCATCTGTTCTTTCGTGTCTGATATTATGATTTGTGTCCCGACATATGAAAAGGTACCATAAGTCGGGTTTGGAGTTATTATGCCTTCACAAACCAGCTAAGTGAGCTGAACATTTTGCTGAAAACCAGATAAAAATTGGATGATAAATGACCGACTTATAAGATAAAACATGGCTTAACGCGAGAACTGGACATTTTCGGGAAATTTGTTTTTAAAACACGACACATTTTGTCTAGACAATTCGCACAGAAATCCTTAACTGTTATTCAATGGGCACAATTTATGAGTACCTCGTAATGTGCTATATTTAGCGATGACATCATACCTTAGGCTTGCCTGCTGCTAAAAATACCAAGAGCTCAAATTTGATAATATATTCCCCCGACGTCATTATGCGCGATTTCTCGTGAAACCGTACGCCGACTTATGGTACCTTTTCATATGTCGGGACACATTTATTAAATTTGGACGCCTAAAATAATTATGTTCTAAAATCAAGTAAATAAACATTATTAAAAAATTTCAGCAAATATAATAATAAAAACTAAATATATAAAATAATATTGAGTATATACTCCCAGCAAGTAGTTATGTTGGCAATTTCCGTGTCGTTATATATTATCTTTTGTTCCTAATGTAATTGTAAGCAGTGCACTGGTATCGTCCACCAGATGTAATGGATTTGACCGCACCAGTAGACGTAGCATTATTACTAAGATCCAGCCATTCGTATTGAGGGTTGGCATCTGCTATACATGTAAGGTTTTCTTGTTTGTGGCGAAACTCGTCCCGGGAAATGAAGTCGGAGCATCAGTCGGATTCTCTTTCTACTTCTCCCGGTCTGCCTGGGCGGATCCCTCGCTGTCTTTTTTTCTAATGCCAGAGATGGCGAGTTAGGAATCCTCCCTTGCTTCAATTGTCTGCCGGATCCGGCCTCTCCGGTCTGGCAGAGGAATTAGCGATGCCAGCGACGATACTGAACACTAAGTTGACGTAGAAGACGACAGCAACTCGAGTTGACACAGCAATGCTTGTATTATTTTTAAAAAAAATGCACCTTCACAAGCCACACTATCTACTAGCGACACAAGCGACAAGAAAAAGAACACCAGCTCTAAGCACAAAGAACACAAGCGACCCGAACATGTATGCGACACGCAACGAGCATCTCTATTTATAGTCTTGTAAGAGGAGAATGGGTGGGGAGAGGGGACGCAGCCAAGTCTCGGGAGATGCAGTCAGACAGCCGCGGCGTGGGGAGAGGGAACCCATCAAGTCCCGGAGGACGCGGTCAAGTCCCAGCCAAGTGCCGTGCAGCCGAGGGGAATGGAGGGGGACCCAGTCAAGTCCGTACAGCGAAGGGGAAGGGAGAGGGGACGCAGCCAAGTCCACTACCACGCCAAATCGATGCAACTCTCCTCCCACCAGAAAATGGGATGCCCACATTCCGAAATCGTGTCCTCCTCCCACAGCAAAATACAATTCGTACAATTAAAAGCGCCAGAACCAACGTCCATCGAAGTTCAGTGTAACTAGCTAACACTCTAACGATCAAGTTCTTAAAAGTCCATAGAATTAGTTACCCGAGTTTATCCTCTCGGATTCATCAAAGTCCCACAAATGGAATTATATGTCTCCATCATCGGAAGGCATATACAATTACTGCTGAATAACAAAAGCCAATTTCTGTTCCATATAACCGAAAACAATATCCCGGAATCCAGGGAACATTTAATTATAACCCAAGTTCATCCTACAAACGAAAGTTTACCATCGTCCATGTGTGAAGATCTTCGGCCAACAAGGTGCGTAGCGGGCTAATACTCAATAGAGTCCAAGCTGAGAAGCACGGCTCCCTCGTCCGAAGCGAAGGGGACGTCGAGAAGAGAGGGGACGCAGGCGAGCGTCGAAAAGAGGGGAGAGGGGACGCATCCAAGCGCAGAGGAGCCAAGTGGAGGGGAGAGAGGACGCAGGCAAGCGTCGAGGGGAGGGGAGAGTGGACGCATCTCAAGTCATCGGTTGACGCAATCAGACAGCCGCGACGAAACCTCCCCGGAAGATGGCGCCCAGCTACTGGTAGCGGGCGGGCCGACGTATCTCCCTTCGCAGCATCTGCGTCTTCCATTGCCCCTTTCCGAAGCGGGGCCGTAGCTTGTCCACATGGACCGTGAATGGGCCAGATTGAGCTGACTTGCGGACGCGATATTTCACGGGACCGCAACGAGATTCGACGACGAAAGGGCCTGTATACATAAACTGCCATTTCGGGGAGCGACCTTGGTAGCGGCGTGAAGTGAAGTACCAGACCTGATACCCGGGAGCGAATTCAGCCGTGCGTACGCGTAGGTCGTATGCGCGTTTCTGGCGGACACTCCCAGGTGCTTGGTATCAGGCGGTACACAGCCTCCATCCGTTCAGCAAAGTTCTGCACGTAACGCGCGTACGTGCCCGCATTCCGATCAGCATCCGGCGGTCTTCCATAGACGAGGTCCAGCGGTGCGCGTGTCTCCCGACCGAACATCAGGAAGTTCGGGCTGAACCCAGTCGTCTCGTGCAGCGAGGACATGGGGCAGAAATTTGTCCCAATTCCTTTGTTGGCTGCTTATTACCTTCCCCAGCATAGCATTAAGTGACTTGTGAAAGTGCTCTATGAGCCCATTCCCGCTCGCGTGATAGGAGGAAGTTCTGATTTTGTCTATTCCCAATAATCTACAAAGTTCCCCTCGAAATTAGTGCCCTGATCTGTAAGGATCTGTAACGGTGCGACGTACCTTTCAATAACGTTCTCGACCAAGGACCTAGCGACCGATGTTGCCTCCTGGTTGGTAATGGGAATCGTTTCAATGAACTTCGTAAAGTTATCCATAACCGTAAGGATGTAGATGTACCCTCTTCGACTACGTAGGCGAAGGCCGGTGATGTCTATACCCAAGCGTTCCCATTGCGCCCCGCATGGTAAAGGCTGCAGTGGTCCATGACGCAGAGGTAACCCTCGATGGTATTGATTTCACTGGGGACAATACTGGCAAAAGTGCCTCACATAGCGCGACCATCCGACCCAATAGGCCCTCCAGATGGCCTCCCGCGCGTCACCGTATGGGCAAATCTCATGGAGTCTTTTCGCATAACCTTGGGTACGAACACCTGTTCAATTCCATCCGGCGTATTCCGATAGATCACGTTCTCATACAGGTACAAGAGGTCCTTTTGGTGCCAGTACACCTTCACGACTGTTGGCCAATGGGTTCCGATGTTCGCTGAAGCCACTGTAAGGCGGCGTGATCCGTTCTCAGTATAAAGGGGCGACCCAACAAATACTGGCTGTACGCTTCGTGAAATATACTATGGCGACTAACTCTTTCCGGGGAACGCAGTAGTTTCGCTCTGCCGTTGATAGCAAGCGACTCCCATAGGCAATTACCCGCTCTTCACCATCAATTCTCTGGGATAATACGGCTCCTATGCCAATGTCAAAGGCATCACAATCCAGGACGTAGGTACCCCAATTCATAGGCAAAACTAAGACAGGTGTGGTCGTCAGTGCACGCTTTAGAAGTTCAAACACATCCTGACAGGTGTCATCCCACGCAAACGCTCTACCCTTTTTCGTCAGTGCGAATAGGGGAGCAGCCAATGACGAAAAGTTACGATAGAACCTCCTGTAATACGAGCATAGCCCGAGAAGAGAGCGCACATCCCTCAGTCGTTGCGGGGCCGGCCATTCCAAAACCTCGCGGATCTTGGACTGATCCACGGCTACCCCGTCTTGAGTCACTATGTGGCCCAGGAAGCAAACGTCCCTACACAGTAAGCGGCACTTATTTGGCTTCAATTTTCAATTGGCCGTTCTCTATCGCTCAAACACCTTACCGAGCCTCTGCAAATGTTGCTCGGGCGTATTCCTGAAAATTGTGACATCATCGAGGTAGACCAGGCAAATATCGAAATTAAGTCCAGTCAGGACAATGTCATAAAACCGTTGGAAAGTTGCTGGCGCATTGCACAGCCCGAAGGGCATCACTTTCCATCGACAGATACTTCGACGCGTGACAAACGCGGTCTTATCAGGGTCTTTAGGATCCATAGCCACCTGGTGGTAACCACTCCTTAAATCCAGAGTACTAAACCAGCCTCCACCGGAGTGGCATCTAAACATTCATCAATCCTAGGGAGCGGGTATGAATCCTTCTTAGTCCTCTCATTTAATTGCCGGTAGTCTATACAAAAGCGCAGTTCCCATCCTTCTTACGGGCCAATACCACTTTAGCCGCCCACTCGCTAACAGCGGGTTCAATCGTTCCAGCGGCCAACATGCTACCTAGCTGCTCATCTATAGGTCAAATTGAAGCTGAAAAAGAAACAGGGGCTGTCTTACGTGGCCTGCATCTCCTGTATCGATCCTATGAGTGGTCATATTAATTTGTCCTGCCGAGGTCACCTTCCCATACCGAGAAAACATCGCTAAATTCAGTCAAAAGCTGCCGCAATTGTTCTCGGGTCTCTGACGGCAGTTGTGAAAAAGAAACACGCATCTATTTGAATTTGACTGGAGCAAAATCCACATGTTTTTCATAGGCCGCAGGGTGTTTTCAAGCCCTCACTCTTTTTATCGGAATACTTTCCTCTCGGACCAAATTTGATCTATAGACCATTACCTTCAAATTGGTACTGGAAAAGAAACTTTTGCATTTATTGAGAATGACTAGAGAAAATAAACATAATATTTCCCATAGGCCAGAGGGGGTTTCTGAGCCCCCACGCTTCGTTTTTTATCTGAATGCTTTCCCCTCGGACCAAAATTGATCTAGAGACCATTACCTTCAAATTGGTAGTGAAAACGAAACATTTACATCAACTTAAAATGACTGAGTGTCAGGGCCCCCACAGATAGTAGAACGCAAATGATTCATTATAACCGGGGAAGTGAACTTGCTCTGTAACAGGCTGTCATTATGGAGTAAAATTATGCTATGACGAAAGCGATAGCAAAGTAGTTGAAGACTTAACTCTATTGAGGTCTCTACCTTGCATAATCTCAGCCAACATTGACGCTCAACACTCATCGTTTGTCTGGTGTTACTAGTTGCTTCTCTTTATTAGTAAAAGGCGTTAAATATCTTATGCGAACGCGGTTAGGCTACTTGATGGAACGATATGTAATTTTGTCAAATATAGTAAGTTATGGTTTGTTGTCATTAATAATGGGCATAACTGTGCAGTTATTTAGGTGAATTTCATGCTGAGAACCGGTTAAATTGTCTAAAACAGAAGTTGCCGTAAAGCAAAGTGCACCTGACATTGTCCACACTTAACTATAGGAATTCCTTTACAGTTGGGTGCCGTTCACCTGCCTGCTGAAAAACCGGCCGATGCAGATTGAACCCAGGCGGTTTGACGGGACAGGTTCGCTGGAATCATTCGCTGATTTCATTCCTGTCCCAGTTCGAGGTGTGTGCGAGGCACAACCGGGTGACCACCTCGGACAAAGTCGACTTCCTTCGATGCTCATTAGCTCAGCTGCTCTGGGACTTTGGGGCCCAACCGGATGCAACCTACGAAAAGTTGGTGGGACGGTTGCGTCATCGCTACGGGACGGAAGGCCAAGCCGAGACCTCCCGGACGCAACTCTACTACCGGCGCCATCGTGCCAGGGAAAGCCTGAGTGTTCTCCTGCATGAGATTCGTCGGCTGGTTGTACTCGCCTATCCGTTCCCGGCCAACGAAACCACGGAGATCGTCGCCAAAGACGCGTTCCTGGAGGCGATGAGGGATCGGGGGCTCCCGCTCATGGTTCGCGAGCGAGAACCCAAGTCGCTTGATGAAGCCTACCGGGCGGCGCTGCGTCTGGAGGCCTACCGAAGCACGATGGTCCTGGACGACCGGAGAAGATCGACGGACTCCGACGACCGAAGAAGATCGCCAAACCGGGTGCGAGTGACTCGGGAGACCGACGTGAGTGACCAGATCCAGGCGCAGTTGGACAGGTTCTCGACAAACCAGAGGGAAGAACAACGCCGTTCGCAACGGGAGATGGAAGGCAAGTTCGACCGACAGTTCCGGGAGCTACGAGGTCGTACGACAACAGATTGAGAGCCAGGTCGAGACGTTCGCCACGGAAACGCCAACGCCAACGCCGGCAACCCAGGGAGTTCGAGGCGGGAGATGACCTGCTTCAAATGTGGCCAACCCGGCAACTGCTCGCAACTGCCGTCGGAGACCCGAGAACAATTGCGGCAGCTTTTGACTGAATTTAGCGATGTTTTCTCGGTATGGGAAGGTGACCTCGGCAGGACAAATTAATATGACCACTCATAGGATCGATACAGGAGATGCAGGCCACGTAAGACAGCCCCTGTTTCTTTTTCAGTATCAATTTGACCTATTAATATTAATATTTTCTTTTATTTGGCTCAATATAATTTGTCATGTAGAATGCAGGGATGCTTCGATTGAGCCGAAAATTAAAACGATTTCGTTTTTTGTGCTAGACCGTTTGAGCATGTAATAATTAGCCAAACAACTTTGGGTCACCCAATGTGAAATATTTGAATAGAGAAATAATATGTACAAAAATCGATCATGATAGGGGAGACCGGGGCTAGATGCAACAGGAGTTGTTTGCAACACTATCGCTAGTTAAGCGCTAAATAATAGCAGCGTAAAATCAAATCATCTACCGTGTAAAGAATATATTTTAGGTCAACGCGACTTAATTTCTAGGCCGGCAGTTGACTAGAACTGCCGAAAAAAGAAGAAAATTATTTTCTTACATCAAAAGTAAATTTGGCGATTTTGTTCTTTTTCGTAATGTAGCTCAATGTTTTGAAGCAATAATATTGAGTGTTGTTTGGTGCCATAAGTTGGACAAGGAATTGGGCTTGAAAATGCATTTAGTCATTTTATTTAAAAGCAACGCTGTCGATAAAATTTTTCAATAACAATGTCTATGCATTGCTTCGGGGTTGGTTGCAACATTTTAATCGGGGTTGGTTGCAACATGTTGCAACCAACCCTAATGCATTGTTTTAATTGACCGTGTTCATTATTGGCGTGCTCGTCGCAATTAGGGCAATCACAGACACTTGAACAAAGCAGCATTAGAGGGAGTAACTCGCCGACAAAGCAGTTACAGCTTTTAAAAAACAAAAAACCGTACCAGAAGCAAAAGAACCCTAGATAAGTCCCAGTGAACCAAACAGAGTGACTAAACCTCAGTCCGCTGTCAGTCAACCGGTGCCTAGTCAGTCGTCGAGCGTCACCAATCAACCGTGGCATAGCCAGTTGTCGAGCGTCACCAATCAAACGTGGCATAGCCAGTTGTCGAGCCGAATAGATTGTACAAACGAATTTCAGATGAGACAGACAGTGAGGAATCTGACAGTGATAGAAATGATGACGATGATGGAAAACGTTTTGTGTAGGCCTACGAGATGGCTAATCTGACAATGTCGATTATCTTGATGAAACACGGTCTGTGGAAGATGATGATTACTCTGTACGTCGTGATCGTTTAAAACAAGGTGATTAGGTGATGGTCAAACTTCAAGGACTTAAAAAATACAGCTCATTTTGTGGACCGACAATTCATCTTCGGATGATTTAGAAACGGAGGTCACATATTTTGCCACAAAATCGACTTGGCGTTCATTTGATGATAAAGAAACTGTTCGATTCGTAATTCCAGAAATTTCAGGAACATATCCGGTTCCAATAGAAGATAATAATGAAGAAACTGCCTAGTCCGTTAATAATGGCACCAAGCGAGTCAGTACGCAGATAACGTTCACATTTTCCTTTTCACATTTTCCTTTTCTGGTTACAATTTCAAGGCTTGAAAAGCTCTACAATTTTTAATTAAATCTTGAACATTATAAGCCTAAATAGGTAGAAGTAGCCTAGCTTACTATGAGAGCTATAGGCTTATTGAGTATATATATATATCGGACATTTTACAAAACGATTATTGCAGCAAAACAGTTTAATATCTTGATTGATGCTTTTAATTAGATTTTATTTTCTTCAATTTATTACATTCTTATATGTAGTTAAGCCCTGGGCTATCAGCCTCAGTTGAATAACTATACTACTTTCAATACCGTTGCAACCTTCCCCAGGGTCGTTGCAACCAACCCCGGCCCGGGGTTGGTTGCAACAGTTTGAAGCCCTCTGTTCAGTGTGCTATTGTGGTTACATCTTTGGTCACTGAGATCGTCACTATAGCTTGTTTTGGTGCTGAGATATAAAGGATATATATGGGCTAAAATGGTTGTAGGTTGTTCCAAAAATAAAGATATGGCACACAAAAATATGAAAATTGTTGCAACCAACCCCGGTCTCCCCTATTTGTATTGCAAGTAGTCTAATAAATTAAGTAGCCTACTAACTACAAATTTATTAAGATATGGCCCAACCTTATTTGCTTAAGCGCAGTATTAATTAAGCTGTAGCCTGTACTTCGCTGCGCGAATATTGTCCCGTGACTTGACCGCATTGGCTGCGCATTGGCTGGCTATCAGGGAAATCATAATCGCCACTTGATATGCATATTTATGCTTAGGCGAACACTGTGTGCGAGTATCTCACTTAACCGCGGACTGTATAACGATTACGATTAGGCAGACGTTCTCATAACATTGAATTTTCTTACGATAGATCCAAAAATGAAGTTTTCATTGGAGTTTCTGTTTTACATTGGTCTACACCTATTTACAGCGGGTGAACCATTGCCTACAATATGCCAGACAACAGCATTTTTATGATTTGATTCGTTGTACTTTCGTTAACCGCCAACCTACATGTAGTTAGTTAGTTCAAAAATATTTAAAGAAATTAAATTTAACATATTTGATTGGCACAGTTGATGGTCACTCTGAAGCTAAGTGCGGGTCACCAGCTTATTCCCGAGCGTAGCGTCGTATGAGAGTGCCTGTCCAGAGATTTCAAGGGAATATTTGAGTCGAGTGGCCAGAAACAGAAGATAGAGGAGCTAAAAGAGTTGCTAAATGCTCTAGTAATTTGGAGCATAGACCTACTATTAAGTACGTGCGCGTCTGGTGCTCAGATTCAACTGTCTTACTTGCAAATGTTTGAATGGGCGAAGGTCATGCAACACTGGTTCACCTATACCTGTAAAATTCTGATATCGCAACGAATGTAAACTTTGTAGCACGACCAAAACTAAAATTCAAGTAGGATAGATACTAAGATCATATAGTTTAGGTATAGCCAAGTAGCCTATAGGTTCTGTGAAATTGGTCAGTTGGAGGCGTTGATTCATTGAATTGACTGCAGGTAGACAAACTATTATTACAATAAACCTTTACACAGAAACACATCAAACATTGTCTCATATTGATTCAGCTTCGAAACATATCACATGAGTTCATTAGAATTTTACAAATTTTGTTGTCCAATGTTGAACAGCAGTAACATATTAAACGTTGGGTTATTTGCCCACATAGTTCTTATCCCGTTCATTCTCGTATCTAAACATTTAAACTAAACACTAACCAACTCCTTCTAGGTGTTAAAGTTCAATGTTCTGATTGTAGATGTCAGTGGATCGATAACAGAAGCCCCATTGAATGCAGTCAGTGAAATTGGACAGCAGGCCATATTCAATTGTACGTCAGATATAACTCTACTGAACTGGATATTCTCAGCAAAGCGAGAAGACGCTGGAACTCCATCAGCTCAGATAATTGTACTTAACTGCGCTGTTCAGACTGGATTTACAACTCACTATGAAGTTGATCGACCAGGAGGCAACACCAACAAATGTAATCTGATTGTCAAAGCAACGACTATGCAACAAGCAGGAGTATACACTTGCTCAGACTCTGCAACTGGACCGTCTGCAATACTTACAGTAACAGGCAAGTGGATATTATTTTCTTTATTTCCGAATGATCATAGATTAGAATGTTCGTAAAGACAATTGGTTTCCATAATATCATGTCAAATTTACACAAGATTTTGTTTGACTACTTAAATGCCTCAAATAAAAATGTGAAATCAAAGCATGTCGAAGGGAAATATAATGATTGGTTAGAGTGCAGGGTCTATAAGACGGAGACTAAGCCTAAGGGTTATTATAGCATCCATTAAAATTTCTAGGCTTACTATTCAGAAACTTTGATGATAGTTGGCAAGACAGAAACTCAACGTGGACGTCCAACATAGTCTGCTTATGATGCTCTTCGATCAAAGGCAGCTTGAGGACAGCGGCACAGCTATCAATCAGAGAGTTCGCACGTACACTTTTGGACCCTGGCCCATGGACAGTGACAAAAAAGGCAGGTGAACGGCACCCGACTGTAAAGGATTTCCCATAGTGAAGTGTGGACATTGTCAGGTGCACTTTGCTTTACGACAACTTCTGTTTTAGACAATGTCACCGGTTCTCAGCATGAAATTCGCCTAAATAACTGCACAGTTATGCCCAATATTAATGACAACAAACCCTAACTTACTATATTTGACAAATACATATCTTTCCATCAAGTAGCCTAACCGCGTTCGCATAAGCTTATTTAACGCCTTTTACTAATAAATAGTGTTTTCTATCGCAAATCATTTGTCGCCATTTTAAACATTTCACTTGTGTTCCTATTCTAAACAAGATACGCATTTTCTGTGTTCAGATTCATCTCCAGTTATTACAGTTAACAACACTAGCGATACGATAACTGTTGTGGAAAACGAGAGCGTCATAGTTGAGTGTGTATTGAACCATAATGGATCTGTGGCACCAGCTCCTACACTACGACCGTACTTCTTTTGGACGGATTCAAATGGACAAAATGTTTCCAGTTCCTATGATTCAACGACAGCGAACACGGCTGTCTCTCAAATTACAGTTACAGCTGGTCGACAAAATATTACGCCTTATACATGCCATGTCTACATACAACTAACACCACCAACTACTCCGAACTACGCTGGCAACATCCCTACTGTCAGCAGCAGCGCTAGTTCTACGATTGTTGAAGTTTTCTGTAAGTAACAATTTTGCCTTTCTTTAGATCGAGGTACGGTATGGTTTGTAATTGAACGCAGCTTCTTGAAACCTTTTATTGGGAAAGTCTTAAAAGTTTTCGTAGATGGCGTATAGTCGTATACCGCAGCGCTCGTGAATAAGCTGGTGCCCTGCGCTTGGCTTTCAAGTGGCGCTTTAGAAGTTTGGAGATTACGATTACGATTTCAGTATACGCAATCGGCAACAGCTGATTAATAGATCGTACATTGTAGTTAAGGCGACACTT
>JACEVL010000948.1:55000-337411 GCA_020284085.1 Aporrectodea caliginosa
GACAGCTTTGCAATAGTCCAAGCGAGTTACTATGAAGAAACCGACCTGGGTCACAGCGACATTGTGCAATAAATTTAATCGAATCGCCCTTGTACTGTAGCTACTCGGAGACTTCGTTCTTTATCTATCACGGTGTCCTCACAGAACAAGTCTTCCATTCAAAAATAGAACTATCTTCCACGCCAAATTGTTCGTGAAACATTTTCAGCTTATTGCATGATGCACCTTTGTAGATTAATAAGATAGATCTAGCCATGCTTTAGCGCTTTGGTGAGATTACCAAAACGCGTTATGCAATCGCTATGCTATGTAAATTTTTGGTTATGGTTATTAAATAATATTAAATTGGAAATGCATTTCGTGATTCTGGGTGCTCAGTGATTTATAGATCCTTAAAATTTCTTACAGTCTCAAAGAGATATCTACATCTTACTAAACACTTTGTATGTGTTTTAGTGTTTGCGTAGATGAAAACTAGCATTAGTAAATTTTTCCAGTAGGCCTAATACGTTATTCTGAAAATCCTAGATGCGGAACTCGTAGATTTTATTGTGCCAACATTAACTTTTAAATGTTGTGCTTCTTGGTATTGACTGACGAAGGTTTGTATTACAGTTGGTCCGTCTAAATCTTCTTCAACAAGTAGACCTGAGGTTATAACGAATAACGGTATTCCCTGTGGTATCAGTATCTTAACGTGTTCTTCTACGGCTAATCCTGCCCCAAGCTACAGATGGTACGATTCGTCGGATAACGTCATCGTAAGTTCCACTAGCACTCTAACTCTGGCTGAAGTAAATAGGAATTACAAATGCGAAGCATACAACACAATTCGAAATATGCTGTACAGCGAATCAACAACTTACATCGTTTCAAAAGACAACTGCAGCACTTCAACTGTAGATTGTTGCGGTGAGTTAATTTTGGAATTGGAGAGCATTTCCTATACGCTACGCATACATGCGTGTGCAGATATTTGCACGTGACAGTTTAACCCTAGGGCTACCAAGCTTTTTTGTAACACTGACTACCAAGGAGGGGTGGTTACCACCCCCCTTGGATTTCGTGTTTGGTTTCACATATCATAACTTGTAATATAGCAATGGATTCAGCATTCATTTATGCACAGAATGGTATATTTAGTTGTACATTATGTGAATGCACCTCGAAATTACATCACTTTTAACAATGGAACCCATTAATTAGCAATATTTTATATTATTGCGTACATTTTGTACTTTTTGGATAAACAAATGTAAGATTATGTGTGTTTTGAAACTAATCTATGTATAAAAGATACACATAATCATCCCTAAACATGTTTATATAGTATAAATGTACATTCATACATATATATCCATATATCCATAAATATATATCGGTTTACGTTGTAATGCTGTATTCAGCCATTTTCACACAGATTACGCGTATTATTATTTATTTTGATCACTTCCGGTATTCAAAAGACAAAGATGTAGGTATGCAAATGAAGCCCTACATTCCCTCTAAAGAATGGTATCTTTGTTTCTCTTCCAGGAAGACAAATGAATACGCTACAGACATAAAACTAAGGGGAGTGCTTCCATTTAGCCATTTTTCACGCATGTTACGCGTATTATTATTTATTTTGATCACTTCCGGTTTTCATAAGACAAAGATGTAGGTATGCAAATGAAGCCCTACATTCCCTCTAAAGAATGGTATAATTGTTTCTCTTCTAGGAAAAATAGTCAATAAGCTATAGTCGAAAAACTAAGGGGGTGGTATCCACCCCCCCCCTGGTGCCTCGGGTATATCAGGTATAACTTTTGAATGGCGTGGGCTACCACCATGATGTTTACCTCAAAATGTGCGCCAATGAATCTGCTACAGCTACCTAAAATGCCAAAATTATATTCCATATGGAAACAAAAAAATTTCATAAAAACGTAGGGGGTGGCAACCACCCCCCTTGGTAGCCCGAGGGTTAACTGTAGTTTAACTTAACCTTCATGCCATCAAGTTGCTGACAACGTCTTTGGTTTTTAGGCATAAAAGAATAAAAGTTTAAACAAAACAAGTCTTTGTGAAGACTCCTAAATTCTTTGTTCTTTTCAGTCTCACCTAGTGACTCTATCCAGGCTGCACTGAGCGTCAAGACTCGGCCTTTTCTTGACATTCCTACAGCCAGACTAATTTATTCTAAATTTAGATAGATTTAGTAGAAGATTAGACTTCAGGATGATCAATTTTGCTTCTAAGAAGGCGTGCATTTGTAATATATTTGCATAGCGACAACTTAAGCCTTAACATATTATTGTTTAATCGTCTAATGCTTGGGATGTAGACAGACAAAGCGTATAATGATAGCAATTTAAATCATTGAAAGTAGTACATACTGTTATCCCATCCCTATAACTCACTGTCCGTCTATGTTATCGGAGTCATCTTCGGGATAACTGCATGAATTTGTACCTTGTGCACCAGGCACCAGCAGCGCTATGGAAACTGCTACTTTGCTGTGGAGTTTCTTTAGGCAAACTCTTAGCAGGTAAAACATGCGATTTGTTTTCATCGGACAATGTAATGTAATGTAATGTAGCAAGACATTTATAAAGCGCCACTTAAGAGTCTCTCAGAGCTGTGACTATCAAACGGCTGAAAAAGTGCGTCTTTAAGAGTCTAGAGAAAACCATATGGCCATATGCAGCATTAGTGGCACGAACAGAGGGCATAAGAGTATTCTAGATCCGCGGCGTCGCAATCGAGAAGTCCCGACGAGCACGGTTGGTGGTTCAAAAGCAGGGTAACCAATTATCCCATTCATCCAACTAGTGATCACCTTTCCAATCTGTAGAACGCTACTGAATTCTAGATCTCTACCTAGCGTTCACGATACCCACAATATTGGTACATTTCTATGGATTTTATTTATGTCCTTCCTTTAAATCATATTTAACATATTCAATATTTTAGTTTTTTTATGCAGTATATCCTCACGATGAGACGACTTCAGTTATGGTAGAAGGTTGCGACAACGGAACACTGTGTGACTGCTCACAAGGTAGCAGTGGAATAATTTTGATTTGCAATGCAAAGACCTTTCCAAACGCAACTTACATGTGGACTGGATCCGATGGACAAGTTACCAATGGACAAGTTTTCAATAGAGTTACTGCGAACGGAACGCATCAGTGCAAATCATATTTTGACAGAACATCATCAAACTACACTGGAGATGTTATTTTCCGCAATGGAACGAACGAAACAACTGTGGATAGATGTTGTAAGTATAATGGCCATTTGAGCTTTGCTAGATATACATTAAGGTTTAGTTTATATTTGCAGGTACCGATCACTTAATGTCGTGTTTCAGCATGTGTCACACGATTACACATTCGAAAATGAATAATGCGTGATTTGGTCTCAATTTTAGCATGGTTTTATTATGCGACGTGAGAATGACAGGTCACATCATCAATACATTTTTTGCAGTGAGAAATAAGATATTAAAATCAGTCAAATATGCATAAAGCATCAATTAGATGCAATTAAACAAATATTTATCTTCATACACAATAATGCAATGATGTAATTTTATTGAGAACTACAGTAGAATAACTCAATGGCAAAGAGATGCAAAGATATATTGACAACTCAGGAATGCATAGCATCGAGTAGGGCCTACACAGTGTGGCTACTTTTACAGCCAAAGCGATGTGCTTTACGGAGGAATGATCATCATCTTAGATGAAAATATGTGCGATTGTGTAGATTTTCATAAAGACGATATTCTGGCAATTGACATTCAATCCAATAGAAACGAAACCAGGCCTGCACATTTTTTTGCAAATCATTTATCAAACTGTGCTTATTTGTGAAGGTGCACTTATAGTGACTGCTGACTGCAACCTTAATTCCTGAAACTTACTCCGAATGTATCAGCTATCATGTCCGCTGAATTTCGATTAACTTTATGAGCTGTTTATTTCAACGAAATTCTTTGGGCTGCTCATAATGCTTAGCCTAGTTCATCTAACTTCCAAAGGTCACTTTGCTTTCTTTTCTTAGTATGGTTTTTACATTTATTCTTCATAGTATTTTCCTGTATGAAAGACCGGGTTGCAGCGTACACAAAGGCAAATAGATAAGTTACGACAATGCCTGACATAATTGCCTTTTGACGTTTCGGCCATGTATATGGGATGCATATGTTGACTCCTCGCAATATCCTGCAACATCTAATAGGCCCACGTGTGACTGTCTTGCTAAGTTAGACGCTTCTCCTACCAGTCTCTTCGAACTTTACGGACGATTTTAAATCTATCATGCTTGGCGTTTGAAAGTAGGACAGACCGCGTCTTTGTCGTTATCGGAAAAACAATTGTCAGTCTAGCTAAAATTCATGGTCAATTGTAGAAACGCATGAACAATAACAAAAGCAAAAACCGATCGTAACATGTAATAGAGTAATCTTTACAGATAACGCTGCAACCACAACTATCTCTACTACACCTATTGCGACTGCTACTACAGCGTGTGAGTTTCATTTGGCTGGTATCATATGAATTGAAACAATCTTGACAATCTCGGTTAATCAGATAACCACAAACTCATGTTCATCAAGGGATTGTTCATCAGGAGAACATTTATCGTTTTAGGCTATTGTTCTTTATTATGTGCGCACTATAACAATTTGCCTCACCGTTTCATAAAATAAGACATAAGACCAATGTCCATGATAACAGTCATCAATTCAGCTTCTCTTTGTGCAAGTACAGTATTATATTCATCAAGGCAACTTATAGTTTCATTAGAAACTACTTTCATCAATACAACTTTTACTTCCATTTCAAATTAAATTTAATCATTCCGACTTCTATGTAAGCAATAATTATTTCACCAATCCAGCTTCTATTTAAGCAAGAATTATTTTTATCAGTGCAACAACCCTCTTGATGAAAGTTTTTTTTTAGATGAATCGACCTTGATGAACAGTCCGCATACCGGTAAATTAGTCTATCAATACACATATTATAGTCCATCAGTAATTTAGTATTTTGACTAATATATGTGGCATGTAACAAGTGAATTTGTGTGCTGAATGTAGGCTATGCATCTACATAAAGGTGAAATACTTTAGTTAATATTATCTGCCAAATGTAATACGATTTGTTTACGTGTCAGGTGCAACTACTGTGTCTACTCAAACTACAAACAATAACGTAGCCATAGCTATTGGTGTTCTCTTCGGTATCTCACTCGTGGTGAATATAATATTGCTGGTCATCTTGATTCGCTATCTACGAGGCAAACAAGGTATGTCTCCGTATTCAATGCATAATCATGTGAAGTAGTGTGGAGCATAAGTTATAAATGAAAGGCATACTTATTATTCGTAAACATAATTATGAAGTGATAAGATATTTGAATCTTCCACAAAATTGAAGTTTTTGTTTCACACTTGTTTTTTTGCAAATTAAGCAAATGTAAAAATGGCTGCTTATGGAGACCAAATAGCCTAATGTGTTGCACGAGTAAAAGGCATTCGCACAGAGGTCTTAGAACCATAGCCCTAATCGAGTAGAAGGGGTAGAGGTGAATGTATCCTGTCTTTGGCTCGTGAGACAAGATGCATTATTGTCGCCTCAATTTGGATCGGGCAAAAAGTGTTCGAGGTGATTGCAAAGAATTGTTAATTGTCGCTTTACCTCTGGCGCGGTGGTGTAGAGGTATGTTCGGTGCCTTGCAGCCGGAGGGTTGCGGGTTCGAATCCACCTAAAGGGGGTATATTTGGTGCCTTGCAGCCGGATGGTTGGGGGTCCGAATCCACCTCAAGCCGCCGCGTAGGGACCCTGGGCAAGTCCTTCACTCACAATTGCTCATGCGCTTCGGCGTGAAACTCCGATTCAGTGTCCGCGCTGTATTCGGGAGCGCCTCTGAGTATAAATCTTGAAGAGGCGCTATATAAATATCTGAAATGAAATGAATGAAATGAAATGAATAGTTATAACATTAACGCTTAAATTAAATGGTTCAGTCAAAGTCATTAGATGAAATGGCATATTTTGGAAGGAAACAAATCACCAGAAAATTGTTCATAAAGAAGGTCGTCCTAAAATATATTCATGATTGAAGGAACGATCGTTAAAAGTTTAGACCATATTTAAATATGATCTGTTTCATTGTTGCTCTTTTAAAACTTCTGTTATCGTCACAACCCCATTCACCGCCTTATGGTCTGATCTGGATATAGACCTCGTCACGTTTGGTTCTGGTGCTCCATCGGTTGAAGCTTTCTGCATTAGACACCAGCTGAATAGAAGCTAAATATTACAAATACACTTTAGAAAAAATTGATCTTGTGAATTTTTTCCACAGTGCCAGATATGTTTGAAAGAACAGAGAACATTCCAGAGCCTGCAACACTGGATCCTTCTGATCTTTCAACACCATCCACTTACGAAGAGCTGAGACTTCCTGATGAAATTCGTTTGCAGCCGACCACCTACGAACAACTGACACTTAAACCTCCATTGTATGTGAACCAATTATCCTGAAACACGGATTAGACAACATCCACCACTTGACAATAAACAGTGATTTTGCTAATGTTAAACTAAACTAAACACGACGACTATTCTCGCCGTATATGCTAAGTGTGTGTATGCATCATAGCTAAACTGCGGTTCGCGTTTGAGATTAAATTATATAATTCCAATGCACATTTTAAATTAGTACTTTTATATTAGTTGTAAAGTTTCTTTTCTAAACACTTGACCTAGTTTAGTAGTGTGAAACGCTATGAAACAATACTTAATTTAAATTAACATTTTCTCTATAATGCCATCATTATGCGGTCATAAATCTTACTTAATTTCTTCCCCACTTAATGTAATAATTATTATGTCATAGGTTATAACGAAATACTGGGTCCTTCTAATCTTCTGATCATGAAATCTCTTACATTGCAGGATCGTATGCTGGATTATATTTTGCCTTAAACTTTTATCTTGTATATATATATAGAAGTGGCTATTATTGTGACGCAATGTGTAGCCTACTCCTATTTTGTTTCACTGGTCACCATTGGTTGGATATATATTTCGCCGTATAAATTGCAGTGAGAACTGTGAGATATGTGTGTCTTCTACAGTGACGTGAAAAGGTAAAAGAATGTAGGCCTATGAGCTGATACAAACAAGTCTGTAGAAACAGGAAGTAGCTATCCGTTTGACTGCGACCTTTAGTCTTATCACATCTTCTCGTTGTTTGTATTATCTTGATCATGTGGCCCACAAGAATATTACTACGAGGCTGACAATTAATATAAACACGGCCGTACCTGAATATTGGCCAATGTACTTCAATCCTAGTTTACGACGTTTAAAGTACGGACCAAAGCATTAAGTGTTTGCCTATCACGATTCTTAATACGTATGCGTGAGTTTATAACGCTATATCTAATTTTGCGGACGCTTATTATAAAGCTACCGAATAAGTAAGTACCCTATCTGAAATGACCGTCTTTACCACGCTGGATCGCCTTCGACCAACCGCGTAGGGAAGGGATCGTCTGCCAGCCTGGTTTCTTCGCCTTCTTTCTCCGGTCATTTCATATACATGTCTTGACGCATCTTATCAACAGATCGTTCTCGTTTCCCCATGTACCTACCCAGTGGAAAACCGCACTTATCCATCCTATCCCAATGGTCACCATCCCTAATGTCCCTGCCGACTTCCGTCCTATCTTCGTCGTGCTTGTCTAGGATGGTGGAGAAAATAATAGCCCACCATTTTCTTAGACAAATAAGTAAGCAAGCAAATGAAGCCCTGCATTCCCTCTACACTGTCTACAGAATGGCATATTTGTTTCTCTTCCATGGAAGAATAATGAATACGCTATAGTCAAAAAACTAAGGGGTGGTATCCACCCCACCCCATGGTACATCTCGTATATCTGGTATACCTGTTGAAAGGCATGATATACCACCATGCTGTTTACCTCAAAATGTGCGCAAATGAACCTGCTACAGCTACCTAAAATGTAAAAATTATATTCCATATAAAACAAGTTTGTTACGCATAAAAACGTATTGGTAGCCCTAGAGTTTATTTTATTCATGGCATGGTGAATGTGTTCTTTCCAATTTTTCCATCAACAATAGTTATCCCGAGGTACTACTAGTTCCTGACACGTGACAGCGTATTGTAATTGAATGAATAACCAACATCAACTGCATAGATTTGTTTCCATAGTTGAAAACATGCAGGTCGATTTATCATTATTATCGTTATTAAAGAACATTTTATTTGCCACAAAATCGATCACATAGGTAGCATTAAATGTTTAGCATGCAGTTGCACCCAAAATGTCAGGATCATATCCAAGGAAGAAGAAATGTATCATCTGCAAACAATCTTATTTATACCTGGAAGAGAGTTGGGTTAAACCGCATTTTGCGCTGCAAAATTGTTCTAAGGTAGGCTATTCAATGCCGTACTTGACGTTGGTAAGTAGCAGTCAACCAATGTCCATGATTACTGTCATCAATCCAGCTTCCATTTAAGAAGCAAAATATTTTCATCAATAGATTTTCTGCTAAAGGAAGAATTATCACCAATCCAACTTCTATTTAGGCAGAAATTTTTCCCCGTCAATCCCACTTCTACTTAAGCAAAACACTTCAAAGATCCAGCTTCTTTTGAAGCAAAGACTTAGTTTTTCAATACAGCTTCTATTTACGGAAAGAATTATTTCCATTAATCCATCTTCTATTTAAACAAACAATTTGTTTCATCAACCCAACTGCCATTTAGGCCAACAATTATTTTCTTCAATCCAGCTTCCATTTTAAATCGGGTTATCCCGTAGTTTAGGTTGCTAAATTATTTGAATGTCTTCAATGCCGAACTTCACGTTGTAAGTAAGCAGTCTACCTATGTCCATGATAACTACTATCAATCCCGCTTCCATTTCACGACGAATTGTTTTTAATCAATCCAGCTTCCATTTCATGAAAAAATGGCCAACTTCTATTCAAAGAAAAAATATTTTTCATCAATAGAACTTTTATTTAGGCAAAAAACTATTCTCATGGGTCGGTCCAGCTTCTACTTACGGAAACAATTATTTTCTTCAATCCAGCTTCTATTGCATCAAAAACTTAGTTTCATCAATCCAGCTTCTATTTACATTGCATTGCATCGCCAATTGTCATTGATTGTTACTTCGTTTCCCTGTCCTATGATTGCGTAATATTTGAGTATTGTGTTGTTTACATTATTATGTGGGATATAAGCAACCTGTCATTGTGCTAACTATTGTTTTCTTGACCACCATGCTTAGTTGCGTAATTCCTCTGTGTAATTTGGTGTAATATTGAGTAATTATTTGTTTGAATGTTCCCTGGTTATGTAATCCTACTATACTGCCCCAATAGGTGTGGCAGTATGAAGTTCCTGCTCTGGAGATCCTTAGTGGTGAATGATCCTTACTATTCCATCCTATTGTCTAATGCGGTAATTGATTAGACTAATCCATTGTTGTTGTTAACTATCTTATGATTGTCAATTTGGCCAGCTGTTGACCTTCCTGCACACAGGTCCAATGTCACAGACGTTGCCCTGTGGGATTTCCTCTGTGTCTATAGTTAAGAATGTTTCTGTTAGTTTTTGTTTAAGTTGTGGTTCACGGCAGCACCAAATAGGTGATACTCCCTATGCTCAGACACCTACCTTGCTATGTGACCGGTGTTTAGTATTGCATCTACCATTTGCTAAAATTGGAAACGAGGATTTATCATTTGAACTTCTGAACTACGACCCAATACTTTTACCAATCCAGAAACCTGTCTTACAATGGGACAGCTTGCCCAATCTTGACCAACCCTTTGAGACTCAGGCCAATAGACCCCTGATCAATAATCCAGACATTGACCCAGATGACAATTATTATATATATAAACCTGTTGATCATGGATACATTACCCCACACCAGGCTGTAACTGTTATGGGCTCTGGGACCTCAACCACTCTTTTCTCATTACTTCACCTCAACTGTAGAAGCCTTTACTATAAGGAAGATGACGTCCGAATTCTCCTTGAAGAAATTCAACCCACCATTTTGGCAGTAACTGAAACCTGGCTTAATGACACTCAGCATGACACTTTGATATTTCCTGGTTATAAATTCGTGCATAAGTGCAGAAGGACGGGACCTGGAGGGGGGGTGGGCCTTATTATAAAAAATGAAATTTCTATTACTGACCTCCCTCAATTATCTGATTCAAGTCTTAATCATGAGTCTTATGAAAGCTTGTTTGTTAATATACCCTTGAATAGAGGTAGAAATCTAATTGTGGGAGTGATTTACAGACCTCCTGGCAGACCACTTCCAGAATTTAATAATGAATTCGACCAACTACTACAGAACACTAATAAAACTAGGAAGGATGTTATGATTGCTGGTGATTTCAACATCGATCTTCTTAAACATAATGACCACCCTACGACTGGCGAATATTATAATATGATCTCATCTTATCATCTCTTGCCGACTATTCTTAGGCCCACAAGAATTACTGCAACTAGTTTCTCCCTAATCGATAATATCCTGACGAATATAGGATATCTTTCCACCCACTCTGCAATAATTGTGGCCGATATTTCTGATCACCTCCCAGTCCTTGCTTGGCTGGACATTAGCCCTCCTCGGGATAAAGTCAGACCTCCCGTCATGAAACGTCTAATAAACCAGGATAAGATAAATCTTTTCTACCAACTACTAAGGAACATTGACTTTTCTTCTATATCACAGCTATGTGACGAATTAGACCCTTGTAGAGCTTACACAGCCTTTATTGAAAAGTATAGTGAAGCATATAATTCAGCCTTTCCACTAATTGAAAGAAGGGGAAATATAAAACAAAGTCCAGCCAACCCATGGATGACGAGAGGTCTTTTCATATCCTGTAAAAAAAAGAACAGCTTGTATAAAAAATATTTAAAAAACCCTAATGAACGAAATAAAAATCAGTTTGTTAAATATAGGAACAAATTCAAATTGGTTAAACTTAAAGCAAAAAAAGATTTCTATGCAACTGAGTTTGCTAAATACTCCAGTGATCTAAAAAAGACATGGCAGATCATTAAATCTCTTATTGATAATAAGGACCACGACACTCGTATTGAAGAGCTGATAATTGGAAATCTTAAAATTACAGACGATGTTGAAATGGCTGAAAAGTTTAACACTTACTTCTCTTCTATTGCTAAAAATCTCTCTGATAAAATTCCTAAATCTACTCGATCTTTCAGAGATTATCTCGGCCCATCCCTTCCTAACTCTTTTGCTTTTTACCCTACTTCTCCTGAGGAGATTTTACAGCTCAATCGTTCTATAAAACTAACCCATAGTTCTGGGCCGGATGGTTTAGACCCTACCGTACTTGGTCCATCGATATGTTATATAGCTGCCCCGCTAGCCAGCATCATCAATTGCTCCCTATCAACAGGAATTGTTCCTAAGGACATGAAGAAGTCGATAATCTCTCCCATCTTTAAACAAGGCAATAGGAAGGACTTGACTAACTATAGGCCCATCTCGGTAATATCTTACTTCGCCAAGCTCTTAGAAAAGACTGTCCACTCTAGATTATATAACTTTATTGAAAAAATGAATATACTATATCCCCTCCAACATGGGTTCAGATCCGGCCACTCTACAGCAATGTCGCTTATTGATATTCATAATAAAATTACGGAGGCCATTGATCGCAAAAAATTCTCTATAGGCATATTCTTGGACCTGAGTAAGGCGTTCGACACGGTAGATCACGAAATTCTCTTACAAAAGCTAGAAAATTACGGAATACGAGGAACTACTCTGCTATGGTTCAAAAATTATCTGTCCTCCCGTTATCACCAGGTCAAATGTAACCAGGTCTTGTCAGGCTTTGGCTCCATGAAATTCGGGGTCCCCCAAGGTAGTATACTTGGGCCTCTGCTCTTTCTTGTGTATATTAATGACCTTCCAAACTCTTCAGCACTATTGCACTTTGTTCTTTTTGCTGATGACACGAATTTGTTTATTTCTACTCCTTCTTATCACCTCTCAGTGGGTGTGATAAACGATGAACTTAAACTAATCTCGGACTGGTTTAAAGCTAACAAAATGTCCCTGAATGTAAGTAAATCTAACTATGTATTGTTCTCATCTGGTCGTAAATTATTACAGCATTCTGATGAAACTATATTAATTGATGATATAAAAGTGCCCAGAGTTTCCTCTGTTAAGTTTCTGGGGGTTTTTATCGACCAACACGTCAACTGGTCAGAACATCTTACCCATGTTTCAGTCAAAATAGCCAAGTCCATAGGGGTGATAACGCGCATTTCCGCGCTCTTACCAAATAAAACTCTTCTCAGCCTCTATTACTCCCTTGTATACCCTTACCTCTCTTATGGAAATGTAGTCTGGGCATCAAATTATAAAACTAGGCTAGGGAGGCTTCTCACGCTCCAAAAACGAGTGGTTCGGGTCTTGGCCAGGGCCCCCTTTAATTCTCATACTTCTGCTTTATTTCAAGACCTTGGAATAATGAGAATAGACCAAATTAACTTCTATCAAGTGGCTGAATTTATGTACCGTTATACTTATAACCAGCTCCCAATTGCATTTTCCAATTGCTTTAAATCTAGTTCTGACCTGCACACTTACAACACGCGCAACAAAAGCAATAAGTATTTTGTGGAATTCTCTCGCACGAATATACGTAAGTTCTCGCTTATCTCATGGGGCCCAAGAGCCTGGAACAGTCTCCCCTTCTCTCTAAGACATACTCCCAACCTCCATGTATTTAAAAAAGCTCCGTGTTTACCTTCTGTCTCTGGATAATCCTCTGCAGGTCTGAGTAATAGGTTACTGTCGTGTTCCTATTTAATTTTGTTTGTTTTTTCCTATCTTTTTTCCTTTTCTATTGTGACTATCTCCATGTAATTATCTCTTTGGTTTTTATTATTTTATTTTTATTTTATTTCTAATTCCAGTTATGTTTTCTGCTATTTTAGTTACCTATAAACAATGCATAACTAAAGACCACCTTATTTTTGGTAACGGCTATTGCTTCTCTAATTGAAACTGGGGGCCTTATTAGCGGGACCTAGGTCCCTTTAGGTCTCCTTTATTGACCCTTCTATTCTAACCCATTATGCTATCTACTGCGGATTTAAAACTGTATGTACGTAAATACTTACATTGACTATCTTTGGCTGTTTGTTTTTTACCTTTCCTCAGCATTTGTGTGTTTTCATGTAATCTGGCAATTTTTGTTCTTGAAGGTCAATAAAAATGATTTGATTTGATTTGATTTGATTTATTTACGGTTAAAATTATTTCCACCAATCCAACTTCTATTTAACCTTCGGAGGCCGAAGCTCCGTTTCTGGACACGGAGGCCGAAGTGGGGTAGTTTTCTACCCCAAAGAAATATGTAATATCTCAGCTCACAGGTAAGCTACAATGACAAATGAGGTGTCGATTCTAATATATCCAAGGTCAAGGAATCGAAATATCGCATTGTGAATAGTGTGGAAATAGTACTGTCCAAGATGGCGGCCAATATGGCCGCCGAAACTCAAAAATATGTATATTTAAGCTCATAGATAAGCTATAATAACAAATGAAGTGTCCATTGTAATAGTTTCAAGGTCAAAGAATCGAACTATTGCATTGGAAATAGTGTGGGAATAGTACTATCCAAGATGGCGGCCAATATGGCCGCCGAAACTCAAAATGTGTATATCTACGCTCATAGATAAGCTAGAATGACAATTGAAGTGTCCATTGTAATAGTTTCAAGGTGAAAGAATCGAACTATTGCATTGGCAATAGTGTGGGAATAGTACTATCCAGATGGCGGCCAATATGGCCGCCGAAACTCAAAAATGTGTATATCTAAGCTCATAGATAAGCTTGAATGACAAATGAAGTATCCATTGTAATAGTTTCAAGGTGAAAGAATCGAACTATTGCATTGGCAATAGTGTGGGAATAGCACTACCCAAGATGGCGGCCAATATGGCCGCCGAAACTCAAAATGTGTATATCTACGCTCATAGATAAGCTAGAATACAATACAATACAATACAATTAGACATTTATAACGCGCTTTAACAAGACAAGTCTTGCACGAGAGCGCGTTGCGCTGTGTTCTTAGTCATAGTATAATGAGAATAGATAAGTTTTTAATTTTGATTTAAATTGAGTAGCAGATGAACATTGACGGATTGTAGCTGGAAGACTGTTCCATTCCCTAGGTCCCGAGACAGCAAAAGAACGATTTCCAAACTTCCTTTTGGTGCGAAGAACGGTAAAATGAATGACAAATGAAGTCTCCATTGTAATAGTTTCAAGGTCAAGGAATCGAACTATCGCATTGGCAATAGTGTGGGAATAGAACTATCCAAGATGGCGGCCAATATGGCCGCCGAAACTCAAAATGTGTATATCTACGCTCATAGATAAGCTAGAATGACAAATGAAGTGTCCATTGTAATAGTTTCAAGGTCAACGTATCGAACTATCGCATTGGCAATAGTGTGGGAATAGTACTATCCAAGATTGCGGCCAAATGAAGTGTCCATTGTGATAGTTTTAAGATCAAGGAATCGAACTGTCGCATTGGCAATAGTGTGGGGATAGAACTATCCAAGATGGCGGCCAATATGGCCGCCGAAACTCAAAATGTGTATATCTACGCTTATCTATGATCGTAGATATACACATTTTGAGTTTCGGCGGCCGCCGTCTTGAATAGTACTATTCCCACACTATTGCCAATGCGATAGTTCGATACGTTGACCTTGAAACTATTACAAAGGACACTTCATTTGTCATTCTAGCTTATCTATGAGCTTAGATACACACATTTTGAGTAATATCTTCTATAAATACAATCTTCATTATACAATACAATACAACTGATCTTTGATATCGCCCTTCTTACGAAGTTCAGAAGTGCCACACGCCTCGACGGCGCAGAAGCAATTATATTGCAGAGCAATTGTGCGCGAAGGACTTGCTCAAGGTCCCTACGCGGACGGCTTGAGGTGGATTCGAACCTGCAACCCTCCGGCTGCAAGGCAACGAACATACCCCTATACCACCGCGCCCCACCGAAAAAATTGTAACGCCAAGGCCGAAGTGGGGTAGATTTCTACCCCATGACACTTTGAACTGAAATAACTTTCTCAGACAACATGACATGATGATCGTTTTGGTGTGGGAATATGTCGGGGGTGTTAACTTGTAAACATGTGGAACGTCAAGTTATGACTACCTACAGTTACTCCGCAATCAACATCCAAACACCGCTGGGGTAGAAATCTACCACACTTCGGCCTCCGAAGGTTAAATACGCAAATGGTTTCATTAGGAAAAATATTTTTCATCAATCCAGCTTCCCTTTTAATTTGACGATATAAAATAATTTCGCAACCTAAACTTAGGCCTACTTACCTAACATCGAGCATATAAGTTAATTTGGCAACGTAAACTACGGGGTAATCCCGTAGTTTAGGTTGCTAAATTATTCTAATGTCTTCAATGCCGTACTTGACGTTGGTAAGTAAGCACTCTACCGATGTCCATCATAACTATCATCAATCCCGCTTCCATTTCATGGAGAATTATTTTTAATCAATCCAGCTTCCATTTAATGAAAACAATTACCCAACTTCTATTTAACTAGAAAAATATTTTTCATCAATGGAACTTTTATTTAAGCAAAGAACTTTTCTCATGGGTCCAGCTTCGACTTACGGAAACAATTATTTTCATTATTCCAGCTTCTATTGCATCAAAAACTTAGTTTCATCAATCCAGCTTCTATTTACGGTAAAAATTATTTACATCAATTCAACTTCTATTTAAAGATAGAAATGGTTTCATCAATCCCACTTCCAGTTAGCGAAACAATTTTTTTTCTCAATCTAGCTTCCATTTTAATTTTACGATGTGAAATAATTTAGCAACCTAAACTACGGGTTTACCAACTACGGTTCTACCCAGAGTTGGTCATATCAGTTACATGTAGGCTACATACAGAAGAAACAATAGAGTAAGAGAAAGAGCCCAAAACTGACATTCGAACACATGAATTAAATTGACCATATGTTCGTAGTTTACTAAATTGCTAACCTTTTATATTCAGCAGATATATCCATACAATTATTCTGATTCCATTTGAACATGACATGACTCCAATCGGGTAAGGAGTAAAGCGTTCGCTTTCACCAGCAAATATGCGTATAATAATTATTAGGAAGATAAAACAAGGTATTCCACAGCGGATCTATTCAGAATCTTCTCGCAAAGTCTTTTTTCGATTATATCTAAAATATAACTAGCGCATTCTGTAATTCATCCTCATATGCCGACCTATTGAGCGCTAATTGATTCTTGCATGTGGCTGACTCAACTTCACCTTTACAGTCTGACGCACAAGAAACAACTGCAAAATTAATCCCTATGTTGACCAAAATACAGTTGCGACCTCCAACGAATGCATCTAAATTCTAAAAGACTTAACCAACGATGATCAATATTATACGCCTAGATCACGTAGTAAACTTTGCTACTTGTAAAATATAAAATGCTGGCGTAGATTACTAATAGTAATTATCTAATGGGTAATAAAGCACGTAAGATCTTTAATGTTTCACGTGTGGCGTTTCGGTCAGTTGCCAGAAATTCTAAGATGCAGATAAAAAAGTAAGTAGCTCAGTAAACAACCGTTATTTGTTACTGAAAAAACGCACATGCATTACATTGTACATAATAATTACACATAATTTGGAAGAAACTATAACAAGAGTAGATTTTATAGATATAGGCTGCACAGGTAGTTGTAACTATAGAAACACAACAACAGTTCTTTTAATTAATCAGTTTAGATTTAACGACAGTTTGCATAAAATTCCTCTGTTGAATCTGTTACAAATCCCGGGGTCTTCCACGATACATGACGACTGTGGCTTTTCTTTCCAGGACTCAGTGCATTGAACGGTCTTCCAGAAACATTTAAATCACAGCTCAAGACTTATCTTTTTGAAGAGTCATTTGACTGCCATTGACTTCTTGAACTCATGTATAGAGCCCTTTTCATCGGCCTCAGCTAATCTACGGCGCTCTACAAATTTTTATTCTTATTATTGTTGTTGTTGCTGAAGTTACTGTTGTTGTTGTTATGGTTGTGGTCGTCGTCGTCGTCGTTATTATTGTTGTCGTGAGCATATTTTTTGATTAGATGAATTTTTCAAGCCGGAAACTACTTGTGTATTCGTTCTAGGGCCTATATATTTGTTTAAAATAATTATCTATAATTTTTATGACAGCTGAATACGAAACATTTTCGACGAACGTATTAACTTAATAAAATGTACAAAATGCACATATTAACTGTTGTTAATAAGCTGGTACCCTGCCGCCGCTGAGAAAGCCTGTGTCTGTCCCAAGCCATGAAAAAGGAGGGTTATGCGGTGGGCTTGCAACCCACCCAGGTTAAAAAAACAGCTAGCAACAGAAACAACACGCACCCTGCGCTTGCTTTCGAGAGACGCTTAAGAAGTTTGGAGTTTACAATTAAGATTACGATTAATAAAATTAAACATGTCCCGTGATTAATTAATTTATATTCGCATGGTGTCGCTACGAATTGTTTTCATTCTAACCAATCCCAGTTCAATCTTGAATGTAACCAATCCCTGTTCATCCTGAAGTGACCGTATAATAACGATGCTTTAAGATTAGGGGCTTTTTATTGTCAACATTACATTCCCCAATAGAACTAATGTGTTAGGATCGATGTCGATCTGCTCTTTTGTGGTTCTACCATTTGAAAATAAACGAAGTACTGCTACACATTCAGGATTCAAGCTGAGACAACAAAGTGCAAGATAGTGTAATGAAAAGATCGGTTACTATATTTCTATTATAGATTGAGGATATTCATTTCTTGATGGGTCTTTCACTAGGATTGCGTCTACCTATGTGCCTTTTGCTTGCGATTACAGCAGGTTAGTTATTTACTTATCGGCAAGTGGTAAGACTTAAATCAACGAGATTAAGTTGTTTCTCAATCTTCGTTTGTTATATCAAACTAACACACCAGTGTGATTACAATTCATTGTTGGAACGGATAATCACAAGTTATTACAGTAGTGGAATTTTACTGTTTTGCAGCCATGCAAGGCGCCCATCACGTCCTACTGCTCATTTTACCAACGCCATCTGTCGAATGAAAGGCTGAGGCGACCTTTGGTAGGGTAGCGAGAAGCGATCCTGCGTCCGTGCTGATCTTCTGCTCGTCGTGCCAGAGTGTTACCATTACCATAAATCCTCCCCGTTTGTCTATTAGAATGTATGTATGTATGAACGTTGGTATGTGAGTCAATTTCTGGTATTAGATTAAATTCATGTAACAGGTAACGGAGTGGACAATTTCAACATAACATGAAACAAACTTATTATCGCCTGCATTTCGGACCACAATTTTTCAACATATCAATTTGGTTCATTAAGGAGTTAAAACCTCATAATTGTTGAATACATGAGCATCTTCAATGTAGATTACATCTCGGTAACAGAGTGGACACCTATACAACGTATAATTTGTAGCTTACAAATTCAAACCAAATTATTACCGCATCTATTCGATATTTATAAACGGAAGTATACACAACCACAGACGTCATTAAATGGTCTGACCAATTTGCAACAGGCCCAGATGTTGGTAAGTAGGTAGTAGCGCAAGGATTTATGTATGGTAACGAAGTGGACATTATTTCAGGTGACAGCTGAAAATAATACACTTAGCCATAATAAGTACTGTTCAATTTAGTGACAAACTTGTTAAATGAAGGGCGTTTCAATGCTGTTTACAAACCACTATAAATCCTATATTTTGTAGTCGTATTTCTATAATGTTACCGCGGCAATGTGTGAAAGTGACGGTAACGGAGTGGACATTTTCAAATTAAAACTCACCAGATAAAATAAACAGTAAAGCATATTACCAAAAATAGCCAGGGAACAATAATCTCTTCAATAGTAAATTCATAGAAATAATAATTATTGATTTGAAGAAAAATTATGACATGGTTGATTTAAGAAATCGTTGTGACAACAAAAATGTCTAATTGATCTAATAGCGGAAAATGGCTCATGTGTGTTTCAGGACACATAAGTTACTACGACGCTTTTCTAGAATCTTACAAATCGTATCGCTTCTAATAATTTATAAAGCGCCTCTCGCAGAATAACTATTCAGAGGCGTTCTCAGCGAGGAATCCCCGGGGAATAAGAAACGCCTTTAAAGAGCGATAGACCGATGAGGAAAAATAGTCACATGCGCTGTACTCATGATGTAAACATGTGCTCACAAGACATTATTATCAAATGCATGCTGCACAGAGTCAAAGGCAGCAGTACATGTACGTAAGCGCAGTGGCAGAATGTCACAGTAGAAAGGTCCAAACTTTAAGGAGACACTATGGGTTCGAGTTTAAGTTTGTCAGCGTGGCGCCTGCATATTTCCATGGGTCAGAGAGCGTAACGAGCGCCAATCCAGCTGACTCGAAACAGGAAAACAAAGCTCCCTAGTATACCCCAGGGCTGAGCAAACAAAAATTATGCACCTACCAGCACGACTAATGCACCATGATGCAACTACTTTGCTAACTCACTTGACTAAGTTTGGAGCTCGGTCACACAGATTTAAACAACAATCATGGTAAAAGACCTCCTCACACCGCTGTCTACCTCTCTTCCTCTTTTCATTACTACTCCAGTTTTCTTGAAATTGAGGTCATTAACTATAAAAACAATCTGCCTAAAACGGAACCCACCTAATACCCATAGGCCCCCTATTCCAATCAGGCTCTCGTATAGCGTCCACGTCCGAACGGGGCCAATAATTATCAGACCCATACTCTCGTAGATCCCAGCAAATAGGCATGCAGGTAGGACAATGGTGTTGCTCCAGCCGTCATGCCCTTCATATTATAGCATTTAATTTCGCGCAATGCATCATCACATAATTTAAGAACAGGAATTATGTCGAACATCGAGGATGGCATGAATATACAAGGGCATGGTGAGGGTTTTTAATGGCAGTGTTTACATGTTAAAAAGCTGCCCCGTTTTCATTATAAAACTACAAATGCTAATCAAATGCGTGCATCAATGCAGGAATGAGAATAAGATCAAATTGCGGCCAAAGTTCTGCACTGGCCATGTATGCATAAACGAATTCAGGTTATGATCTTATACAATGCCATCTATATTCTGACATTAAAATTAATTAGGATCATTAAGGATCCTGAGTGGCCGAGTGGGTTGGTGCCCGCTCGCCGCGCCGGCGCCCCGGGTTCGCTTCCCGGTCGGGTCGGTTTATCAGAGATTAATTTCTCGGATCTTTACTGCGGGTGGCTCGGTCGCATTATAAACGTGGAGTACATAACAACACACAACACAACACAATATACTGGGGCGCGGTGGTTTGGGGGTATGTTCGGTGCCTTGCAGCTGGAGGGTTGCGGGTTCGAATCCACCTCAAAGCCGTCGCGTAGGGACCCTGGGCAAGTCCTTCACTCGCAATTGCTCATGCGCTTCGGCGTGAAACTCCGACTACAGCAGTAGTCGGGAGCGCCTCTGAATGGGAAATCTGGTAGAGGCGCTATAACAAGTGTTCAAATACAATACAATACAATACAATTATATAGAAGGCAATTGAAAATAAGTAATTTTGTCTTTAAATCTGTGGTAGGTCTAGCTTGTCATGCTATCCGAACATTTCCCCTAGGATATTTCCCCCGAACATCCCCCCGAACAGTAAGTAGGTAACTCTACCACTCTCCATGATAATTGTTATTAATCCCACTTCCATTGAAGCAAAGACCTTCTTTCATCATTCCAACTTCTATTTAGGCCCCTAAGCAAAGATTTTTTCATCAATCGAATTTCTATTTAGGAAACGAATTTCTTTCATGTATTCAGCTTGTATGTAGGCATGGAATTGTTTTCATCAATCCAACTTCTATATAAGCCTAGAATTTGTTTAATCAATCCAGAAAAGAATTTCTTTTATGAATCCAACTTCTATTTAAGTAAAGAATTATTTTCATCAGACCAACTTCGGGGGGAAACGTCCGGGGGATGTGTCCATGGGGAATGTCCTAGACCCGCTTGTCATATCCTTAAAGTTATACGTCGCACTTTCGTTCAATCCTTGGTCGTAGACCCATTCGTTCTGCCGATCAAGGTGATCTAGCGGTCCGCATCGACCACAACTGCCAAGATGCATTATAGAAACTTCGTTGTGGTTGTCCTGGAATTGTATTGTATTGTATTTTATTGTATTGTATTTGATCATTTATAAAGCGCTTCTCGCATCATAAGCCCTTCAGAAGCGCTCCCAGTGCGAGGTACTCCGAGAGAAAAGGCAGGTTTTAAGGTGAGAGAAAGAGGTAGAGATGCTACCAGAGAGGATGGTAGAGCATAAAGAAGAAGCAAATCCATTCTATAGAGAGGGGCCTATACAGGCAAAGGACCTATATAAGGAGCCATTGTAGTCCTAACACGGGGTACGTAAAGGTCAAGCCGGTTAGAGGATCTGAGAGGACGCAATGACGTAGCAGAGATGGGACGGAGAATTTAGTAACAAAGATATTTTGTAGCAAGACCCAGTTGAGCTTTGAGCACCAGAATGAGAACTTTAAATACGATGTCTTGGAATAGAAATGAACGATTAATTTTGGCCTTTGTGAATCTCTTTTTTACGTCTTGCGGTGGAAGCATCTTTGTGACATGACGAAGTTGACTCGAACGTTCCTAGTGTGATTAGAGATGTAGGACACAAACCAGTTGAAGATAGGTACAGACTGTACCAGAGATACGAAAGTACTGTTGCATGACTTTCCGTAAGATACAGTGACCTGCACAGTCAGAGGCAACGGAGAAGTCTATGAGTTTTAAGGCAGTCACATATCGCTTGTCAGCAGCAAGGAACAGGTCATTATAGACTTTCAGGACGGCTGGGGGGCCCGTGGCGCATTGGAAAACATCTGGCACAGAGACCGAGAGGTACCGAGTTCGAGCCCCCGTTGGGCGGATATGCTTTGTAGGCTGCTATTAGCGCCGTTGTATTGCAAGCTGTCTGTTCTGTTAGTAGTTAAGATTTCAATTGCATAACATGTAAATGTACAGCGCAGTGCGTTTGTCAGGCGCTTATTAAAGAAAAGATATTATTTATATTATTATTATTGTTTCTGTGGAGTGGAATTGCCTGAATCACTGAAGAAGCGGAAGAATGTGGTTTGCAGAGTGGAAAGATTAGAGTTTAGTGTGGACTACTCTATCATCTTAGGAGGTAAGGACACGTCAGAGATAGGCTTATGGTTAGAACAGATGTTGGAAACAAGACCACTCTTCTTGAGGCGAGGACGGATAACTGCCCTCTTCTGAGAGTTAGGAAAAATGCCAGGAGAGAGAGAGAAAGGTTGATTAGGAATCTAGGATAACGACAAGGAAGTGAGTTTAAGATTTTAAAATACATATATAGGCACAGCGTCAAGTTCAGAGTGTTTGGATGTAGATTTCGTCATTAGGTCTGTATTCAGCAATGTGGTCAGGTGTGACAGGGCCAAGACTTGATAGCGAGGTTGTGGTAAGGAGGAGAGCTACAACGCTATCTCAAATATTGTTAACTTTCGCTAGGAAAAAATTTAACAACTCATCTGGTTTGCCCGCTTGGCAGTCTGTAGAGAGAAGGGAATTCCGGATATTCCATGTATTTTTGTTTCCCTGTGCATCGCCAAGTTGTATGCACACGCGCACGCACACATACAGATACGCACGCGCACGCGAAAGCGCACATACGCGTATATTTGAATCTATGCATGCATGGGTGTGTGCATGTATGAACGTACGTATGTGTGTATACGCAAATAGATTTCGTTTCATTACTTTCATAGTATTTATTTACGCTTATTAATATTTGTGCCCGATACCAGCCAACGTAGTTGTAATTAAAATCCGAAGGGTTTTAAATGTTGGATACACATTGTCAAGTGATAAACAAATCGAAGTGTTGAATGCATTCATCTCCTGACTGTTAAGTTATTTACATTTATACCGTATGCAGTTGGTTTTGAATGTTATTAGTCGCTGTAGTACGTGGGCAAGTTGCGGGTCCGAATTCAGTCGCAGTAATCAACGGTCAGACGATGTTGGACTGCCATACAACCAATCTGGCAGCTTCTAACTGGCAACATACACCGTCTGGCGTCAGTAACACAGTATTGATAGCAACTAGTTGCATTGTCAGTGGAAGCAATGCAGCGTATTACAGAACAGAACAACCGGGAGGAAATATATGCAGACTGATTATTGCAAATGTGAAGATGCAACAGGCTGGAGTCTATACATGCTTTGATGGCACATCGACCGTATACAGAAGCTTAGTCACGGTCATTGGTGAGTAACAAGATAGGCTGCGTGTTACTTTTCTAGATAAACTTAGACTTATATATTAATATGTTTAGTCACTGAATATTATGTTCAACTTTTTTTGCGTTTCTGGTGTTATCTAGTTGAGTTGAGTTTTTTTAATCTGAACTAGCCATGGCCATCTACAGTACTGTGATGTCAAAGTACATTATTTCAGTTCAATCAAGATTGCTTCATTCTATTCCAAATGCGGCCGTATCTGAGAACTTCCTCAGAAAGGTGGAAAGGACAAAACTGTGTTCCACAATTCCAATTGCTCAATTGTTTGGGCTCCAATTGTTGATTATTAAATCCTATAGATATAATTATTATAACTAATACATAAAAGATTCTCACGTGATCTACTTCTACTTATTGAATAGGTTGAACTGGTCTTCGGTGTTCTCTGCTATTTTTCTAGATCCTGCTGCAAGTGTCGTTGTTTACAACCAGTCTGGAGTAGTAGTAAATGACCAGTTAAACATTTCGTGCAGCATAAACTACACTGGACCGGCATCTCCTGCGCGTTCGCTGCGTCCTTCGCCTTATTGGACAACATCGTCAAGGCAGATATTTACCAACGCTACCTACCATACGTCGACAAACGTTGTCACTCTGATAGGAACAGTGACAGTGCAGAAGTATACAGTTCCAATTTTCCAGTGTAATACAGTTTTTGAAGTGACCGGAAGTACCATTGGCTACAATGCAACTGCTCCAGCGGACAGTTTTACAGTTGGCAACACAACAGAACAGCACGCTCAATGTGAGTATACCCTCCTTTATAAAACATTGTCTGCCTGATAAAAATCGCGAGCCATTTATCTTGATATGCTACTACACGCATGAGGCATTAAGTTAAACTTGAATTTATTGATGAAGAATAGCTACATCGTTATCCAAAATGTAAAGGTAAATGTAGACGTCTTTATATATAACGAACGAATGGTCTCGAACCTGCTAAATGTTGTTCAATCCAAGTGGGCCTATTGTTGCAAGAGACAAGTAACCAAAAGGTGCAATTGAAATTTGCGAAGCTTAGGCCTACTAATCGTCAAAGCTATCTTAAGCAACACATTAGATTTTTGCATAGGCCCTAACGATCGCTAATTTGCAGCGCTGAACCCTGCTGCTTCCAATCGCCTACTGTGAATACAGATAGAAGTGCGCTTAGCAGGAAGATTATAATAACAAAATAATTTCCAAGTAACACATTTGTGTGGAGAGTTTAGGCTAAAGGTAATAAGCTGTCAGATAAATATCTCAGGGAATTAGTGTAGATGTTGATAAAGTTTAAAAAAATCAGTCATTCTGAGACGTCCTGAACTTAGCGGGCAGTTCCAATTATAAAGTTAGTATATGCAAAAACACCACGTTCTGGAAAAATAACTCGCGTTTAAACTCCAGATTTCGCACCATGATGGAAACTAGAAGCCCGCTCCTATAATGAGATGGCACAGCACCAAATCAGAATTTTCAAGAACAATAAATAAATTATACTAACTATTAATTAATTACTTCATTCATTCGTTCTTTCGTTCTGTCGTTCATGTTTTAACTGACTGATTGAATGACTGACTGTCTGATAGATTGCTTGATTGGTCCAAAATAAAAGAAAGAAATCAATAAACCCGTTCGTTTATTCATTCAATTTTATTCACTCATTCTTTTTATATAGCGCCCATTGTTATCAGAAGTTTCAGTGATTGTGAAAGAGAATAGTGTTTACGCGCCGATGATTATAAAAAGGTTCGTAGAATAACCATACTCAGAACGGAAACTAGCAGATGAAGGTTTTTCCAAAGTGTATGGACCAATCATTCGCTTTTATCGAGGTTAGTAGAAGAAAGCCAGCTTCTCTTGGCCAGGCAGCAAACCGATCAGCGCCGCAGCGGTCATTGAGACTTGAAGCATAGAGACACAGCCAGCCTCTGGAAGCAGGCGATTGACCTGAATGGCAATGTCAGACTAGCACTGGAATTTCCAAACATAATTATTATGCTGTAGAGCAAGCAGCAAATGAAGTAGGCCTACATCACGAGTACAGTTGAAAGTCCATTTATTTACGTCACAGGTGATGCAGTTTACGTTCCTAATCCATGCTAGAGATTACACAGGAGTCCATTCTGATTGTAGTTTTAGTCTGTGATCCCAAATGTTATGCGTTATTTGTGTCCTGCACTGGTCCGTTGGTCTTCACCCCATTACCCTGCCATGCTGATTCCTTCCCACTTCAGATCTCAGTGGGTCGGTGACCTGCAGCAGCTCTTCTCTTCTGCATTCAGTTTTTGGTGGTCTTGAGGAACCAAACGTCTACAGCAGGTTTATTATCCACACGCCTTCGTCTGTTAGACAGTGCTCACTGCTCAGCGTTAGTTCAAGTTATGTCAGTACCGTTTCCCTCAGACTGGTTAAGATTCGCGATCAGTAATTCTTGTCTAGTAGCAGAAAGGTTGTTGATCTATAGTTTCATCCGGTTCATACCCGGTTGAGAACAAAACAGCCACTGAATTATGCGTCCGTCGATAGCTCCTGCAGACTCTGTATCCATTGAGAGAGAAATCATTCACAACAGGCCGCTACTGCATACCGACGAGAAAGTCGCTAGCACCTTCTATAATAGCTTTATGATTTAACCAGCTGCTAATAGTTTCATCTGCCATGAATTAAAGAAGTCTGTTTTTGCTTAAGTTTGGTTGGGGACACCTCTGATTAGTTTCTGTAGACTTGAAGAGGCGCTATGCAAATGAAGGCTACCTAGATTTCAGAAAATGCAAAACGTTATTAAATATGTCTGACAGTTAGAAATTACATATAGCATTATGTTACTTATGAATGTGAATAAGCTGGTGTCCTGCGCTTGGCTTTCGAGTGGCGCTTTAGAAGTTTGGAGATTACGATTACTTGTTTATAAAAGCAGATGTTTTCTTCTTTCAGATCCTCCTGAAAATATAAGCATACAATCGACAGTTTCAACTAAGGATAACAACTGTGTCTCTAAACCTGAGAACCTAACATGTGCAGCAGATGCCAACCCTCCAGCGCAATACAACTGGGTGGATCTTAGCAATAACGCTATGACTACTGGTGCGGTCAAATCCATTACATCTGGTGGACAATACCAGTGCACTGCGTACAATGTCATTAGGAACCAAACATACAACGAAAAGAAAACTGCTACTGAAGTCGACTGCTGTACGTATATACTTTATATAAAGCATGAAGTTATCCAGAGACGATATGAAGCAAGCATTGTATAGAGATATGAGTTCAATGTGGTTCTTTCTGTTTCAGAAGATCTCGGTACTTCAACACGAGTCAGTAAAACGTCTAAGACGACACGAACCTAAAATTATTAATCACTGATTAAAATTAATGGCCTACAAAACGAGGCTGTGTATTATCCATTTGAATGCGATATGCAACTTGTATGTGGAAGATACCTAGACATATCAGACTAGTTCAGAATTTAATGTTAAATTTCTCACTCAATTTCATGTTATGGTCAATTGCAGATTCAGTTACAGTAGACAAAACTACGATTAGTGGATCCAATTGCGCAAACAACTCTTGCACTTGTGGAAATCAGTCAGACGTCATGCTTACTTGTCAGGCTTATGGCTATCCTAAACCCACTGTACAATGGTCATCTGTCACAGTACTCTACTTCGAGGATCTTTTAAACGGGTCCATTGTGGTGACAATCGATGGAACTTATAGCTGTATATCATCGAATGAATTTGGCGGAAGGAAATACAACGCAACAGTGTCTATCATTGTCTCCAACTGTCGTAAGTGCATTTGAAACATTTGAAATTTCGTTACATCGAATCCCATCACGCAATGCAATAACAGAATGCTATTATGACACACCGTGAAAAGAGTTCAAATTAGCCATGACTGGTAGCATAATGGAGCCGCCATGTACAGTAGGGTGGAGTGAAAAAATATTTTTTGGAGCAAAAGTTTTTCAATAGTGATGAAAAGTTACCTGTATGTTAGAGTAGGCCTAAGTAGTGCGCAAAATATTTTTGATTTTGCTTTGTGTCTTCTGCCCCCTACCGGCAGGAATATTTTAATATGTGAAATTCTGTGGAAACACGTCAATGTAGTGCATTTTTTCTTGAACTGTGGGCGAATCTTCCGATCTATCGGCCATATCAGATCAGGCAGTTGCGGTAATCGCATCTGGTGTGATAGGCTGCAGGATTGTGGAATCGTAATGCCCAATGAGTGCAGCGACGTCATCACCAGGAACCAGTGGCGTACGGAGCTGAAATACCGCCCGGGGCGAGGGCCCAAAATACCGCCTTTGGCCAATTAATTTGGATATACTATTTTCTCTAAGATATTGCAATTTGCTTGACGATCGTCAATCGTATTAAGTATACAGTTTTACTTTATGCAGTTTATAGTCTTTCTGGATTTATCAATTTTCACTGCAAAATATCGGCAGCACCACCTAGGCCTACTTGTGCTATTTTGCAATTTTCTCTGCTCTTCCTATAATCAGCCCCACTAGTTTCAGTCCGTTACATTGCAAAAAACACTTGTTTACTGTTTAACATAGATCGCTCAGAGTTTCCCTTCTCTCTCCATCCCCACCCCAACGGAGGCTTACGGTAACGATCAAAGGAAGCCAAGCCGACCTGACATAAGCGGTTTCTTTCTTTCCTTCCTTCTTTTTTCTCTCTCTTTCTCTTCTACTTTTTCGTTTTTTGTCCAACATTCACTCTTTTCTTATTTTTTTCAACCCTATTTTGACGCCCCTGCACAAGTGCCGCCCGGGGCGACTAGCCCCCTCTGCCCCCGTTCGGTACGCCACTGCTTTTATTGACGGTTCCCCATGTTTGTGCGTGTTCGACTACGAATTGACTGCTATTGTATGGCGACGGACGTCTTGTTGAAGAGTCCAGCTGTGTGTCGTCCTTGGGACCAGTTATGTGTTAGTAAATATTGTAAATAGAGTTTTATAAATATTGCGTTGTTTGTTGTTCATTCTAAAACCCTTTTCTTCTTTTCTGTTCGCCTTTAGAAACAAGTCAACAATATATATATATATATATATATATATATATATATATATATATATATATATATATATATATATATATATATATATAGGGTGTGTGTGTAAACATTGAAGTTTCAAAATTAATATCGACCAGGTTGTTTTTGTGTTCCACCTTTAGAAACATTGTCATTTACCAAATTAGATGAAAATCGGAAAAGATTTAGAATTTGCTCAAAGCCCCTGAAGAATTATCACTTAGAGACCAACGTGATACACTGTAATTTTCAAAAATAAAAACACATTTCAGCACTTAAACATTAGATATAAGGCAAAATCAAAGGAAATACAGTCAGTTATTTGTCATTTACTTATTCCCTTTAGTGCTTTTGGGAATTTCTTTCGATGGTACTCGACCATTTGCAGAACAAACTGTTTCTCTTCCTCATTTCTGGCCAGGGCTTCATTGAAGAACTGCAGGAGAGCCACTCCTTTTTCCGCCAAATCGTTCGTCACTCTTGGCGCGGATATGATGTCTTTTGCCTCACTGTATGATTGTTCTGACTCCCACTGTTGCGGGTCTCGATCAAGAAAAGAGTAATCCAAACCGAGGATCTGGAATATTTTGGTGGTTGAAGTGGTGAAGAAGTCGGGTAGTGCTTTTGTAGGTGGATTATGTATGGGAGGAAGCCTATTTGGCGTTTATCAGATCCCTGATTGTTGCGCTTGCTGTAGACCATGCGCTGCTTTTCGTCGACGGTGACTGAATCGTCAAAAGGCTCAGGCCAACCAGGGTCTCCGACAAATACCAAAGGTGTCGGGGATATGCTGTTAGGGCTACCTGTGAGACTTCCTTGTCAGGGTACGTATGGATTGCCTTCAGGAATTGAAGATCGTTCCTTGGGGCTTCAGCGGGTGACGTACAGGTGATCCAGTACTTCACGTAAGTTGTTGTCACAAAAAGGGACACTCGAAGTAAATGATTCCACACCTTTTGAGAGTAGGATTGTCGAGATGCCCTCTCTGAGCTCTGGCGTTGTTGAATGGGAAACTGATCCCTGAAAAGCCACATCTTGATCAGATAGATCGCACGTGCCATCCAACGGTGAAATGCCTCTGGGTACCTGAACTTTATTCCTTTCGGTGGAATGCCTCCTAGAAAAATGACTGTTAGTTCTAGTAGCTCTTTGTAGTCGTCTCTGTGGTTTTCGGTACTCAGTTGCTGCATTGCGAAGGTGATCACATCGTCTCGAATTTCTGTGACACGCTGTGCTGCATCTTTATCATCCATTGCTGTGCGATACTTGGCCTGATCGATTTGCGGCCAGAAGTCACGGAAATGACTGAATAGTTCCAATTTTGGAGACCTTGCAGAATCCTGCAGTGAAAACACCTTTTCTAGAACAATTTCAGACACATGATGTCGACAGGCAAGGTTCAAGAGGCCCTTTCCTAATTCCGCTTCCAGCTTGATGCACACGCCGCCCTTGCAACCCGGCCGTGTTACTCGCCGTTGTGTCGAAACACATGGCCACGATTCTGTCTTCCAATCCCCAACTTCTTATCTCAGCCAAACATGCATCTGACATGACTGCAGCTGTCCCGGATTATTGGAAGGCGATCAACACACCCTCGTTCTGTCCCTGTAAGATCTGGCATGATCTTGCCGTCCCAGTGAATAGTAAGAGGAACATTTGGATCGAAATATTCACGAATCTCTGCTGCTAGGGTTGCACGGTTATCCTTCCTTGCTTGATGGATCGCTGAAGGACTTATGATCAGCTCACCAGTCCACATGACAATGTCCCCATGAACTACAATATGGGACACTGGAATACAGTGGAGCAATAAATTTATGTACAACACGTGCGGCCAATAACCGTCCATCCCACTCCTTAGCTTCGACTGTAAAGGTTAATTATTATAATCGACTGGTTGATGCTAGATGCTTGAGGTGAGAGTCATCTCGTTAGCAAAGAGCTTATAAATAGATGGCTAGTGTTAGACCTATACCTTATTTACGTTTAATTAAATGTCAAACGTCAACTCGATAGAAAGCACCGCTACCCGCCATTTGCAACACGAGATCAGTGACATAGACTCCATGAGGTCAGTGACATCATTATCATGAATATTCATTACTTGGGAGCCGGCAACTGAGAGAGGCCTAAGGATAGCATGCATTGAAATTGTGGATGCCTGTTACTATGCCACCTGTGTCCAATTTCGGTTGCCTTGCGCCAGTCCTAAATGTTCAGCTATCAAGATATAATTTCGGATACGGAGTTGATACATGAATTGGCATGATAATTCAACCAGGCCGGCAAAATATCTTTGAGTTGAAAATATCACATGTAACTTAAAAACACCCTAAAACATACATACATACATACATACATACATACATACATACATACATACATACATACATACATACATACATACATACATACATACATACATACATACATACATACATACATACATACATACATACATACATACATACATACATACATACATACATACATACATACATACATACATACATACATGCATACATACATACATACATACATACATACATGAATGCATACACACATACATACATACATGCAAACATACATACATCCATGCATACATACATACATACATACATCCATACATAGATACACACATACAATGTACATTGTGGTTGGTCCCTCTACCTGGAATGACCTTACCCCATCACTAAGGGCTAAACTAATGACTGGTTTTACCTCTTTGGTCTTTCGCTTGTTTAAAGACTTCTTTCCCCTCGAGGTTTTCGTGCTGAATAGTTATTATGAGATAGGCGCTATAAAAATCTATAGATACGATATGATACGATAGATGAATGCGCAGGCATCTATGGACCTTCAAATTACTGGATGGATCCACAGTGTAACGGCAGCTTATGACAACATAGGCCGTTGGCGCCGACACAGATTGTTTTTGGCATACTACAGTAGGGCGTGTCGAATTTTGCAACTTTCAAATTCAGTGCTAAAAAGTTGTGACATGACTTGGTAATTCAAAAGATATTTAGGTAATATTAATATAATATAGTTTTGCTTGGTAAATAACTACATGAAATATTGACTTTTTAAAGTTTTTTCCGAAATTTACAAAATTCTTAACTTATCTTATAAATTTTTTTGAGAAAATGTGTGCGCAGTTGCATAAAAATTATTAGAATTGACTACCAATCACTCGCAGTTATGCTATATAGTAATAACGTTTTTATTATTTATATATTAAATTGTATATTTCAGTTACGCACGCATAGGGCCTATATAATTATATAATTCACTAATGTTGTGCTGTAGCTGTATTTACCATCAAATGAAGTAATTTTTTATGATGTAAATGAGGAACATAATTATAATTGATGCTCAAAATGGAAATGATGGAAGTTATGAATTGACTAGGAAAAAAAGTATGCCTTCTACTTCTAATCAAAAGACAGAGTACAACATATTATACAATCATAATGTTGCTATGCAGAGCATCACATAATGGTGTTAGCTTTCGTGCCACAGCTGCCATCACCACTGCCGCCTTTATGGATGCTGGCTTGATCACTGAAGAAGACAAGAGACTTGTAGTTGATCACAATAAAGTCAAGAGGGTCCAAGAAAAGTAATGAAATCCCTGGATCAGGAATTTTATGATCTTTGTCAGAAAGGTGAAATTGACTGCATTTTCTTTGAGGGCCGTGAAGATACAACTAAAGTCATGCTGAAAGCAGACAATTCAGATCTGTAGTTCTCCAGCTTATCATGCCACAACAGCATTATTATTCTGTGTGCGGAAGAGCCAAATGGAAGATCTCTCTACCACTGTACTCAGGCGAAAGGCTGACAGAGAAAAACAGCTGAATTTATTGCTAATAATCTGGCAGATTTCATGAAGAAGAGTCTGCAGTCCATTGGAGGTAATTCTGCAACATTAGTACCGGTTGGAAGCAGAGGCGCGTTTACCAGTAGGCGAATTAGGCGCGCGCCTAGGGCCCCCAAATCTTGAAGGGGCCCCCAAACGAATGAAAATATATTTTTTCAATAATAAAAAAACATTTTAAAATTTAGATTATTTTAAATATATTTGTTTATATTTTGTACAGCTTGGCATTCAGATAATTTCATAAAAGTAATTATTATTGTAATTGCAAAAGTATATTTTGTCTAATTGAGTAATTTATAATTGCTTTGTTCGTATGGGCAGCCATTGGGCTAATAGTTTATTTTTGTGTAAAATAACATCAAACTTATTACCAACAAGCAGAAACCAGCGTCTGCTGCAGTTTAGGCCTATGTGTGGAAACCTTTAGTCTGATCATTCCGTCATTTTATGGTGTTTAAAACTTTTTTTAGTTTTGATAACCAGTAAGTAATAGTAACTGAAATTTATTAATAGCCTATCAAATATTTATTAAAATCTGACGCAATGAAACGTTGCTAATTTTCTGGAGCTGCAAAACTAAATAAGATAGCTCTAACGACAATATCTTGGAATTAGTTGCAATCAATCAATCAATTTTCGTTTATCAAAATAAGTTGACAACAACGCAACTTATACAAATAATAAATGATGCGAAGATTAAATGGCACCAGCAAATTTCTGCACGATCAAAGGCCATGTTTGTCGAATTTGAATTATTTAATTATTTAACAATTTTGCTCAAAACGTCAGAGAAAATTTCCCCAAAATAGAGACGGAGGCAAAACTGAAACATGGTATTGAAAGCGATTATGGTATGGCAAGAGAAAACGTAGACTACTTTGTTTTTTGACAAAACTGCCTAGAATGACTTCATAATAAGAGGCCGAGAAAAACTCATTGTTGGCACCTTAAAAGGTGTGTGTGACAAGAACGGCTTCAAGTTCAACTTAGTAGGTTTTTGCACATGATAGGGTAAACACCACCAGAATTTCAGACTTCGAAGTTCAGAAGGGCCCCAACAATGTTTGCGCCTAGGGCCCCGTTTTCTGTAAACGCGCCTCTGGTTGGAAGGGTGGTATCATGCAATGATAGAGGTCAAGCTTGGTCGTAAGCTGATTTGGTTGGTTTCTGCCTCAACACCAGCGAGTTACCCCTGCGACACTTGATCACAGAACTCGATAAGAAGACCTTGTCAATAACAAGTGGACAGGTAACATTTGAAAGATAAGCCTACTCGACCAGTGTTTCTTAACCAGTGTTCGACCGAACCCCTGGGGTGCGGTGAGCCAGTGCCAGGGGTTCGGTAGAGTTCCTCTGAAATATATACATATTCAGGGTCAGTGAGTGTGAGTGAAAAATCAAGACCAAGTGCTGTTCATTTAAGACTTAGATGAACAGCACTTGGTCTTGATTTACAAGCATACACATTTTCTTGGTAAGGTTAGTTAACTGTTAGTAGTTCATGTATTGAATGTATTAATATTGTATCACATTTTGGTACATTTTTTTATTTCCTTTTGTTCCCATTAGTTAAAAAAAATTATTGCTCAAACTTGAGGGGTTCGGTGAGTGGTCATGGATTTCTCTTGGGGTTCGGCTCCCTTGAAAAGGTTAAGAACCACTGTACTAGACAATGTTACAGAACTTGAAACTGATCCTTCATTCGCCAACTCTCAAATGGAGAGCCTCTTATTTCACCTAATGACACAACATCATAAATAATCTGTCTACTGATCAAGCGTACGGGTATTGGGTATAGGATCACAAAGGTCATAGGGACAGGAAAACTGCCCACGGATCTGGCCCTTCTTGAAATTGGTCCAGTGAGCCATTCAAGGTGTTTAACAGCAGCAAACAGGCTTTGTCGCATATGGGTCATCAAAACATGGCTTTAAAGGCAAAGTCCTCAACAGTTTAGGACTGATAGTGGAATACATCGTTTGCGTGTACTACCATTGATGGTTCAAAATCAAAGTAAAACACTCTTGGATGGAAGGCCCACGCCACATCTTGCTTCAGCTGCGACAAGTTAGGCTGGAAAGAAGGCTGTAGTGGATACGGTTTTTGCCAACCATCCAGCACTCAGCATAGTATGCATTTCAGCAAAATGATAATCCAGCCACTCTTGTGTTCAGATGACAGTGATGAAAGGAGAGCTGTTGTCCAAAAGATTGTTGAGCTCAGGGGCGGGGATCATTATATCTTTCTGTACGTCCCAAGAAGACACCTTCTATCAACCCCAGTGCTTCGTTCCTGTTGGAGCTGATAGACTTCTCTGACAGGGTATATGAACCTCCCTTGACATGTAAACTTACTACATCGAAAGTAAAGGGTTCATTGACGAGCCCATGCAAGTTCCACAACTAGTGGCCCTGTCATGCTCAGTGCATAGCGAGATGTGTGAAACAAGTAATGGAGGCCGCATGCAGGGTTCATGAACATGAGAAACGTGAGGGACACATCAGAGGCTGATGTCCAAGAACGAACCAATGCAAGACTTGATGAAACCTGTTGCTTAAATTTCTCATTAACTGATGTCATTACTTTCTATTGTTGCTTTATGGCCACAAGGTAATGTTGTATGCTTAGTAGGATATGTTTTATGCAGGGAAACTAACATTCTAATAGCATTACCTAACATTTTCCGAAGGTAAAATAAAAATTCTTTGCCTTTCCAACAGCAGTTAATGTGCATTTTAATCAAATACAGATTTACCAAGCTAAATGTTGTCCAATCACAAAAACAATAGCAGATTTGAATTCCTCGCACCCAAATACATAGGCCTATTTTTAGGACCCAAGACTTAAGAAATTTGAAAAAAATAAAATTTTACCCCGAAAATGATACGCCCTAATAATACAGCCCTTTTTATCTAAAATTACTGGATGGATTGGATCCACCGTTTAACGGCAGCTAATGACAACATAGGCCGTTCCGCCGACAAAGATTATTTTTGGCATATTACAGCTCATGGTAGTAATGCTAACGGTCTGAAAGAGATATCATCAGTCGACTTAACACTTTTTTCAGGTGTTTGAGGGTTTGCATAGATGACAACTACTATTAGTAAATTTTTGCAGTAGGGCCTAATATGCCCCTACCGTATTCTGACAATCTAAGATGTACTGAATTTAATTTTTCTTTTTTTTCTGGTAATTTACTGAAGAAGCTTTGTTTATAATATTACAGATGGTCCTTCTAGGCCTTCTTCAATGAGTTGACCTCAGGTTATAGTGAATAATGGTGTCGCCTGTGGTATCAGTGTCTGAACGTGTTCTTCTAATTGCATAAGGGTGAAAATTCGTTTGTCTGTATTACAGGTGGTCCTTCTCCTCCTGTTATAACAAGTAGACCTGATGTTATAACGATTAATGGTGTTCCCTGTGGTATCAGTGTCTTGACCTGTTCTTCTACGGCCAGTCCTGCCCCAAGCTACAGATGGTTTGATTCGGCGGAGAACGTCTTAAGTGCTACTGACACTCTAGATCTAGCTGAAGTAAATAGGAAATACATATGCGAAGCATACAACACAATTCGAAATGTGCGGTACATCGAATCAACAACTTACATCGTTTCAGAAGACAACTGCACTTCAATTGTACAATGTTGCGGTGAGTTCATGTTAGAGATTATTTCATACACCCATATGTGCTGATAATATATGCAAGGGACATTATAACTGTAAACAGCTTCAAGGGATAGCCCAAGTATGTTTAATCGACTTCTATGGTATCTAGGCATAGGCTGAAGAAATAAAAGTTTAAATAAAACTAGCCTTCCTTAATATTCATCAATTCGTTCTTCTCTTCAGCGTCATCTCGCGACTCTTTCCAGGCTCAACAGAACACAAGAACTTGCCTATTCTTGTAATACATAGGCTACAACCCAATTAATTTATTCAAAGTTTAAAAAGTTATAGTAAAAATTTAATCTTCAGGATTATCAATTTTGCTTGTAATATTTTTTCATAACAACTTAAGCCAGTAATGGTATAATAATCGAATGTTAGGAAATTATCCATCTATCTGCGCGTTCTTCTCACTCTCTTGTGTATTTTTGTTCTACATAGACTATAAGACATCTTTTTTAAAGTACATATCCAACATAGGCTGTCCGTCTATATTATCGGAGAGATCCAGGCACTTTGCTGTGGATTTTCTGTAGTTCGTTTTGGTGTTGGAGCGTCCTAATCGTAATTGCAATCGTAAAATCGTAATCGTTATCTCCAGTGCTTTTTTTCTATGAAAAAAGGTTCCGGAACTCAACAAATTCAGAACAATTATAGGGTCATATTTTATGCTAATATTTCTGTTTATATATATATATATATATATATATATATGGTTATATATATATATATATATACATGTTTATCAGTATAAATAAACACAGAAAGCACTTACATTAAATTAAAGAATCTAAATAATTTTATATAATTTTTTATTACAAATTTAAATTAAATAAATTATTTTTAATGGCTGAAAAAGGTACCGGAACGCCGTTCCGGACCGTTCCGGCTGAAAAAAGCACTGGTTATCTCAAAATCTCCAAAGCGACACTCGAAAGCTAAGAGCATGGCACTAGCATATTCACGAGTGCTGATCCTGGAACTGAACCTGTTGTGCATCATCAGTACTATCAAATGGAAACTGATAATTAAGAGCATTCAGCAATTTTGCTGTGGAATTTCATTAGTCACAATCTTGGCAGGTAAAACATGCGACGCGTTTTCATCGGCCAAATGTTTGTTCCATTTATCCAAGTAGTAGTTTCTGTTCCTTTATGTAAATAGCTACGTAATTCACAATCTTCACCTAGCGTTATCAATAATGCGATACTGGTACGTTTCAAACGAATTTTTATCGAAGTACATCTTTTAAGTCGAATCAAAAATTAATAGTCAGTAGCCTATATTTATTTTTATACAGTGTATCCACACGATGAGACGACTTCGGTAAAGGTACAAGGCTGCGATAATGGAACACTGTGTGACTGTTCTCAATGTAACAGTGGAATAATTTTGAGATGCAATGCACAGACCTTTCCAAACGCATCGTATATGTGGAGTGGAGCAGACGGACAAGTCGCCGACTCTCCAATCTACGATCGGGTTACTATGAACGGCATGTATCGATGCACTGCATATTTTAACAAGATATTATCAAACTATACTGGAAATGTTACTTTCCGGAATGGAACCAACGAGGCATCAGTGGATAAATGCTGTGAGTATAGCCTAATGGCTAGTTAAGCATTGCTACTATGAGCACCATGATTTTGTTGATATTTGCATGTAACTTAATGTTGTGCTTCAACATGAATCTCCTGTGTACACTCGGTAATGAATAGGCAAATGATAACAAATGTATGATATAATCTCTTGTTTAGCATGGTTTTTCTTAGTCTGTGCGTTATGAGAATAGCAGGTCACAGATCATCAATACATTTGTAGTGAGAAATAAGATATTAAAATCAGTAAAATATACATATGGGATAAGTGGTGTCCGGACAATTCGGAGCCGGACAATTGGGAGCGAACAGTTCGGAGCGGAAAATTCGGAGACGGGTAATTCGGAGCCGGGCAATTCGGAGCGGATAAGCTACCGACCGATTTCGAACCTGTCGTTCCTGTCCAAGCTGCTCGAGCGGGTCGTCAGTCTCCAGCTGACCGATCATCTGGCGTCGGCAGGACTTCTTCCCGTTCATCAGTCGGCCTACCGGAAATTCCATTCAACCGAGACCGCGCTTCTCAAGGTGGTCAACGACCTTATCGAGGCGATTGATGCGGGAAACCACGCGCTGCTCGGCCTGCTCGATCTATCAGCGACGTTCGACACCGTCGACCATGATGTGCTGGTTGCACGCTTGGAGAGGACCTACGGAATCCGTTCGGTGGCACTAGACTGGCTCCGTTCCTACCTGAGCAGTCGCAGACAGACAGTGCTCTACGATGGAGTCTTGTCATCTGTTCGCTCTCTCGTCTGCGGTGTCCCTCAAGGCTCTGTGCTCGGACCGCTGCTGTTCCTGCTCTACACGGCCGACGTCGGTGAGCTTGCCGCCAGTCTCGGCTTGTCATCTCATTTCTACGCCGATGACTCGCAGCTCTACACGTGGGGCCGACCGTCAACTGATGAACAGCAGCGGCGACGGATGGAGTTGGGCGTTGAGCGGATCGCGCAGTGGATGCGATCTAACAGACTCCGTCTCAACCCCGAGAAGACGGATTTCTTATGGTGCGCGACCAGCAGACGGTGCCCTCATCTTGACACTGGCGAACTGAGTGTCTGCGGGTCTGCGATCCGACCTGTGACCGTCGTCCGCGATCTCGGCGTCACGCTGGAATCAGACCTGTCCATGAGAAGTCACGTGGCGCGAATCGTTGGCTGCTGCTTTCGTCAGCTCCGCCTCCTGAGAGGCTGCATCAGGTCCTTGCCTTTCGAGGCTGCGAGAGCGGCCGTTTCCGCCTTCGTCACCTCTCAGGTTGACCGCTGCAACAGCCTACTGGTCGGTGCGCCCAAGTGTCTCCTGGATTGCCTGCAGTCCGTTCTCAACGCTGCTGCGAAGCTGCTATGCAACCGGATGAAATATGATCATGTCACGCCGCTCGTCCGTGATGTTCTGCACTGGCTGCCAGTCTCTCTGCGTATCGAGTTCAAAATCTGTTTGTTGGTCTACAAGTCACTTCATGGGGCCGCGCCTGAGTATTTTCGCGATTACTGCATCGGGACGCATTCTTCCGCCTCCGGGTTGCGACTCCGATCGCTCGAGAAAAGCGATCTTCGCGTAAAACGGATGAAAACCCGTTTTGGCGATCGCGCTTTCTCGGCGGCCGGCCCCAGTGCTGGAACGGTCTTCCTCCTGGCTTGCGGGCGGCTAACACAGTTGAGTCCTTCAAATCTGGACTCAAGACTTATTTGTTCTGTAAGGCCTACCCTGCTGTTAGTTGACTGTGAGGCGCCCTTGTAACGGCATGGCTGTGTTACGGCGCCACATAAATTGTCACTGTTATTATCTTTATTATTATTAAATTGAGCGGCCAATGCGGAGCCGGGTAATTCGGAGACGGGCAATTTGGAGCGGCATTAACCCTAGGGCTTCCAAGCTTTTTGTGACATCGGTTACCAAGGGGTGGTTACCACCACCCCCTGGATTTCGTGTTTGGTTTAAGATATCATAACTTGTAATATAGCAATGGAATCAGCATTCATTTATGCACAGAATGGTATATTTAGTTGTACATTATGTGAATACACCTCGAAATTACATCACTTTTAACAACGGAACCCATTAATTAGCAATATTTTTATTATTGCGTACATTTTGTACTTTTTGGATAAACAAAATATAAGATTATGTGTGTTTTGAAACTAATCTATGTATAAAAGATACACACACAATCATCCCTACACATGTTTATATAGCATAAATGTACATCCATACGTATATATCCATACATATATATATCGGTTTACGTTGTAATGCTGTATTCAGCCATTTTCACACAGATTACGCGTATTATAATTTATTTTGATCACTTCCGGTATTCAAAAGACAAAGATGTAGGTATGCAAATGAAGCCCTTCATTCCTCTAAAGAATGATATCTTTGTTTCTCTTCCAGGAAGACAAATGAATACGCTACAGACAAACAACTAAGGGGAGTGCTTCCATTCAGCCATTTTTCACGCATATTACGCGTATTATTATTTATTTTGAGCACTTCCGGTTGTCTCAGGTCAACTCAGTGACCATAGAAATGTAGCCCCACATTCCCTCTATAGAATGTCTCTTAATATTAAATGGCGGATAAGATATAGTCGAAAATCTAGAGGGGGTGGTATCCACCCCCTGGTACCTCGGGTATATTGGGTATAACTTTTGAACGGTGTGAGATATCATCTCACATTTTACCTCAAAACGTGTGTAAATGAACCCCCTACAGCTACCTAAAAGGTCAAATTTTTATTCCAAACGGAAAAAGTTTGAGATGAAAAAAACCTAGGGGGGTGGCAACCACACCCCCTCCCCCTTTGGTAGCCCGAGGGTTAATAACGCGTTAAATCCCAGCCCTATTTATAACTAATCTCCGGTATTCGTGTCCTTGGAGTATTCCATCTTGACACTGCAATGTGGGATTTATTAGTCAATTCCCATAGAGTACTAAAACAACATTATAAAGACAATACACTACAGTACGTTAAGAGCGATACCGATATCACTTTTTGCCAATTAAGCCGATAACGCTTACAGCGGCCAATTCGGAGCGGCCAATTCGTCGTAGACAATCAAACAATTATTTAAAAATGTAAATCAAGTTTTATTGCAGTGAAATATAATAATTTTGTAAGACTACTATGCATAGCAAACAAGTCACGAATTAAAAGTTTAAGAAGTACTTAAAGCTGCGAAGTGAAATTGCAGTGAAATGTAAGCCTACTCATGCTTCGCCATAGGCCTTTGATGTCATTATTTCAAAGTGAGGGGAAGATCAGAGAACGATTGGTTTGTTGCCACAAAATAAATACTAAATGGCGATCATAGTTAGAAAGCCGTAAGCGCCCCAGCTTTGCATCGCCATAGACCTTTGATGCCATTATAAAAATAAATACGTGAGAGCCCGACGCTATTCTATCCGCTCCGAATTGCCCGTCTCCGAATTGCCCGGCTCCGAATTGCCCGTCTCCGAATTGTCCGCTCCCAATTGTCCGGCTCCGAATAATTGCCCGTCTCCGAATTGTCCGCTCCCAATTGTCCGGCTCCGAAGTGCCCTAGAACCGGATAAGTATCACAAGTAAAGCATCGATTAATTGCAATTAAGCAAAAAGGGCTATCTTTAAAAAAATTGGATTGATAGACATTAACACAATGCTATGACTTTATTGAGAACTAGAAAAACTCAATAATTGCAAGGAGATGCTAAGATCTATTACATAGTCAGGAAAACATAGCATCGATTAGGCTACACAGTGTAGCTCATTTAAAGGCCAACGCAATGTGAATCTTACCAACTATGTGCATTACGAAGAATCAGCTTAGATTAAAATATGTGCGATTGTTTCAGTTTGCATCAATGTCATATTCTGGCAATTGGTTTTCAACAAAACCAGGCTGCGAATTTTGGTACAAATCATTAGTCAAAATATGTTTATTTGTGAAGGTGCTCTTAGGGTGACTGCTAATCTACGTTGCAATTAACCGTTTTTCTTGAAACTGGCTCTAATTGTAGCAGATAACATGTCCGCTGCATTTCGATTAACATTATGAGCTGCTTTATATCAATTACATGTATGTTAGCTGCTCATAATGCAAAGTTCACCTAACTTCCATTAATCACCTTTCTTTCTTTTCTTAATCTGGTTTTACCAATTTAATTCTTATAGTGCTTTTCCTGTATGGAATACCGGGTTGCGGAAACAGGTAGATTGCCCGAAGGTTCGATAGTCCGAAGGTTCGATAGTCCGAAGGTTCAATAGTCCGAAGATCCTATGGTCGTAGCAGTTGGTTCGATGAAAAGAATTCTTGCCTAAACAGAAATTGGATTGATGAAAATATCTCGGCTGAAATGGAAGTTGGAATGATGAAAAAGTCATAGTGTAAGTAGGAGGGTCTTTCTTCTTTCTTTCTCCTCCGTCAAGTATTCGCTGACGATGAGGCTCTAACAAAACTTCTCCATTTCGGTCGGTCTCTTGCGAGTTCTATTGCCCTTCTTAAGTCCCATCCTCTGTCTTCTATGTCCTCCAGTACGTTATCTATCCATCTCTTCTTCTGACGTCCTCTGCTCCTTGTTCCCTCCACCTCTCCGTGCAGCGCCTTTGCCGGCATTCTTCCGTTCTCCATCCTGATCACATGTCCATACCGTGTTCATTTTGTTAGAGTTTCTTGGTCTCTTGCCAGGCGGTGACCAGTCCTCTCCTGGTAGGGTAAGGAGATCGTTGGGCCATTCTGGCCTCTTCCGGTCTGAGGTGTCCTTCCAACACCTGCCTCCTGCGTTGGCCAGCTGTTTCAGGGTTCCTGGTGAGCCTTTCCACCTCATGAAACGCCCAAGGTGGTTCTTCAACCAAGGTCTTCGACCAAGGTCTTCACCACTGATGGTATAGCCCCACCAGGCTATCCCCTACTTGGCTGTTCACCCTCTCACCACGGTGAGGTGCAGGTAGGGCTTTGAGAGGGAAAGTAGGAGGGTAAACACTTAGAATCAGGGTGAGTAGGTTTTCTCGCGTCGGTTAGGGTAAGCTTAGGCGTCGTGAGGGTCGGTTAGGGTTAGGGTTAGTGTCGTCAGTTAAAATTGGATTGATGAAATATTTTATAGTTTACGTGGAAGCTGGATTGATGAAAAAATGTCCTAGTCTAAGTAGAAGTTGGATCGATGCTCAAACTATATGCTACAATAAATGAAACCGGTAAAACCGTATTTTACGTTGCTAAATTATTTCAATGTCTTCAATGCCCTACTTGACGTTGGTAAGTAAGCAGTCTACCTATGTGCATGATAGCTATCATCAATCCAGCTTCCATTCCATCAAGAAATTATTTCATCAGTCCAATTTACATTCAATTTAAAAAAATCCTTTATCAATCCAACATCTATTTAACGAAAGAAACATTTTTCATCAATGGAACTTTTATTAAAGCAAATATTCTCATGGATCCAGCTTCTACTTCCGGAAACAAGTATTTTCATCAATCCAACTTCTATTGAATCGAAATCTTAGTTTTATTCATCCAGCTTCTATTTTCGGGAAAATTTATTTCGATCAATCCAGCTTCTATTTAAACACAGGGATGTTTTCATCAATCCCACTTCCATTTAGGGAAAAGAAATTTCATCAATCCAGCTTCCATTTTAAAGTGATACTATCAAATAATTGAGCAAAGTAAAATACTGTTTAACCATTAAACCTTCGGACTATCGAACCTTCGGACTATCGAACCTTCGGACTATCGAACCTTCGGACTATCGACGCGTAACCCCGGGTTGCAGCGTCCATTTTAAACGCCTGGTGGTGAAGGATCTCACCCGATGAATTTATTGAAAAATCAACAGCATTGAAGCAGAACGGTCGCTATACAAAAATGGTTGCCTTAGACAATGATTGGAATGAGATCCACTGCTGATTGAGAGAAGTTTTGTCTAAACGAAAATGTTAGAATGCATTCAACAGTTCATTCATACGCTTTACTAATGAGTCTGATTACACATAATTATGCTCACATTAGTGACTGATAAACCCAATTATACATTATACTGATCGGTTAAACCCATTGATACTAGTCAATTTAATTTGCAAGTCAATAATTGTAATAGTTATGCCTAGTATATTAGTATATTGGTATATTGGTCTAACAATATGTATTTGTCTAACAGCATATTTGTATATTGACTTGCATAGGCTTATATTGCATGTAGGCCTAATAAGTGAATTCGTGCGCTGAGTGTATGCTTTTAAATAAAGGAGAAATACTTTTGTTAATATTAATCTTATACGAAATTGTATACGTTTTGTTTACGTGATTCAGATGCAAACAATGACGTATCTTTGGCCATAGCTATGGGTGTTCTCTTCGGCATCTCGCTCGTGGTGAACATAATCTTGCTGATCATCTTGATTCGCTATCTACGAGCCAAACAAGGTATATCTCCGTTTTCCGTGTTCACAGTCAAAGCATAGTCATGTGAAGCAGTGTGGGGAAGAAGTGATAAATGAAAGGCTTAAAATATTAATAGTATTCGTAAAAATTAGGGTTGGTACTGATTAAAATAATTTTAATCGATTAATCTCCAAGATTTAATCGAGATTAATCGATTAAATTTGATTAATTTGGTCCATGTTACATAAAGCGTGAAACTCGACACCAAAAAATTATTACAATTGGTGGAATTTTGACGAAGTTCTGACAGAAACAATTCTGCACAGTTTATTTTGAGACACGGTGTATATTATAAGTGAATGCACCTCGAAATTACATAATTTTTAACAACGGAACCGATAATTAGCAATATTTTATATTATTGCGTACATTTTTTTACTTTTTGGATAAATAAATATAAGATTACGTGTGTTTTGAAACTGATCTATGTATTCAAGAACATTTTAACCTTCGGAGGCCGAAGTGGGGTAGATTTCTACCCCAGCGGTGTCTGGATGTTGATTGCGGAGTAACTGTAGGTAGTCATAACTTGACGTTCCACATGTTTACAAGTTAACACCCCCGACATATTCCCACACCAAAACGATCATCATGTCATGTTGTCTGAGAAAGTTATTTCAGTTCAAAGTGTCATGGGGTAGAAATCTACCCCACTTCGGCCTCGACGTTACTACTTTTTCGTTCATAATGAAGATGTATTTATAGAATATAATTTATTATCTCATTATTATGCTCCAATTAGAAATGAAGTGTTGATTCTACCACGGAATTGAGGTTTGATATTTGCCTACTTGTGAAAGGTCAGTTTCCAAGTTGGCGGTCAATATGGCCGCCAAAACAATACATTGTGTATATTTGAGCTCATAGATAAGAAGCTACGATAACAAATGAAATATCCATTGTAATACTATCAAGGTCAAGGAATGGAACTATCGCATTGGGAATAGTGTGGGAATAGTACTTATCCAAGATGGCGGCGGCCATCTTCTTGAAAGTACTATTCTACACTATTCTCAATGCGATAGTTCGATTCCTTGACCTTGGAAATATCAGAATCGACACCTCATTTGTCAGTGTAGCTTACCTGTGAGCAGAGATATTACATATTTCTTTGGGGTAGAAAACTACCCCACTTCGGCCTCCGTGTCTCCAAACGGAGCTTCGGCCTCCGAAGGTTAAACATAATGATGCTTCATTTGTAACAATAGCCTATAATCTTGTCCATAGTTGTAGCGAAATCTAAAGGCAACATGAAAGGAGACTTTACGTTGTTGTTCACGGCAGTCAAATATGTCAGTGGTCCTTGCATTTTTTGCAAATTACTCCCGTTGTTTTGTGCGAATGGTTTCCGTTGTGATGTTGCATCAGCCTTTTTCACACATATAATGTGTAGGCCCTATTATTATTTATTATGATCACTTCCCGTTTAGAAAAGACAAAAAGTAAGCAAGCAAATGTAGCCCTGCATTCCATCTACAGAATGGTATATTTGTTTCTCTTCCAGGAAGAAAAATGAATACGCTATAGTCGAAAAACTAGGGGGTGGTATCCACCCCCTCATGATACATCTCGTATATCTGGTATACCTGTTGAAAGGCATGAGATACCACCATGCTGTTTACCTCAAAATGTGCGCAAATGAATCTGCTACAATTACCTGAAATGTAAAAATTATATTCCATATGAAAAGAAAATTACGCATAAAAACGTAGGGGGGGTAACCACCCCTTGGTAGCCCGAGGGTTAAGTCTGAACGGTTATCAATATCAACGCTTAAAATAAACGTCACTAGATGAAATGGCATTTTTTTGGACAGTAAATATCACGATTGAACGTCAAGAAGGTCGTCCCAAAATATCTTCCTGATCAAAGGAAACTTTACACGATATTAAATATGATCTTTTTACTTGCTGCTCTTTTAAAGCTTCTGTGAACGTCACCGCCTTATGGACTGATCTGGATATTAACCTCATCACGTTTGGTTCTGGTGCTCCATCGGTTGAAGCTTTCTGCATTAGACACCAGCTGAATAGAAACTAATTATTACAAATACACTTTAGAAAAAAATTGATTTTGTGAATTTTTTCCACAGTGCCAGATCTGTTTAAAAGAACAGAGAACATTCCAGAGCCTGACACACTGGATCCTTCTGATCTTTCAACACCATCCGCATACGAAGAGCTGAGACTTCCTGATGAAATTCGTTTGCAGCCGACCACCTACGAACAACTGACACTTAAACCTCCATTGTATGTGAACCAATTATCCTGAAACATGGATTAGACAACAACCACCACTTGACAATAAACAGTGATTTTGCTTATGTCAAACTAAACTAAACACGACTATTCTCGCCGTATTTGCTAAGTGTGTGTATGCATCATAGCTAAACTGCGGTTCGCGTTTGAGATTAAATTCTATAATTCCAATGCACATTTTAAATTAGTACTTTTATATTAGTTGTAAAGTTTATTTTCTAAACACCTGACCTAGTTTAGTAATGTGAGAGGCTATGAAACAATACTTAATTTAAATTAAAATTTTCTCTATAATGCCATCATTATGCGGTCATTAATCTTACTTAATTTCTTCCCCACTTAATGTAATATTATGTCATATGTTATAACGAAATACTGGGTCCTTCTAATCTTCTGATCATGAAATCTCTTACATTGCAGGATCGTATGCTGGATTATTTTTTGCCTTAAACTTTTATCTTGTATAATTGTATAGAAGTGGCTATTATTGTGACGCAATTTGTAGCCTACTCCTGTTTTTTTTCACTGGTCACCATTGGTTGGATATACATTTCGCCGTATAAATTGCAGTGAGAACTGTGAGATATGTGTGTCTTCTACAGTGACGTGAAAAGGTAAAAGAATGTAGGCCTATGAGCTGATACAAACAGGGCTGTAGAAACAGGAAGTAGCTATCCGTTTGACTGCGACCTTTAGTCTTATCACATCCTCTCGTTGTTTGTATTATCTTGATCATGTGGCCCACAAGAATATTACTACGAGGCTGACAATTAATATAAACACGGCCGTACCTGAATATTGGCCAATGTACTTCAATCCTAGTTTACGACGTTTAAAGTACGGACCAAAGCATTAAGTGTTTGCCTATCATGAATCTTAATACGTATGCGTGAGTTTATAACGCTACTAGACGCTTTTACCCGGCGTTCGCCCGGGTTTTCCTCAGCGCCCGTGTATTTGAATTTAACGACATCTTCGTCAGCGCCCGTGAATTCGAATTTAACGATGTGCAGATTTTTCGTGTGTCCCTCTGGCGAATTTACGCGCTGGCTGAAATTGTTTAATTGCACTCTATGCAATATATACTCCTGCATAGCTAGATTTCAATGGCAATGAAACAGACTATGACCACATCGAAACTTAAAATGTGCAAATATCGGAATTTAAAGTAAATTTTGAGTTGATACAAAGTTTGGTTGAGATCTATAGAAATTCAAATGAAAACTTTCGTTAAAAGTTTCATATCCCTAAAGTGTTGCATTGAAATTCTGCCGTGGGCGTTACCACTTCTGATTTGAAATCAACGGTCATCGTGATTGGTTGCGAATCAGAGCGTTGACCTAGATGACGTGACGTAAGATTGCATATTTAGCCGCGATAGCCTCGTCGAAAAGGTTGGAAATTTAAAATGTCCATATATCGGCGTTAAAATAAAATTGCGAGCTGAAAATAGTCGCGTTGACCATGACGTGGCGTAATAATGTTGTGTAAAATTTTGTAAATCGCTAAAGCGTTCCGTTTCGGAGCCTTTAGATGACGGACAAACATACATACAAACATACAAACGGAAGGACAGCGTAAACAGAGTACGCCTTATAATATAGATATCTAATTTTGCGGACGCTTATTATAAAGCTACCGAATAAGTAAGTACCCTATCTGAAATGACCGTCTTTACCACGCTGGATCGCCTTCGACAAACCGCGTATACAGAGAAGGGATAGTCTGCCTTCTATAGCTCCGGTCATGTCACACGTCTTGACGCATCTTATTAACAGATCGTTCTCGTTTTCCCATGTACCTACCCAGTTGAAAACCGCACTTATCCATCCTATCCCAATGGTCACCATCCCTACTGCCCCTGCCGACTTCCGTCGTGCCTGTATTGTCTAGGATGGTGGAGAAAATAATAGCCCACCATTTCCTTTATCCGGTATTCAGTGATCCTCATATCACTGCTAATCTTAGCGATCAATTCGCATTCAGGCCTACAGGGTCCACCACCGCCGCCATTATTGCTCTCCTACAACAAATCTCTACAATGCTGACAACAAATGACTTCGTATAGTGGTCATATCGATGGATTTCTCCAAAGACTTCGATATGGTTCGCCATAGCACCCTGATGTCCAAACTGGGCTCCCTGGATATACCGGATGAAATTTATAACTGGTTGAAAAACTACTTTCATAAAAGAGACCATATTACCAAGCAGTCTGGCGTTCTATCGGCAGCCGCTGAAATAAATGCCTGCGTCGTACAAGGCCCTGGGATCGGCCCGGGGTCTTACATCGTTGGAGCCTCGGATCTTCATTCGCTTCATGACTTTAACGCCATGCTAAAATATGCTGACGATACATATATGATCGTCGGCTCAAGCAACATAGCAACAGCCACAGCAGAACTCGACCATGTGTCAATCTGGGCTAAAGAAAATAATCTCCGCCTCAATTTATCTAAAACGAGAGAAATGATCGTCTTCAAGAGGGGAAGGAGCCGCATACCCCTCCTCCGCAGATAGTTCCTGGAGCAGAACGAGTCGACTTCATCCGGGTGTTGGGCGTGACTATCAGCTCAGAACTCAGTATGACTCCGAATCTCACCGAGGTGATGTGGTCAATCGTCTCGTCGATGTATACTCTTCGCATCCTGCGATCACATGGTCTCCCAACATCTGCCATTCAACAGGTCGCAAGAATGACACCAGTTGCAACATTGATGTATGCATCGCCGGCCTGGTGGGGTATACTCAGGCCTCTGACCGGGCTAGGATGAAGCAACTACTGAATAAGTTAAAGCGATATGGGTTTCTCCCCCCCTCCCACTCCTGCAACTGTGCCCCAACTGGCAACCACGACTGATGATTCTCTTTTCAGGGCCGTCGTTACAAACGAAAATCACGTTCTTAGACGCTTTCTACCAGAGTCCCGGAGTCACAGCTATAATCTACGAACTCGGGTCCACGAATACAAACTGCCTCCAAAGGATGACAGGCATTTTATCCCCCAACTGCTGTATAAAAACATATTCTAACAGCATTGAGAAGCCCACGGACAGGTCTGACAATTAGGCCACTTTGGATAGCATCCTCAGAATCTGCCGCAGCTGTGTCAACTTGATTTTCTTCTAATAAACGAATAATTACATGTTTGTGATGATGATGATGATGATGATGATGATGATGATGATGATGATGATGATGATGATGATGATGATGATGACGATGACGATGACGATGACGATGACGATGACGATGATTATGATGATGATGATGATGATTGTATTGTATTGTATTTGAACACTTGTTATAGCGCCCCTACCAGATTGCCCATTCAGAGGCGCTCCCGACTACTGCGCGGACGCTGAATCGGAGTTTCACGCCGAAGCGCATGAGCAATGATGATGATGATGATGATGATGATGATGATGATGATGATGATGATGATGATGATGATGATGATGATGATGATGATGATGATGATGATGATGATGATGATGATGATGATGATGATGATGATGATGATGATGATGATGATGGTGATGATACGTGGGTATGATTCTCACTTGATTCTCACTATACAGGATCTCTCGATAATTTTGTTGGAATCGATGCCGCACTAACATTCGTTATTTTACCATAAAATGTGCTGGGCCTCCTGCCTTGAAGGACTTGCCGAAGTCACTGTGCAATCTGCCGCATCTTGCCATGTTTCAAAAGAGGTCAGAGCCGACCTTCTTGACTATAGTCAACGCGTTATCTAAATATGGTAACTCATTGCTCTAGCACAATTAGTTAAGTGACCTAGTTAAGTCTTGATAGTTAAGCTAGTTATTCTTGTTTCTTTTTTTCATACAATGCTATTTTATGTAGGCCTATTATACTCAACCGTCATCCCTCTGCACGCATTGTACACGGGTATCCCTAACTTAGCGAGAGTTTAGTCCCTTCTCTGTACCCGGTTGTTTCCCTCGAAAGTTAATGCTGATCATGTGATCAGACTGTTTTAAATTTCCAAACTCAAGATCGGTGAATACTCTGTATCACTACTTTTAATCTATTTGATGTGAACAATAAAAAGATTGAATGGTTGATTGATTGATTGGTTGATTGATTGATTGATTGATTGAATGCATTATGTGTAAGCGCGTGTACGTATGTATGTATGAAATATGTCTGTATTGCGCGTATGCAGACTATGCATGTGTGTATGCTGACATATTTGGATGTCTGGTTCGATCTCTTTTCTCAACCCTTCGAACTGGTTAACGTAGGGTTAATAGCTTTTTCTCTTTCATCCACACAACCTAATTTGCATCACATTATAAGTTATAATAATCATTTGCAATCACCAAATGCTATCGCATTCGCTGTCTATCGCCTCTCGCCATGTCTGAGTTCATCTAGTATAGACTGGCATTACCTGCGCCCCGAGCGGTGTGTTTAATTTAGAGTTCGCTCTTATTGGATGTTTACCTACCTACAGTCAAACCCATTCATATCTGATCCAGGTGAGGGTATGTCTGTGTTCCTACGGTTCTCTGTCTGAGTCTGTCAGTGTGTCACTCTGTGACTGTATCCGTCTTCGTTCTTACTTGTTCGTCTAATTTCTCTGACTGTGGCAACATTCGTATCTGGGTCCTTTGCGTATGTGGCTGGATTTTGGCTTGTTGGTTATTCGGTCACCGAGTCCGAACTATGGAAATCGAGGACCAAATTCATCGTCACGTCTGTGGCCGACTTCTACGTTATCTTGCATTCAGTTGCATTTGTTTCTCTAGCGCCTTTCTACTCTGTGATTGTATACATGCATAAATGTATACATGTGTGTGTGTGTGTGTGCATTGGAATCAAAGTTGGTAGGAATGACAGAAGAAGTAGTTTAAAGGAATACCGCTTTGCTTCATCTTGAAGTCCGTGTAGTTACTGACTTTCAATTCAAATCTACATGTAGACTTCTGCACTATGGTCTATCTTTCCGCGCTCTCTGTATCTGTTTATCTGTCGCTCTGTCTCATTGCCGGTGTCTCTGTGTGTCTGTCTGTGTCTATGTATGTCTGTATGTCTATGTGTATTCTCTCTCTCTCTCTCTCTCTCTCTCTCTCTCTCTCTGTCTCTGTCTCTCTGTCTCTGTCTCTCCTTACTCTGCTCTGTCTCTCTGTCTGTCTGCCTGTCTCTCTCTCTCTCTCTTTCATGTACGTTCGGCGTACTCTCCTTACTGCTGCTGATATTTGAAGAATGAGCTACTTCAGCATTACCAGTGCGCATGCGCAGCCAGTTTACCTTAGCAGCTACTCTGACCCCTCTTTTTACTTTTACTTCCGGTCATAGGTCACCGTTCATAAACAAACTGAATGGTGCCGGTAGCGATGTTGCTATGATCTACTTTGACGCAAATATTAGAAGATATTTGATTGCCACGAGTTCATGTTTAACTCGATGAAGTTGTCTTGTGGCATCTTTCTGTTATAAATTTCTTCAAATCATCTACATTTCATCGATTAAAGTCGTCCACTTTGAACGATTCGTCTAAGCTATCCGCCATGTTTCGCTTTGCTTATGAACGGGGAACTATCACCTTTCCCGTCATGCCTTGCGGAAAAAATAATGCTGAAGTAGCTTATTCATTTGGATCTAGACATATGCAAAGTAAAAATAATTTCAAGATTTCTGCACCACTAGCGCCTCTTGCGAACTATTCTTTAAAACGAGCATATCGTCTAGACTCCAGACCCTGTCGACTGAATGCAAAGAAGATAAAGGAAAGGACTGTCCATCTGGCGACGTGTGTCGAGGTCAATACAAAAAAATCGTCTGTACTTCACAGTTCACACTAATGAATGCTTACAGCTATGACGTACAGGTAAACTCTAAGCTCGAGGTATTTCATATTTACTATGCGAAATAAAGTCGAATATGTAGGTCTATAATGTTATATAGATAGGCGTCTACATGTACATGCGAAGGGAAAGGCCAATCTCGCGGATATGCCGACAGGCTTCTTTGCGATAAGTTGTAGCAAAAGGAATGCAATTACGTGTTGAAACTCTATGAAACTGATTTAGTAGTATTATCCTTTGTCACATGCGTGTAACATTTGTCATTAACAAACTACGTGACGTTTTAAAGCGATGACTTCTACGGGTGGATTGTGTTTACTATTTGTTTGCCTATTTCTATCGATTGTTGGAGGTAAGAAATACGATGAAAGTTCTAAACAAATCAAATTGGAGCCTATATTTTATAAGAAAGAATAAACTTCGAAGACAATATGCCGTTATCCAATAGTTTAAGTTGCTAAATTATTTTCATGCCTTCAATGCCGAACCTGACGTTCGTAAGTAAGCAGTCTACCAATGTCCGGTAATCCCGTACTTTAGGTTGGTGAATTATTAAACGTGTCACGCTGTTTTATTCGTGAAAAAATGTTTGAGCAAATGAAATTTTTGTTGGTGTAACATATTTCTTTGCGTAAATAGAAGTTTGATAGATGAAAATAATTATTTTCGTCAATAGAAGTTGCATTGATGAACCTGATCCTTTGCTTGAATAAGTAATTCACCGCTTCAACGTCGCTTATTAGGCCTATTTAGCTGGTAAACGTGTAGTAAGGTCGTAAATTATTTGAAGGCAGACAAAGTATTCCCAAATTCATTTAAACGTTTACCCTAATATTTGACTTAGGCCTAGCTTTAAACATCACTTGGATATCCGCCACCAACGGAAAGTAATTTAAATGCTGAAGCATTCACATATTCACCGCGTTGTAAGTCCTATGGAAGACAACGGCGCGTGGATTTATGCCTGCATATAAGTCCTTAAAGCACTTGTATTTAGGTCTTAGAGTGCGGCCTGAAACTTTGCGTAACCTAGCATAAGCTTATGCGATGGTGTGCCAGGAAATTATTATTTTAGCAATTGTACATTAATGCTACGCAGTATTATATGCTTATATTCTTATGTGTCCCTTCTAAATAGCTGTGCGACTCGATAGGTTTTATCATAAAATATATTATTACAATAAACCAATATTATGTGCAACAATACCTTTTTGACTCGAAGAGGCGCACATTGAACTAAACCAGTGCAGTTCGCACGAACTTGAGACGAACTGCTAACAGTAACCTTGTTTAACAAACATTCCAGTTAGTGAAAGAAGACAACGAACCCGATTATATCAGCATAACTTTCAAGATAACTTAAACTACACAACAGGAGACTTGACTGAACCTAGACAAAAATACCCAAGATCTCGTCAGATCAACTTCTAATGCAAAACTCACCGCGTCTTAGTTGAAACTTGCGTTTGGTCTAGCACTAAACCTCTTCAGAAACTATTAGGCCCTAAAGCAAGTGTCCACCTCCTCAAGAAGTGGATTCTACCATAACTTTCTTTCATTGAAGGGAACTAAAACAACAATCTTCAATTTCCGAAACCAAACCACTAAGCCTACATTCATTCATATTACGCAAATAAGACATGGATCGCTGGCGTTCGAGATGCGATGATAGAGAACGTAAGATAAATTTGAAAACTTCCAATGGCAACAGAACATCACAGACGTTGATGTACGTAGACGAGTACTTTGCGCGTAAGAGTGGACAGAGAATTCGATTTCTTGGACGAATTTGCAAGATGAGGAATACCACAATGATCAGGGAAGTTTGTTATGGACGGCACAGGTGCAACTGATAGAACAGCGACAGCAAAGGTGAAGGATTTCATGGATTGGCATATGATACGGATGTGCCAACGTCATGTATGTTGGCACAAGACGGAACCGAATGGAGAAACGAGAGAGACGTGCGATCGACGCCAACAGGCAAAGTGAACACGTGAGCTTAAGCGATAAGTTACTTTAGCCGGAATCGCTGGAGGTCGCCACTACATGATTACTCAGTGGTTAATGTTATCCAACGGCTGTGGTTATAACATACGCCACAGCTTATAAGTGAAATTCGACCCATACACAAATCAGTCAGAGCTAAAGAGACCGGAAGGCGATGATCTATGATCAAAGTTTCATTTATGTGCTATTTGCGAAACAAAGGCATTGAGAAAATTTATGAATATATATCTTAGACCTGCAGTGAAAACAATTTGCTCACACAGTAAACAATTATTTACAGGTTACTAAACGCGCGTGTGACCAATGAATGTAATGCTTAGCTCAAACGGAATTCGAATTATTCTATGGACGTTTCTAGTGATTATTAAAGGTTAGTACGGTATTGACTGTACGGTACGGTAAAACCATAGTTTACGTTGCTAAATTAGGTCAACATGCAGTTGAGCGTCGTAAATTATTCGCCATTGCATGGGTTTCGGCGTTGGTCGAATACAAGTTGGGATTGATGAAAAGAATTCTTACTAGATGAAAAACTGCCTCTCTCAATAACTCATGTATTCTGTTGCGTTTTGTCGACAGTTTTGTGTTAAATAAACGAATATGATGATAAATAGAAGTAAGATTGATTAAAATAATATTTGCATAAATAGAAGTGGGATTGACGAAAAGAGTCTTGCTTAAATAGAAACTGGATTGATGACAAATTATTATTAATTAAATAGAATTTGTATTAATGAAAATGGTTTCCTGCTTAAATAGAAGTTAGACTGATGAAACACATTCTTGCCTAAGTAGAAGCTGGACTCAGGAAAGCATTCTTGCCGAAGTAGAAGTTACGTTAATGAAAAATAACAATGCTACGATGGGGCTATAATTTACGACGCTAAACTACACGTTTACCCTAAGATATTTTATATTGTCAATTTAATATGGAAGCTGGATTGATGAAACTAAGTGTTGGGCTAAATCGGAGTTTTAATTGATGAAACTAATTCTTTGTGTCAACAGAAGCTGGATTGATGAAACTAAGTTTTTGCTTCAATAGAAGCTGGATCGCTGAAGGATTTTGCTTAAATAGGAGTGGGAATTAGGAAAATAATTCTTGCCTAAATATAAGTTCGATTGTTGCAAAAATTATTGGTTAAATGGATGTTGCATTGATGACAATATTTCTTGCTTAAACAGAAGTTCGATTGATGAACAAAATGTTCTCAAATAAAGCTGGATTGATGACAGTTATCATGGAAATTGGTAGACTGCTTTCTTACCAACGTCAAGTACGACATTGAGGACGTTAAAATAATTTAGCAATTTAAAATAGTCCAGAAGTATTAGACACAAAATAATAAATGCATCGATCTGATTAACTTCTTTATGCACTAGAATAATTATCTAAAGCGGACAACAACGACTCATACACTATCAGTAGGAGGAGAGCGCGTTTGCAATAACTATCTCGTTCACAGTCCAAAACTATAGTCTATGTGAAACCCTTTCATATCTAGAGCTCTATGACGGGGAAACACCGTCTAATTAAGAAATGCTGCTGGATTCACTGATATCTCTTACGGTACTTGCTCTCGGAACTAGCTCCTAAAATATTAAAACTACTCGATCAAAATGTAAAAGTAATTTAATATATAAAATGAATTTCGGTAGCAAATAAATGAGAATATAATAATAAATCATTGAAATAAAACCCATAATTAACATACCAAGAAAGAAGTAAAGCTTTCATGCTGAATTCACGGAGGATTATCATCATCAGCCACACAACGATTCCTGTAGGCCATGGTTCCCACAAGAATGACGTGATCTGTGGTTGCGCGGGCTTATTTAGATTTCCGGGCTTGGGTTGGTCACGTGGTACAACTGTGCATATAAGCATAAATTTAAGTGTGAACACACTTTGTTTTTTTGCTGCCTCCACTCGATATTGTTTGACCAGTTTATTTGTTTTGCGAAGGAGCTGTTTTAGAATCGGCGTCATATTGGGAGGAAAATCTCTGTATTTTGTGATGGTTTTAAGGGGAAGTAGGCGTTTTATAATAGTAGAGAAAGAATAGAATTCTTCAAAAGCCTCCTCTGCTTTGACATTGTCTAATGTGAATCGCCATGTTTGATTGGCCATGCAGTTCTGAAATATAGCGATCTGATGAGGTGTGCGCAGACGAAAACACGAGTCCTATTCGTTCCTTCTGCAAATGGCGGTCTGAAACGTAGGCTATTCTAGTGTTGCAATGATGGCTATATGTTTGTTTCTGACTAAAGATGTGACTGCATTGTAGTCAGGGTCTGATTACAAGTCACATGCCAATATAGGTCGCTGTCCGTTATTATGAGTCACTTGAATATCTGAGATGTTAATAGTGTCACATAGTTAACCTTTATTTTATGATTCTACTTAAATATGACGGTATTCCTGTGATGTGTTAGGCAAATTCGCCTAAGGTGTTTCTGCTGGTCGACTACCTCTATCACAAATGCACACAATCAATTGTTGCTTGATAGGGATAACCAACCGATGAAAAAAATCAGATTTTATAACCAAATCTGATTGGCTATCCTCTTATCCTCCAGTGCTCATAGTATCTTTTGACATAAATTCTATTTCTTTATAATTTTCGTGACCTTCAGGTGCAAGTGGAACAATAACTCTAAGACCATTAAACTCTGTTGCTGAACTTTATGGTCAGGCAGTGTTTTATACTCAGGCTACTGGCTTTAGAGGAGGTTGGTATTTTTCTGAAAATGGTGCTCAGAGCGAAGAGTTGTTAATTGTGATTCCACCATGTGACGTCAACACGGGCTTTGAAGCTCATTACAGAACAAATACAACAGAAGGAACAAACGCCTGCAACTTAATCGTCGCAAATATCACCATGGCACAAGCCGGAGTCTACAGATATCAGGAACAAGATTCAGTTTCTGCATTACTTACTGTGACAGGTGAATGAAGGTCGCGTTTTCAAAATTAGTCGTTTAGTAAGCCAGCATTCGGTAACTAAATATTCATCAATTTATAATATGCATAACTTAATTAATGCATGTAATGCTATATACACCGCAACAAAATGCAATATAGGGGCCTACTACACAATGTCATCTATCTGTCACATCCCTCGCTGGCCTACAAGGTCTTCCGTTTTTCTAAAACATGCTTTTAAGTTTTCCGATATCTTTTTACCCCATGTCCAAGCGTATACTTCAACAACACAACGAAATTTCTTCTGGGATTGGTAGCTTAATCGTAGCTTAATCTTCTCATCTTTTGAGAAGTACTGTGGTCCTTATTTACAGTGCTTTTCCAATAGACTGTTTCAAAGTCTTGATCATCTATTACAATCCACTGTCGACCTCTCTCGCGCTAAATGTTGCTTTCCAGCCAGCGTAGCGTATGCCATAGTTTACCCTCACCTCACAAAGACTTGTCTTTCCAACAATGCTATCAAATTATGGACCATCTCGACTTTTGAAATGGTGGGAAATGTATTTGCAACCGCTTTCGTCGCACATGCTCAGTTTAAAGTCTAGTTTCAAAGATGAATCACGTGACATCTTCTATTGTCTAACTGTTTGAAACTCAGAACCAATGATTTTAGAATATCACTTATATTTCCTTAGCAAGGGAATTATGCCAAACATTATGTTTACAGATTCATCTCCAGTCGTCATAGGGAGCATTGGTCAATGGCTTATTGGTCATCGCTTATTGGTCACCCTAATTGACGGATAACCTATCGGTCACTATCGTGTAGGAGCGTGTAATGAAAGCTGTTGTGATTCTAAGGCCAAAAGAAATTTTAACATATCTCCGTACTTTGGCGATTCGTCATAGGCTGATTCGTCATAGGCTTATTGGTCATAGGCTTATTAGTCACACTGATTGACGGATAACTTATCGGTCACTAATTCAAAGTAAATATTATAAATAAAGTAAATAATAAATTAAGTAATCGTTGTCAATAAGCCGTATGCATCATTCCAATGCAGCCTCTCAACGATGTGGAAGTTTTTGTTAGGATTAGAGAATGATAGCACCAGGCAAAAAGCTGCATTCTTCCAGGGTGTAACTGGCGTGGAACAACGCAGCGTCAAGCGATATCGCGAAGGCCTACTGAAGGAGCGTGTAATGCGATCTGTTGTGACACTAAGGTCAAAAAGACAGTATAACGTATCTCCGTGCTTTCATTTGTTTTAAGTAGTGTTGCGTTTAGGACCTGGCATCTCGCATATAATATTATTCTCTGGACGATAATATTATAGACTTTAGCAGCTTTCTTCAATATAACGTTACAAGTGTCAACATTTGCTTTAAATTCTCTTCGAAACACACATTATTATGGTTTTTTTTTATTAGACTCGATGTAGCAGTAAGATTTTTTAATATTTTTTTTAGAAAACTCAACGTTATTGTTTACAATTACTCCTATTCTTTTCAAAGCCTGACGTATGACCAATGCGCCCTATGACCAATAGTCCATAAGGTCCTAGATGAAAATACTCTAGTTATCAGTCTGAGCAATATCGCCGATATCGTCTCCGCGTCTATCTCTAGCGTTGCTCAACCAGATAAGGGAATGATTCAACATCAGGCAATTTGATTAGACCTACTACGGTCTCTTACGGACTGATCCTTTGGATGTTGACCTGATTACGGCTTGGTTTTGGTGTGCCATCGGTTGATGCCTTGTGCATTGGACACCGGAGCAATAGAAGTTGCTAATTACATTACAGTACAACGATAATTATACTTCGTTCACATATGCATGATTGGGCATTACGTTTGTTCTTCTAGTTGGTGAACTTGAGCTGCTGTTGATTTGATGGATTGTTATTTACTTTACCAGGAGAGGTTGCTGGAATCATTTCCAAATAGACATGGCATGTGTGTGCCATGATATGAACATTTTAAACATAATGATGCTTCATTTGTAACAATAACCCACAGACTAGTCCATAGTCTGTATTAGATATAACGAAGTCTAAAGACAACATGAAACAAGACTTCACGTTATTGTTCACGGCAGTCAAATAATTTTATGTCGGTGGTTCTTGCAGTTATTGCAAGTTACTTCGGTTATTTTGATCGAATGCTTCCTCTAAACTTTAAGTTTATCCACCAATACCCTCATTCATTCACCGTAATCTACTTCGGACTCCTCTACTCCTATCCACTTCAAATTGAAGCTTCACCTCTTCAAGAATTCTTACTAATAATCCAAGCGATCATCTGCCTTTCTAGCTCTCTCTCGTCCTCAACGAAAACCGCTTGACAAAATATGCAATGCTCGTTATGTCTGATATGGACGACGGATGGTTTCTTCAGCAGAGAATTATTGACAATAGTACGGGAAACATGAAGGAAGGCATCGATATGCCCCTTGTTTATGAGACTGTCTTTGCACTGAAAGTTAGTTTAATTAAGTTCAGAAAAGTATCTAGGACTTGAATTTAATTTTTAATGTTGTCGTTCAGAACGAACCGAGTGGAATCCGAAGGTCATCAGCACTTTAACAACGACCTGCGTTATTATTATTCTAGCTTACCAATGAGCTGAGACATAGGCCAAATATTTTCATGTTTTGTATTGTATTGTATTGTATTTGAACACTTGTTATAGCGCCCCAACCAGATTTCCCATTCAGAGGCGCTCCCGACTACTGCGCGAACGCTGAATCGGAGTTTCACGCCGAAGCGCATGAGCAATTGCGAGTGAAGGACTTGCCCAGGGTCCCTACGCGGCGACTTTGAGGTGGATCCGAACCCGCAACCCTCCAGCTGCAAGGCACCGAACATACCCCTACACCACCGCGCCCCAGTTGTATTGTGATGTGTTGTATTGTGTGTTGTATTGTACTCCACGTTTATAATGCGACCGAGCCACCCGCAGTAAAGATCCGAGAAATTAATCTCTGATAATCCGACCCGACCCGGAAGCGAACCCGGGGCGCCGGCGCGAGAGCGGGCACCAACCCACTCGGCCACTCAGGATCCTTTTGGCGGCCATATGGCCGACATCTTGGATAGTTGTATTTCCACACTATTGACACTACAAGAAATCGATTCCTTGACCTTGAAAATATTACAATCGACACATGATTTGTTATTGTATCTTACCTATGAGCTGACATATATATTTTTATGTTTTGGCGGTCATATTGGCCGCCATCTTGGATCCTAGTATTCCAACCATATTGCTCCTACAATGAATCGATTCATTGACCTTGGATCTATTAAAATCGATACATCATTTTTGATTGTAGGCCTACCTTACCAATGAGCTGGGATATTAAAAATATCTTTGGGGTAAAAAGTTAACCCTCTCCGTCTTCCGTGTGTTGTAAAAATAATGTCTCCGTCTTGCGAAGGTTAACAACGACCTGCGTTAGTTTCCCAGCCAATTGCTAGCACGCCCATCGCTAAAGTGTCACACAGATTTTGAAGTCCAAAATCGGCTTCAAATCGATGATACAGTATATGGTGGCTCTTATTTTATTTACGCCTGACTGAACTAGATAAACAAGATTTACTTTAGGCATCTAGGACTATTGGTCATAGGCTTTTTGGTCATCGGCTGATTGGTCAGAGGTCATAGACCTTGGACCTTCATTAATATAATTACGTCATAAAATTATCCTTCTGCTTATATTTCTTTTAACAATTGTGCCAGATCACTGATTGGCTGGAATTTATTGTTTAATGTCGCTGTGACCCTGTTCGATTTCTTCATAATAACTAGCTTGAAATATTCAAATATTGCAACGCTGTCCTTTCAGACTTTCAAAATTGATGAGTTTACCAGCTTCTGTCCATCCTTAACATGCAAGACACGATAGTTCTCCCAGTTGAGGAGAGAATTGCATTAAAGATCCAAGTCATCGGATGATAACTCATTGTTGGTTTGGTCCCAGGAATCTCTGTGATTGAACCAGACGGGTTGACGAAAGCCGTGTCTGCAGCAACTATTCGAAACCAGGCCCGTCAAATTTTGGCAGAAATCACTTGTCGGATTTTGCTTATTTGTAAAGTTGTCACTTTACTACCCTATGTTCCCATTAACAGTTTTTGTCTATCCATTCTTAGTTTTAAGCTTATCACACCGAAAGCAAACTAAGCAGCAATAAGCTTAGGGACACTCATTGTTTTTAGACAAATACAAAAAGTGCCAATGAAAAAACTTATTAGGATAATTACATGGAGGCCCTGTGATCGATAGGACCTATATAAGTAAGTAAGTATATTCTTTATTAACCAATTGCTAATCGCACTTTGGTATACAGACATCTCATAAACACAGTTAAAAGGTATAAAGTATCCAGCCAATAAACGTTTCTCGCATCAATTAAGTTAGTGACAATATCCTTAATAAACCAACTGCCAATCGCGCTTTGGTGCACAATCATTGTAGTCCCGCGTATATCTAAGAAGTCAGCCCATCTTGATCAGACCTTATATATCATCCTAGTGATGAAAGTTTTACGCATCAAATTATCTGCGGGAGGAATGATACGGTCATGAGCCCTGGCGCGGAGGGAATAAGACTTACTTAGAAGTTTTAAATGGGGGAAGCAATTCATGTAACACATGCCCATTATCCACCAGGATCGATGAAAAAGGCGGAAATCAGCCTCTATGCATAGCTGTTCAAAAGACGGGGAATCTCCATGAAGATAGTGATAGCGGATCAAATATGCAGATGACTGCCATCTAATCTTATGACCGATAAGACCTATGACCGGTAGGCCATCTGACCGATAGTTCTATGACCAATCGTCCATATGACTGATCATTCTATGACAAATAGACCTATGACCAATCGTCCGTATACCGTACAGACACCTATTCTCTTTCATCGTAGGCTACTTATCACTTTACGACACCATCAATCAAGCAGAAGAGGCTATCTGTGTGATAAAAGCATACAATTAGGCTGTTGTGTTGCTAATGCAAGTGTTCGACTTCATGAAGCCCTCTCCAAAATGCTCCATGATTATTAATTGACATTACCTGGCTGCACGATAAAAAATGAAACACTTTTGAACGTTGGCTATTATCTGTCTGAACTAAGGCACAATTCTACTGAGTATGGACCTAATCTTTGTCATTATCAGTACAGTCTGCTACTGGTCAATGACTTTACTTGAAATATTGCTCTACTTGTGTCGCTTTGAACTAATAATAAACACGAATATGATATATAATTATACGCTCATCAAACAGACTTGAGGGACTGAACCATAGCAGTTCTAGTACCTCATACTAGAACTGCTATGGTTCAGTCCAGGTCCTTTACCTCAATTGGTCCCTCTCTTTGGAATGCGCTGTCTCCATCTACTCGCTCTCGAATTCTAGCTGGTAACCTCTCTTTCACCTTTGCTTTTCTCAAAACCTTTTTCTTCTCTTTGGCCTTGCGCACTGGGAGCGCCTCTGAATGGTTCACCCTATGAGAGGCGCTTTATAAATGTTTGAATACAATACAATACAATACAATACAATACAATACAATACAATACAATACAATACAATACAATATATATATACGTGTGTGTGCAGCAAAATAAAAATATCTTGCGGATTTTTTCTAAAGTAGGCTACACAGAAATCAGCTTCTCATTATGATTACAGTGCAACTTGAATGTAAAAGTTAAAGCCAGTTTATATGGCTGGGTACCCGCCAACAGCTGGCAAAACTTGACATAAATCTTATTGCAGTTGAATTTATCTAATTTCATTCTCTACCTCTGTACGAGACTTCGGTGTCATCCTTGATCAGGAACTAACCTTTACTAAACATCTCTCCTCTTTGTCTCGCTCCAGCTTTTACCATCTTCGTCAGCTTAGGGTCGATAAAGCACTAATAGTCACAATATGACTATTATAAAGGAGCCTAACCCTAAGTAGGCCTAAGTAGTAATTAAGTAAGTATATTTTTAACATAACCAGAGGCTAATAAGCACCCTCTCTTGCAACCTCTGTGATACTTGTAATTTCATCATTAATTTTGTCTTTCTTTCTCACTCTGTGTGCTTGTTACAATCGAACCAATAAAAGAAATATCTCACACAAGCATACAAACTACCTCATGTCCTCCTGGTATTACTGACTTGGTTATAATTACCAATAATAGGCATGAGCCTAACAGTCAACACAGCACTGTCAAACTTCTCTGTATCTATGCACACGAGACCTTTAAAAATTTCATAAATTTTTTCCCGTGCAAGCTACACACTGTAAAGAAGCAGAAGCAGGGTTAAACCGTATTTTACGTTTCTAAATTATTTGATATTGGAAGCTGGGTTGATAAAAATTGTTTCCCTAAATGAAAGTGCGATTGTTGATAACATTCGTGTGTTTACATAGAAGCTGGATTGATCGAAATAACTTTTCCTGTAAATAGAAGCTGGATGGATGAAAATGAGTTTTCGATTCAATAGAAGCTGGATTGATGAAAATAACTGTTTCCGTAATTAGAAGCTGGATCCATGATAATATTTCTTTGCTTAAAAAAGTTTCATTGATGAAAAATAGTTTTTTTAGTTAAATAGAATTTGGATTGAAAAAAGTAATTTTTCCAGTTAAATCGAAGTTGAATTGATGAACAAATTTCCTCAAGAAATGGAAGCTGGATTGATGATAGCTATCATGCACTTAGGTAGACTACTTACCAACGATAAGTACGGCATTGAAGACATTAGAATAATTTAACAACGTAAACTACGGTTTTAAAAATAAACAGAAACCTCGAAATTTCCAGTGATCTATACAAGTCTACTTCATATGCATAAACTTCCGATACATTTAAGAACATTTAGGCTATGCGTTATAATACCTCTAACCAGAAGCAGAGCATATTTACACAGAGTCCATAAAATACAAAGACGAAGTCAGTGCAGAGGAAAGAGTTTTTCCTCAGTTCCTCCGATGCCATTCTATTCATACACTCCTTCGTCCTTCATTCCAACCGTCCGTCCTCTTCTCAGTGCTTCCTTCAGCTTCATTTGACGTTCAGCGACCGACCAAAGACTTCCTCTAATCGGCCTATCCTCTTGTTCGTGTGCAATAACCGTCCATCCTCTCATATACACTCTAACTGAGGTGCGCTAGTCCTCAGGTAAGGCATCCAAACTTTAGGTAATTTTGTGACATACATGGTACATCATAGGCCTATATAAGCTAGTGTAGTCACTCTTTGTGAACAGAAAATATGAAACTCAGACGCCGTTGTGTTACCTGTATACACCACCACGTTAATACTAATTCCGAGGACAAAGAGTGCTTTTGTGGTGTATGTGCTAAATATGCCATGACATTGTGTTGTGTGCTGATGCTATTTGGCCAAAGTTCTATATTAACGAGTCCACAAATATCAATCAAACCAAAATCTCCAAAGCTTGCCACACGTTACTGGAAAAATCGATTTGAAAGATATCAGATATTGAAAAAACAGCTTCAAGAAGTAGGCCTATGCGCATTAACAACTAACGATGGTAAAGCAGTCCGTGTACAATTGCAAAAGAAGAATGCTCGAACTCTCGAATATTGCGTTTGTTTAAAAGAATCGATGCAAGTAAGACTAATATGACCTCTACAGAATTAAAAAGCCGTCGTGAATGAATAAGGTGGTAGGAAAGCAGTGTGGAAGAAAGAGCAGATAAAGATGGTTTGGTGGTGAGTAGTCTTGAGATCATTGTATATTATACGATCTACATAATTCGGTCGTTAGATAATCCGAGATTGCTTAACTAGACGCTTGGTTCATGAAACGAATTCTTACCTAAATAGAAGCTGGATTGATGAAAAGGATTCTTGCCAAAGTAGAAGTTAAAATTATGAAAAATAATGATAATACAATGGGCGAAGAATCTAGAACGCGAAAACGATAGATTACACACAATAAGTAGGCTACTTTGCGTGTAACCTGTCACCTGTCACCTAATAAAATAAATAATTGAACTTTGTTCACGATGATGTCGACCTTGCCTCGCCTAAACAAGGAAAATTAATTTTGCTGACTGGCTTGTCCTCCATCTAGCGAGTGGCATGGGAACTCGTCATCTGTCGAAAATATCAGGAAATAATTGAAATTGTGTCGCTGCGTAAGGGAATTATAAGCATTCATCTGTGTGAAGTACAAACGAATTTCTCTTATTGACCTCGACACAAGTCATGTCGCCAGATGAACAGTCCTTTATCTTCTTTGCATTCAGTCGACAGCGTCTAGAGTCTAGACGATATGCTCGTTTTAAAGATTAGTTCGCAAGGGGCGCTAGTGGTACATACATCTTGAAGCTATTTCTACTTTGCCAATGTCTATAATTTTTGTATCCAAACGAATTCTTCAAACATCAGCAGAGTAAGGCGAGTACTCAGAACGTACATGAGAGACAGAGACAGAGAGACACAGACAGACATGCGTGCATACACAGACACAGACACAGACAGATAAACAGACACATCGGCAATGAGACAGAGCGCTCTGACAGACAGACAGTTAGAGATGACGCAGAAAGATGGATCCTAACGCAGGAAGAAGATGGAACTTAAGTCCCAGTTTCAATTAAAGGTCGGACTTCAAGCTGAAACAAAACCGTATTCGCTTAAACTACATCGTCTGTCATTCCTACCGGAGAATACATAGATCAACCAGACCCAGTTCTTGGATTCCACTACACACATATATATATATATGAATTTATGCATGTATACTCAGCACAGAGTAGAAAGGCTTTAGAACAGCAAAGGCGACTGAATGTAAGATAATGCAGGTAGCTGTAGAAGTCGGCCACAGACGTGACGAGGAATTAGGTTCTCAATTTCCATAGTTCAGACTGTGACCGTATAACTCGCATTCTAAAATTCAGCCACATAAGCAAAGGACCCAGGTACGAATGTCCCCAACAGTCAGAGAAAGCAGACCCGCGAACGAGCAATCAAGACGAGGAGGGACACAGTCACACACTGACACACTGACAGAGAACGGTAGGAACACAGATATGGCGCGGTGGTGTAGGGGTATGTTCGGTGCCTTGCAGCCGGAGGGTTGCGGGTTCGAATCCACCTCAAGCCGACGCGTATGGACCCTGGGCAAGTCCTTCACTCGCAATTGCTCATGCGTTTCGGCGTGAAACTCCGATTCAGTGTCCGCGTTGTAGTCGGGAGCGCCTCTGAGTAGAAATCTTGACAGGGCGCTATAGCAAGTGCTCATACATACATACATACATGTATACATACATACATACATACATACATACATACATGTACATACATACATACATACATACATACATACATACATACATACCCTCACCTGGAACAGATACGAAGGCGGATGATTTGTAGGTAGGTAAACATCCAGTAATAGCGAACTCTAAATTAAACACACCGCTAGGGGCGCAAGTAATGGCAGTCTACTAGATGAACTTAGACATGGCGAGAGGCAGCGAATGCGATAGCATTTGGTGATAGCAAATACAACTTTTAATGCGATACAAATTTGTTTGTGGGAAGAAAGAGGTAAAGCGATTAACCTAGAGTTAGCCAGAGCGGAGGGTTGGATCAAGAGATCAAACAGAAAGGCTGAACAATGAATCGCCATAATAACAATAGATAACGCAATAGGGAATTGCCAAGGAGGTAGGCTCTGACCTATTTTTTAAATAGGGCAAGATTCTGAGATTTCGCAGTGACTTCGGAAGTTATTCCAGACAGGAATCTTTTACCATCTTATGGTAAAATAACGAATGTTAGTGCGGGCATGGGTTCCAACAAAATTGTCGCGAGATCATGTATAGTGAGAATGAAGTGAGAATCATACCTACGTACTTACTTATTCGGTAGCTTTATGTTGAGCGTCCTCAAAATTACATATGGCGTGCAAACTCACCTATGCGTATTAATATATATATTTATATATATATATATATATTATATATATATATTAGGGTGTTCGCATCTCTAATGGAACATTTTCAACGTCACTTGTTTACTTTCGCCAACCCGACATTCCATGCCAATTGGCTTAAAAGTAATGTAGCCAAAAAATTATCAAGATCGAACAATATCTAGGACTCGCACAACATCTTTGAAATGTTGATTTTTACAAATAATTTTCGTCATTTCGAGTACATATTTGATTCGCATTTTTGCACCTATGTTTAGTTTTAAACAGAAAGGCAAGATGATTTTACTTAAGGGCTTAAGCACAACTAAAAAATAATTTCTACAATGTTTATGTTCTCGTTGATTGTTTATTATTTATTTTTATTGGCATTTTAGTGGTATTTGATCCGTGAGTTCCTGAGACCGATAACCACAAATCCATCCAAGCAAGCACACAATGTTAGGTATAACTTAAATCTTCAATGCACGACAGTAGGCCTACACACTAAGCACATAGTGTCACATATATTATGTAATAAATTATATAATACTATATAGTATATAATATATTATACATTATACAATTATATATTATACAAGCACAAAGTTTCCATATAAGTTTCTCTCTGCTCGCATTAAATTCAAAATCCTCATTCTAGTCTTCAAGGCACAAAGGGGTCTTGCCCCAAAATATTTAGCTGATGTATTACTCCGGCCTCTCTCAGCCTCCTCCCATCGTCCACTACGCTCATCAAACAGACTTGAGCTTCTAGTTCTTCATACTAGAATAGCTATGGCTCAGTCCTGGTCCTTTACCTCAATTGGTCCCTCTCTTTGGACTGCGCTGTCTCCATCTACTCGCTCTCGAAGTCTAGCTAGTAACCTCTCCCACTTTAGCTTTTCTCAAAACCTTTTTCTTCTCTTTGGCCTTACGCACTGGAAGCGCCTCTGAATGGTTCACCCTATGAGAGGCGCTTTATAAATGTTTGAATACGATACAATATAAAAAGTTTGTGTTGTCGATTACAATCTCCTTTTAGTTCCAGTTGTAACTATGGACCTACTGCTCTTCCTTCCTCTTGCATCAGCTACTTAATTAACATGTGCTTTATTTTCCCCATTAGAACTTCATTGGTAAAATTGTAACCAACAGCACTTTACATAATAGGGAGACCATGGCAAGAGAGGCCCTTTTTAGAACACATTTTATATTTTCAAAATAGATAACATAATGCCACAATTTTTCATTGGCATGTTGGTAGCTCGTAAAGTTAACAGAAATACCTTGAAAATTGACTATATGTGATAAAATATTTTGCAAAATACGCCAAAACACAAAGTGAAAATGCCACTCTTACTCATACACCTTGGGCAAAAGTGGCATATATATAGCCTACTGCTGGTCATGCCCAAGTGGTTGGACAAATTTGATATGAAGGCAGTGCTAATGGTAATTGAGCTATCTGAATTATTTGTTTCATATTTAACAACAGTAACGAGAAAATGAATTAAAACTGTCATTTGTAATCTTACGTAGGAAAAATTGATAGTTAGCGACAGTAATTAGTAATAATTATTACAGTAAACATTGCTTGTCGTCGGGCTCAATTGGGGCGCAGCTTTCATGGCACCAGTACTTGCATGTTAAGCATTGAATCCACGTGTCTTTGGGTGGGTCGGTGTAAAGCTCTCTGCAGTAAGAACAGTGGAAGCTGGTGTCACTCTCCACTTTATGACACTCTGCTGTTGCTGGTTATGTTTCTTCTGCTTGTAGTTCCTCATAGATCTGCTACTGTTTCTTCTGTTGCTGGTTCTATTTCTGATTTTTCTGCTTCTGGTTCTTCTGCTTCTAGTTCTTCTGCTGCTGGTTCTGCCTCTGGTTCTTCTGTTGCTGGTTCTATTTCTGATTTTTCTGCTTCTGGTTCTTCTGCTTCTAGTTCTTCTGCTGCTGGTTCTGCCTCTGGTTCTTCTGTTGCTGGTTTTATTTCTGATTTTTCTGCTTCTTGTTCTTCTGCCTCTAGTTCTTCTGCTGCTGGTTCTGCACTGGTTCTTCTGCTGATGGTTCTGCTTCTGGTTCCTCTGCTTCTAGCGCATCTGCTTCTGGTTCTTATGCTTCTGGCTCGTTTGCTTTTTGTTCCAAAGCAACTCGTTTTCAGCACCAACAATTAAAGAGCGTGCCGTCAAGCGATCAATGCCCCATTGACATTGACTAAGTACCTCAGTAGCAATAATAATAACTGTAATAAATAATTTTAATCACTAACCAGTGCAATCACTAGTAATCAGGCATGCAATAATGTCATTGTGTTGTAAGCTGGACCTACTACAAGTGTTGAATTTATTCCTGGATTAAGTATTCATTGTTGATTACAACCATTATGCTTACTGTTCGAGTGTTCGCATTATGGTAAAACTTTGATGGTGTTGTGCGAGTACTAAATATTAATATTTTTTCATATAACTTTTTGTGTGATGTTTCTGGATGGAATGGAACCAAATGGCACCTTGGCGAACAGTAGATTCCAACTTTTATTTTTAACGACCACCCTATATATATATATATATATATATATATATATATATATATATTCGTTGTATTGAGAAAAACAATCTGACAAAAAGCATAAATGCTCATACGAGTGATAATGGATAATTAAAAAAGTTAATTAGAAAATTTTAGAATAAATACTTTTATTATGATCTGGGAATAAATACTTTTATTATGATCTGGGAATAAATTGAGAGTTGTCTTTGGGTGGAGAGTAGAAAAGGAGTTTAGCATCGGCTATATTGGCAAGTTCACAGACTGTTGGAAAGGATTGTTCTTGGTAACCGTGGCATTCGGCTCTTTTTGTGAGTTTTTCCAGGCATTCTTTATCGGAAGTCAGGGTAAGACCCCACCAGGATGGGATGGCATATAGAAGTTTGGCAATGGTAGTCGCTTTTGTTACATTATGGATGGATGAGGAAGAAAGAAAATATATTCGAAGAAAATATTAATATCCGTGATAGGCAAACACCGAATGCTTATGCCTGTACTTTAAACGTCGTAAATTAGGATTGAAGTAGGATATTGGCCAATATTCAAGTACGGCCGTGTTTATTTTCATTGTCAGCCTCGTAGTAGGCCTAATATTCTTGCGGGCAACACTGATCAAGATTACACAAACCACGAGAGGCTAAGATGAGACTAATGTTCGCAAACTGTTACTTCCTGCTTCTTAAGACTTGGTTGTACACAAGCTCATAGGCCTACGTTCTTTAACCTTTTAACTTCACTGTAGAATGCAAACATAATTATCTCACTGCAATTTATACGGCGAACTATCTTCCTACTAATGGGCACCATATAAAATACAATAATCCAGTAGACGATCCTGCAATGAAAGAGATTTTATTATAAGAAAATCAGAAGGATCCATGATTTCATTATAACCTATGACATATAATAATGTAGAAAAAATTAAGTAAGATTAATGACCACCGACAGAAGCTTTAGGTCTAGGCCTATAGAGAAAATTTCAAAATTAAACCATTATTTCACTGCCTCTCACATTACTAAACTAGGTCTAAGTGTTTAGAAAATAAACTAAAGAAAGAGTACTAATTTAAAATGTGTATGGGCATGATATAATTTAATCTCAAACGAAACGCAGTTAACTAGTATGCACACTTAGCAAATGTGGCGAGAATAGTCGTGTTTAGTCTAGTTTGACATTAGCAAAATCACTGTTTATTGTCAAGTTGTGGATGTTGTTTCATCCATGTTTCAGGATAATTGGTTCACATACAATGGAGGTTTAAGTGTCAGTTGTTCGTAGGTGGTCGGCTGCAAACGAATTTCATCAGGACGTCTGAGCTCTTCGTATGCGGATGGTGTTGAAAAATCAGAAGTATCCAGTGTTTCAGGCTCTCGAATGTTCTCTGTTGTTATAAACAGATCTGGCACTGTGGAGGAAAAAGCAAAATCAATTTTTACTAAAGTGTAATTGTAATCTTTAACTTCTATTCAGCTGGTGTCTAATGCACAAGGCGTCAACCGATGGAGCACCAAAACCAAACGTGATGAGGTCCAGATCAGTCCATATGGCGGTGACGATAACAGAAGTCTTAAAAGAGCGACAAGTTAAACAGTTCATGATATTTTAACATCGCCTGAACTTTTTACGACCTTTTCTTCATCAGGACGACCTTCTTGACGCACAATTTTCTGGTGATTTTTGGTGTCCGAAAATATCCCATTTCATCTAGTGACTAATCGATAGGGACATTAACCGTTTAATTTATCCGTAAATTTTGATAATTATTCAGACTTAAAGCGACTTCAACCTTTCTTTGCCATCACCTCAGCCGCTTTAAGTCGAATACAAGACTTAGTTCGAGGCGACAATAATGTTTCTTGCCTCAAGAGCCAAAAGGTGGATAAATATTACCTTCTGCCCCTTTTTTCGAGCAGGGCTATGGTTCAAAGACCTCTGTGCGAATGCCTTTTACCTATGCATCACATTACTTGATTTTCATAGGCAGCCATTTACATTTGCTTAATTTGTGTGCAACATTATCTTCAGTTCTGTGATAGATTTAATAAAATTTTACGGTCTTATAATTTCATATTTTAACGAATACCATTTCCGCCTTAATTTATTACTTATACTCCGAGCTACTTCACATAACTATGCATTGACGGTGAACACGGAAACATACCTCGTTTGCCTCGAATCAAGATGACCAGCAAGATTATAATCACCAGGAGCGAGAGGCCGAAGAGAACACTCATAGCTATGGCCACAGCTATGGCAGCGTCACAGTTTGTAGATGGAGTAGATGGAGTACTTGCATCTAAATCACGGAAACAAAACGTATTACATTTGGTAGAAGATAATAAAGTATTTTCGGTAGAAGATAATAAAGTATTTCACCTTTATGTAGAAGCTTACAGTCAGCACACAAATTCACTTGTTGCATGCAATATATTAGTCAAAATACTAAATTACTGATAGATTATTAGTGTATTGATAGACTAATTTACCGGTATGCGGATTGCTCATCAAAGGACGATTCATCTAAGGATTTTTCATCAAGAGGGTTATTGCATTGATAAAAATAATTCTTGCTTAAATAGAACTTGGATTGATGAAAAGAATTCTTGCTTAAATAGAAGCTGGATTGTTGAAAATAATTATTTCTGAAATAGAAGTTGGAATGATGAAACTAATTTTTAATAAAAGTAACAGTTGGAATGGTGAAAGTAGTTTCTTATGAAACTATAAGTTGCCTTGATGAAAATAATACTGTACTTGCAAAAATTATAGAAGCTGCATTGATGACTATTATCATGGACACTGTTAGTAAAATGTCTTATTTTATGAAACGGTGAGGCGAAATGTTATAGTGCGCACATAATAAAGAACGATAGCCTAAAACGTGAAATGTTCTCCTGATGAACAGTCCCTTGACGAACATGAGTTGGTGGTTATCTGATTAACCGATATTGTCAACATTGTTTCAATTCATACGATATCAGCCATAATTATGAAACTCACGCGCTGTTGTAGCAGTCTCAATAGGTGTAATAGAGATAGTTGTGGTTGCAGCGTTATCTGTAAAGATTACAATATTAGCCTACATGTTACGATAGGTTTTTGCTTTGGATATTGTTCATGAGTTTCTACCATTGACCACGAATTTTAAATTTTTATAGCCAGACTAGTGACAGTAACTGTTGTTTTTCTGATAACGGCAGATGCACGGTCTGTCCAACTTTCAAATCGTCTGTAAAGTTTGAGGAGACTGGTAGGAGAATCATCTAACTTAGTAGGACAGTCTCAAGTAATCGACCCTGTAGTACATTTTGAGAAGTCAACATATCAGCCAAATAAAACTCACGCGCGGTAGTAGCAGTCGCAATAGGTATAGTAGAAATAGTTGCGTTTGCAGCGTAATCTGTAAAAAATTACAATATTACATATTATGATCGGATTTTGCTTTTGATATTGTTCATGAGTTTCTACCATTGACCCTGAATTTTAGATTTTTATAGTAAGACTAGTCACAGTTGTTTTTTTTCGATAACGGCAGAGCGTGTCTCTGCCGTTATCGGAAAAAGTCCTACTTTCAAACGCCAGGCATGATAGATTTAAAATCGTCCGCTACGTTTGAAGAGATTCGTGTGAGAAGCATCTAACTTAGCAGGACAGTCGCAAGTATTAGACGTAGCAAGGCATTGCGAGGAGTCAACATACGCATCCCTATACGTGGCCGAAACGTCAAAAGGCAATAATGGCAGGCATTGTCGTAAATAATCTATTTGCCTTTGTGTACGCTGCAACCCAGTATTCCATACAGCGAAAATACTATAAGAAAATATTTGTAAAAACCAGATTAGAAAGAAAGCAAGGTGACCTAAGAAAGTTAGATGAACCATGCATTTTGGGTAACCCAAAGAATTTCATTAGAATAAAACAGCTCAATGAGTTCATCGAAATTCAGTGGACATGTTAACTGCTACAATTAAAGCCAGTTTCAAGAATAAAGGTTAATAATTATTGCAACGTAGATAAGCAGTCACCCTTAGTTCATCTTCACAAATAGGCATAGTTTGAAAAACGATTTGCACCAAGATTCGCAGGCCTGGTTTCGTTTCTAATGCATATCTGGTTGAAAGCCAATGTGCTAGAATATTGAATTGTATTGTATTGTATTTTACGGATTTCTAAAGCCCTCTCACAGTACGGCCTCATCAAAGGGCTCCAAGAGCGAAAAGCCCCGCGAGAAAAGATAAGTCATAAGAGTACAGGCAGACATAGAATAATGTCCTTTATGCAAACCCAAACAATCTCACATAATACTATTTTATTAATCTAAGCTGATTCTTAGATAATATTCCTTCATAACGCAAAAATCGTTTATAAAATTCACATCCCAGCTCCGTCCGTGTACTCGTTGTATTGTATTCTTGAGTAGGCTATTAAATAGATCTTTGCATCATCTTGTAATTGAGTTATTCTAGTTCTCAATAAAATTATAGCATTGTGTTAATAATGTATCAACTATTAGAACAAATATTTTAAAAGAGAGCGCTTCTTGTTTAATTGCAACTAATTGATGCATGCTTTATCTGCAACACTTATCCTTATTATCAGGCGCGTAACTAGCATTACGCAATTACGCAACTGCGTAAAGATTTTAACAGCTCTCAAAATTTTATAACCGTTTAGATTACTTTTTGACATTCTAGATTACTATTATTCGTAGAATTTCTAATGTGCAGACTTTATTACTGTACAGTCAGTAAAACATTTCCCTTCGCCGACATAGTGAAGACTCTGTAAATTTCGTGGCACTCCTGAAATTTTGATCACAGACCGACACTATAGATTAAATCATCGTAAGCTAATATCATCTTGTCCACGCAAAACCCAGTACATAATGTCCGTTGATTCAAAAATCAGCTGATCCACCTGTGTGGCCTGTGAGTTCGAGACATTATTGTGGCAGAATGTCGTGCGGCTAGGTTGTACACTTTATTGTTTGATGCGAGCACAGAACAGATATCGGTCAGCTTATACGATATGTTGATAGCGTGAACAACCCGGTTCTCAGCATGTGGCAAAAGAACAATTTATAGGGCCTAACTGTCATCCCAAGTTTTCCCAACGCTTGACACCACTGGCGAAACTATTGCGACACTCGTAAAGCAGCAGCTTTATGAAGTTGGTTTCTGTATATGTTAAGGTATCTTGATAAGGACAATATGCTGCCGACTTTTCAATCTGGTTTTCGTAAGGGCCACTCCACGGAGACCCTGTTAGTTCGCCTCCTCTCTGATATCTATGGGGCTATTGATAGGTCACAGGTCATCCTCTTAGCATTATTTGCTATCAGCACGGCGTTTGACACCGTCGATCACGATATCATTCTTAGGCGCCTATCTACCTCGTTTGGCCTTTCTGGTAACTTTCTTGACTGGATTGTTTCCTACCTCCATCACCGTGCCTTCTCTGCGGTCTACGTGTCTACTAGGACTCCATGTGTTCCTGTCCCGTTTGGCCTGCCCCAGGAATCTGTTCTGTGCCCTCTTCTCTAATTATATTATTTATACTGCTGATACTGGTCCTCTCCTGGCCTCTTGCTGAGCCTTGCTCTGTGCTGAACCAATCTTATGCGGGTGACCTGCAGCCGTTTTTGCACTGTCCTGCGTCAGCAGCCATTACCGAAGCCCGGGCTATGAACCGGGCAATGGAGGCTCTCGAGACCTGGATGTCCTCCAATCGCCTGCGGCTAAACTCATCTAAGACCCAGTTCATTTGGCTTGGCACGCGCCAGCAGCTCGCCAAAATTGATTTGGAGGCCCTTGCCCAGGAGTTCCCGCAGATTACTTTCTCACAGTGGCAAGAAATTAATTAATTGATAAATCCAGGCAGGCTATCAACTTTATAAAATAAAATTATAGGCGTGTATTGTGTTGTATTGTATTTGAACACTTGTTATAGCGCCCCTACCAGATTGCCTATTCAGAGGCGCTCCCGACTACTGCGCGGACGCTGAATCGGAGTTTCACGCCGAAGCGCATGAGCAATTGCGAGTGAAGGACTTGCCCAGGGTCCCTACGCGGCGGCTTTGAGGTGGATTCGAACCCGCAACCCTCCAGCTGCAAGGCACCGAACATACCCCTATACCACCGCGCCCCAGTTGTATTGTGTTGTGTTGTATTGTATTGTACTCCACGTTTATATTGTGACCGAGCCACCCGCAGTAAAGATCCGAGAAATTAATCTCTGATAAACCGACCGACCGGGAATCGAACCTGGGGCCGCCGGCGTGGAGAGCGGGCTACCAACCCACTCGACCACTGAGGATCTCTATGTGTATGTAATGAGATCGACGATCGTCATGAAAACTGCAATCTCTTAGAGAAAATAACATATCCAAAATTAAGTGGCCAAGGGCAGCATTTTGGGCCGTCGCCCCGGGCGGCATTTCAGCTCCGTACGCCATTGCTTTCTCATCCTTTGTCCGGGACCTTGGTGTCCCATTAGACCAAGAACTAACGTTCACGCGGCATATATCACTGGACAACAGAGGTTTTGCTTCCTGATAACTGTTGGGTGTACCTTATGTATTTTTAGCTGCTGATCACGAAAATGACCTTGAAAATTTCCTATCACGTAGAGATTTTTTTATATAGCCCATTTTTAGAATTTCCTTTCACATTTTTAGTCTACTTATATGCTGCCCACAAGTTAAGGTGTTTTGTGTATTCCAGGCATGCCTGGACATGCACTGAGTGCAGGTTGCACAACGTTCAATTTAAATGTAAGGGTTAGGCATGCCTGGGCAATGGGCATGCCCAGCATGCTTAGTCATGAAGGATGTTGGCAGGACAGGCTATAAAAGGAGGCTACATATACAGACGCGTTGATGTCAGTTTGTATGTATGTTGATGATCAACGCGTATAAATAGCATGGAGCATACTTAAGAATAAATATATGTGGGTTCATGGCAATATATTCTTTTTTTAAACGTTAGTAAGTTAAGCGAAATGTAACGTATATGCGTCAACAGCCGTTGTGTTACAACTACGGCGAGTTCACTTAAAAATCTCAAAAGAAGGCGATGACTCCCTTGTTAAGAAAGCATATGGACTGTACTTTGGATATAAAGTTGGCGATCAGGATAAAGGTTGGGTACCTAAAATTTGTTGCACATCTTGCGCAGTCAATCTCAGAGCATGGATTACTGGTTATCGGCCGTCTATGCCGTTTGCTATTCCAATAATATGAAGGGAGCAAAAATCATATTTCAAACTGCTGTTTCTTTTTGACAAATGTTTTTGGCCATTCCTCCAAAAGCAAGAAAACCAATAATGTATATCCTAATCTTCCATCGGCACTGAGACCACTACCACATGATGACAGCCTTCCTGTAGGTCTAACCAATCCACGGGCTGTTTTTACCATCGGAGACATTGGTGAAAATGTGAAAAAGGGAACAGAAGACTGTATTGATCCTGATTTCCAACCACTGCAGCCTCATTTGATAACTCAACCTGAGCTAAAATTTAATAACCTAGTCAGGGACTGAAATTCGTGAAAGGATCAAGCGGAATGGCTGTGCTCGCAGATTAAGGGTTGGAATCTATTGGCACAAGGAACTAATAATATAAACTGTTACTGTCATCTATCCAGACAGTAGGCACAACTGTTAACTGCGTGGTGATTTGAAATTTGTAGCACTTCTTCGGCTTCTTGTTGGATGCAGCTAGGATATACGAAGTATAATGTTGTTTCATTTGTGAGTGTCAGTCATGCTAAAGTTTCCCGCTACCCACTGGCCACGTCGTAAACATTTGGTACTACGCCAAAGGAAAGTTTATCACGAACCACTTGTTGAACCCAGTAAGATTTTCTTGCCACCTCCTCAGGTCAAGATTGGACTAGTGAAGAACTTTGTCAAGGCATTGAACAAAGAAGGGAAGGGGTTCAAAAATCTTAAGAGACAAGCTTCCGCGAATCGGTGAAGCTAAGATAACGAGAAGGCATATTTCCTGGTCCACAGATAAGAGAACTGATGAATGACAGTCGCTTTGACGAACTCCTGAATAAAATTGAGTTAATTGAGTGGCAGTCTTTGAAGGACGTTAACCTTCTCGGCAATAAGAGATCAGCAATTTATATTCAGTTGGTTGAAAAGATACTTCACGCATTGCATCTGATGGTTGTTACTAAAATCCAATTCTTTAGTTACCGTCTGGATTTTTCCAGCAAATCTTTGTGATGTCAGCGATTAACATGGCGAACATCAGGACATTGCCACAATGGAGAAACGACTCCAGGGTGTGTGGAGCATTAGAATGCTAGCTGATGACTGTTTGACATTGATCAGAGAGGCTTCTGATATTGAATACAAACGCAAATCTGCGGCTGTTCAGTTTTAAAATGTCCATAAATAAATAACAGTACATTGTAAATGTATGCACTAAGTAAATTTCTGGGCATTTCTTTTAAAATCTTACAAACCATTTTTCTCAAAAACCTTACCTGATACAAAAATTCTGAGAACACCACTGGATTCAGCGTGCCAAAATCTATATAAAACAGCTAAAGTTTTTTAGGAAGCAAAAAAACGTTAAAATTTGTTGTCCAGTGATATCAGCTTGCTATGCCGCGATTGTGTATACCAGCTGGCAGCTGCGTCAGCTTAGAGAGGTCTTCCGTTCCTTAACCTCTAATGCTGCCTTAATGCTTATCCACTTCTTTGTTTTTTCCCGTCTTGATTATTGCAGCGCCCTCTGCGTGGGTTTTCCGGCGACTCGGGTTGGGTGCTTGGTTCGGGTCTTACGCTCGGCGGCACGCTATATTGGTTGCATCCCAAGATTCCGCCATGTTACTGACTATATGCGGGATGTCTTGCATTGGCTTCCTTTCCCACAGTGGATCGCTTACCGGATCTCTTCCTTGGTCTGGCGCTGATGTGGTCTCTGTTTATCTACAGGAGCACCACCCTCAGCATCCAGCACCGTGGTTCTCCTCGCTCTTCTAGGCAGGCTGAGGTTCTTGTCTCCCGGTCGCGAACTTCTATTCTGCAGCGCCGTGCTTTTTCTGTTGCTAGCCTGCAATCTGGAATGGGCTTCCTTTGGCACTACGCCTAATGCTGATAGCCCTTCAGATCACCTTCTATTCTAACTTCAAGACTGTTCGGACTTCGGAGTTGGGTCGGGTGAGCTCCTAAGTAGATAATCTTGAAGGGGCGCTATGTAAATCTCTGTAATGAATGAATGAATCATAATTTGCCAAAGAGCTGATGTAAAATGTTATTACATTTAACCAAAAAGATTGTCTCCAAAATGGACCATTACAAACCAACAAATAAATTTAGTTTCTTATGCTTTAGTTAATTGCTTTGATGAGTCTGTCTGTTTCTAGTCTACGTTGGTTGCTGGGACTTTGCAGCTGAACCCATTTTTAAAATCAAATTATGAAATTATAATTATAATTTTCCAAAGAACTTATGTAAAATGTTATTACTTTGAATCAAAAGTTGGTCTCCAAAATGCACCGTTACAAACCCCTAAATGAAAATTTTTCTTACCCTGGGGAGAGGGCACAGTCCCCTCCTCAGACCCCTCCCCTCAGAGTTCTTCAAAACTGCGTAATTTTATGGAAGACTTGGTTACGCCACTGCTTATTATGCATATTTACTGATTTTAATATCGTATTTCTCACTACAAATGTACTGATGCTGTAATCTGTTATTTTCACGTTGCATAATAAAAACCATGCTACAAATTTGGATTATATCACAAAATAATCTTTTGCCTATTCATTTTCGACGTGTACGCATATGATACATGATTAAGAACTACTTTAGTGGTCTAAGTTATTGGCAAATATCAACAAAACTACCGCGCTTATATTATAGCAAAACATATAGGCCTATATATATATAGCGATTATACTCACAGCATTTATCCACGGTTGTATCATTGGTTCCATTCTGGAAAATAATATTTCCAGTGTAGTTTGATAATGATCTATTAAAATATGCAGTGCATCGATACGTGCCGTTCATAGTAACTTTATCGTAGATTGGAGATTCGGTGGATTGTACATTGGGTCCATTCCACATGTAAGATGCGTTTGGATAGGACGTTGCATTGCAAATCAAAACTATTCCACTGCTACCTTGTGAACAGTCACACATTGTTCCGCTATCGCATCCTTCTACCTTGACTGAAGTCGTCTCATCGTGAGGAAATACTGCATTAAAATAAATATATTGAACAATTATTATTTTAGGTTTGATTTAAAAGAAAGTACTTAAATAAAATCAGCTAAAAATGTACGAATATTGTGGGTAATCATGAACGCTATGTAGAGATCATGAATTCAGTAGCGATTTACAGAAAGGAAATGTAACTACTAGTTTGATTAATGGAACAATTAGTTACCGTGCTTTCGAACCATGCTCGTCGGGACTTCTCGATTCCGACATCGCGGATCTGGAATGCTTCTCCGCCATCTGTTCGTGCCACTAATTCCGCATGTGGATATAATATGGGTTTTCTGTAGACTCACTTTTCAGCTGTTTGATGGCCACGTGTTGAGCGCTCTGAGAGACTCTTAAAGTGGCGCTTTATAAATGTCTTCCTACATTACATTGTCCGATGAAAACGTGTCGTAGCCCTATGGTTTACCTGCTAAGAGCTTTCCTAAAGAAAATCTACAGCAAAGTAACCGTTTCCATAGCGTTGATGGTGCCTAGTGCACAAAGTACAAATCGATACAGTAATCCTGAAGATGACTCCGATAACATAGACGGACAGTTAAAGGATGGAATTACAACATGGCTTTTGTATTGCTTTTAATAAGAGAGCGTCGGATTTAAATTGCTATCATTGTACACTTTGTTCGTCTAGATTCCAAACATGTATGTCGATCATACAATTTCATGTATGTCGATCATACAATTTCAAGGCTAAAGTCGTTGTTATGAAAATATAATTATTGTTACAAATCTAAGCGTTTATAGAAGCAGAATCGATCATCCTGAGGATTGAGCTATTTCTAAAATCTTTCTCAATTTGGAATAAATTAATCGGGCTGTAGGAATGCCTAGAAGAGGCAAGTCTTGGTGATCAGCAAAGTCTGGTGACGCTGAAGAGAACAAAGATTATAGGAATTTTCACAAAGACTCGCTTTGTTCACACCTTTATTTCTTCTATGCCTAAATACCCAAGATGTTGTTAGCACATACATGGGCCTGAAAGTTGTTTATAGTTAAAATGTCGCGTGCAAAAATCTGCCCATAGGTTACATGTACAGTATGCGTATATGAAAATAATCTCCAATTTCAAATGCACTCACCGCAACAATTTACAGCTGAAGTGCAGTTCTCTTTTGAAACGATGTAAGTTGTTGATTCGCTGTAGAGAACATTTCGAATTGTGTTGTATGCTTCGCATGTGTAATTCCTATTAACTTCAGCCAGATCTAGAGTGTTAGTTGTACTTAAGATGACATTCTCCGCCGAATCATACCATCTGTAGCTTGGAGCAGGATTAGCAGTAGAAGAACACGTCAAGACACTGATACCACAAGGAACACCGTTAATCGTTATAACCTCAGGTCTACTTGTTGAAGAAGGTTTAGACGGACCATCTATAATACAAACCTTCGTCAGTCGATACCAGAAAGCACAACATTTAAAAGTTAATGTTGGCATAATAAAAATCTACGAGTTCCGCATCTGGGATTTTCATAATAACGTATTAGGCCTACTGCAAAAACTTACTAATGTTAGTTTTCATCTAAACACTTAAACACCTAAAACGTGTTAAGCAAACTGCAGATATCTCTTTCAGACTGTAAGAAATTTTAAGTAACTGAGCACTCAGATGCATTTCCAATTTAATATTATTTACGCATGTACATAACATAGCGATTGCATAACGCTTTTTGAGAATCTCACCAAAGCCCCGTGACTATCTAACAAATCGACAAGTTTGGTGCATCATCCAATAAGCTGAAAATGTATCTTGAACTATTTGGCGTGGAAAAATGTTCTATTTTTGAATGGAAGGCTTGTTCTGTGAGGACAACTGCTTTGTTTTCAACTGCGACTGGACCGGTTAAAAATAGAGGCCAAAAGCTTGTCTGCACAATAATCCGAGAGTGGGAAATGGCCTCAGCTTAATGTGCACTGACGCCGACCTTGCCTCGCTGAGAAGGCCGGTTGATCGTAAGCCCGATGAACACCTCCGCTTTGGCGCATTCGAAATACTGAATGCAGCAGACGAGAGTTGTCGCAGGCCAGCCACCGATATTATGATGGATATGAAGGATACAGCACCGCAAGGTCCACATAGGTGAAGTTCAGTGGTCGAGAACTGGAGAAATAATTATAGCGGTATTAATTATAGGGTTACAATATCGGCTTGTTTTCAAAGACTGCAACTATTATAGAATATTATTTTCTTTAAATCAGGAATGCGGAGAAGTGCGAACGTTTCCCGAATAGACTTATAATAAGTCAATTACACTGTGTTACATTTTCATTTACCGGTTGGCAATTTGTGGACGGCTTCTAGCGCATTTTCCCTCTGATTTAGGCCTACTGTTCTTCTCGTCCGCGACCTGTTAAGTGTTTCTCTTTCTAATCTACTCATTATGTTTGGCTAAACGGACATTAAACTCTGGGTCACCGCTTGGATATGAAGCACTGCGGTGTATCGATCATCGTTTGTGAAGTGTTAACATCTTGACGTTTGCTGTGTTTTGTGCTACGGTTATTCGTGACTATCATAGTTTTAATTGCAGTAGTTGCGAAAATCAGGTCAAAATATTTATCGTATAAGGTGGAGGTTGATGGTGACCGATTGATATTGGCAATGGTTAAGAAGGGAACAACTTTATCAACTTAATTCAGAAAGGGGAAGAACGGGTCAGAGAGAGGATGAGCAGGGTCTAGACTCTGAAGTTTCTATTGAACGGTAGATGACTGTATGACATCAAGACTAGGATCATTGCTTATTTGACACAGTTTGCAGCATCAGGTTTCATCTATGTTTAAGTTAGAACATAGATGTCCATGCAGACATAGCAAAACATGTCATCCCTACTATTACAACAATCGAAAGATTCATAATTTGCGATTATGACTAATGATTAAATAGACCTAGTTGGATTACATGTTTTGTTATAATATAGTCAAATGTTATAGATCTTATGTACCGCGAAGTTCTATTACCCAGTCTTGTCCTCGAGATCAAGGTCTTGGTCTTGAGTACACTCAAGTTCGTTTAGAAGTCTTGGTCTTGGTCTTACGACCAAATGTCTTGATCTTGAAGTTCAAAGTCTTGTCGCGTGGTCTTGAAAGACCAAGACTCGACTGTCAATATGAACATGGATTAATCAGGGACGTTTCAAGGCCGTCGTTGGCCCGATGCACTCTTACATTCGTGGACACCAACTGGCAACTCTGCATGATTCAGGAACGACCTAGTATTGGTTTTAAGTTTGTACAATTGTTTCGACTACTTGCTACTTCCTTACGGTTTGGCAAGCCTCATTCTTTCATTTTAGTTGTGTTCAATCTCTTCTTCAAACGCAGTGGCGAGCTATAGTCAATCAATAATCTCACGCATCATTGTGTTAGGGTACAACTCTTTCGTTACACTAGATAACGAAAACAAATGGCAAGCGGTGTGCTCAGTTTCGACTTGCAGAATAACAATATTAGAAACACGAGGTTCGACATCAGGATTTGTCAGGTCATTTGACTAGATCTCAGTTTTCATAATCCTAGTTTTTCAACTGTCGTATTGTAAGTGGCACATGGGGTCAGAGGGTTCTACTGCACTTGCCGACCGCGAAGGTGCTGACCGTTGGAGCGTAGGGACTTGCCGAACAGGTACTGTCTAGAGCTTAGGTAGTTGCCGACCGGAGACATTATTTTGGTTTTTTATAGTATCAAGTCAACATAACTAGGATGCAAACGAACTAAGCATTAATTCAATTATTAAGTGTATTATCTTGCAATTATTAGAAATTGCAAATAATATTTGCTTATTCATAGATATTCCTATGCTTATTATTAATTAATTTTTATCACACATTAATTTTGCTTATTATAAAATTAACAATTATTAATAATTAGTTTATTGTTAAATTATATTTCCTTTTGGTAATGCCAGTGTAGCGTATAGGTCATGAACCGAATGTTTCTATTTGTTGAAATAAATTATTTGCTTTTAGTGTTGTTTAGCCTGAATAAAATAATAGAATCATGTTTGCATTAATATAGTGGGTTGTCCGACTTGACAATTGTTTAGTTTGAAATAGAAGGCTGTGTATGATCGTGATTTTTCAAAGTCTTGAGGATCAAAGTCTTGGTCTTGGTCTTGAGGTTTAAGGTCTTGAAAACAAGATTGCTATTAACTTATTCCAGATGCGCACATCTAATTGTCGCAGAAAGACAGTACACGGACAACAAATAAAAAGGTAAGAGACAGAATGACCGTTAAAGGCAAAAACAAGGCAAATAATAAATCGTTCAGAATAGGTGAAAATACTTTTAAATCTTTATGTTAAGGCAAATAACCAATTATAAGGTTCAACAAGTAGCGACAGATATAAATGTTTCAATTGCGTAATTTATACAAAAGTACAAAGTAGTTGTAACTAATATTCACGCTCAAACGTTTCTTTATAGTTACTCTTAACGTTTGTATATCAAATGGTAGACACGAATGCATCCTTACGAAGTAACTTCTTAGCTACAATGTACGATCTGCCAATCAGCTGCTGTTGATTGCCTATACTGTAGACTGTTAAGTCTGTAGCAAAAAAGTTTAAAGAGGTTGCATTTAATTTTACAAACAGCTCGATAAGAAAATAGCAAACTGTTACTTACAGAGCACTTCAATAACCGTAGAACTGACGCTGCTGCTGATAGTAGGTGTGGTGCTGTCGTAGTTTGGAGTAGATGGTGGTATCAGCTGTAGGTAGACATGGCATGTATAAGGCAAAATGTTTTGTCGACCAGCTGTGACTGTTATTTGAGAAACAACCGTGTTCTGTGTCGTTGAATCGTAGGAACTGGAAACATTTTGTCCACTGAAATCCGTCCAATAGAAGTACGGTCGTAGTGTTGGAGCTGGTATCATAGATCCGTTATGATTCAATACGCATTCAATGAAGACGCTCTCGTTTTCCACTACAGTTGTGCTGTTAGTAGTAATAACTGGGGAGGATTCTAGAAAACAAAAAACAGATAATGTGTTTCTTTGTTAATTTAAATAATATAAATAACTTCAATAAATTTATTTTTTGCACTCTCTGCAACTGAGTTTGAAGGTACGTGGCTTTTTGAACGTTACGCGGAGCCGGTGTCACAATACAAAATCTCCCCGGAACAGAGTTTCCCCTAGCTGATACTCTGTATCGAAACAAAGTCTCCCCCATTGAAATAGAATCATCAACTCTAAGATACAAAGTCTCCCCTACTAAAAATTTATAATTTTATTTCGGTTGCTTTTCAATATATTTTTGAATATGATTTAATATCTACATTTTCTTAAATAAATTACTCTTGACAAACTATAATTGTTGAATAAAACTGGGAACAATAAATTGTTTGAAAATGAAAATTGAAATTAAAATAAGGTAGACATGGCATGTATAAGGCAACAACGGGTGAAATATTCTCTACCCCGAAGACTTTGTTTCAGAATAATATAGTCTCTGGGGCGAATTTATTCTGAAATAGATCCGCCGCGGGGGAATCTGTTTCTAAATAGAGTCTCCGGGGGAGACTTTTAGGCGGAGACTCTGTCGCGCGACACCGGCAACAAATAGGTAAGCAACCCGCCTAATCGGATCATCTAGTCCGAGAATGTTTAATGAGGAGCTTTTCTTCATTTCCGGCGCTCAGTGATTATTAAATTCACTTCCTAACATTTCCCAAATTGAACTGCATTGAAAGCCAATCAAAAAGTTTTGCGTTGAATATCGAACCATTATGTATTCAGTAAAAATTAAACGGTGGCAACATAATAATGATAGCCTACTGCTAACGCGACGATCTGACAGATTTCGAAGACACCAAACTAATTAAACTCGTCAGTTTCAAATTCCTTAACTAGATTCCTGTTTCTGCAGCATGTCTCGGGAAAATTGACTTGCTGCTAACCTGATTACGGCTTGATTAGATGCGCCATAGGTTTCTGCCTTGTAAATTGCATCATAAAACGGTGTTATAACAGTTACAAATTCATAATAATAATAATAATAATAATAATAATAATAATAATAAAAATTATAATAATAGTATTAATTATATTAACAATGATATTGATAATGATAATGATAATAATGATTATAATGATAATAATGCTGTATGCTGCTCCGGCTTGGTGGGGGTTTGCAGGGCAACAAGAAAAGAACCGCCTTCAGTCGGCGATGCGGCGTCTGATTCGTCTGCGGTACCTGCCAGAGGACAGTCCATCGTTTGAACATCTTTGCCACACTGCTGACTCACGCCTCTTCTCTGCGGTCCTAGGAAACCCGGGGCATGTACTCCATGGACTACTCCCCCCCAAAAAGCCGCTCCCCTACTCCCTGCGCCCGAGATTACATGACCGTTTTATTCCACAAGCGGACAATCTCACACGCAGATCGTTTATAATAAGAATGTTATACTCTGTATAAATGTATGTACACCAAAGTGCGGATATGCAATTGGTTTAATAAAGAATATACTTATACTTAATGTTAATGATAATGATGATGATGATGATGATGATGATGATGATGATGATGATGATGATGATGATGATGATGATGATGATGATGATGATGATAGTGATAGTTGATCGTGATAGTGAGAGTGATAGTGATAGTGATAGTGATAGTGATAATAATAATAATAATAATAATAATAATAATAATAATAATAATAATAATAATAATAATAATAATAATAATAATAATAATAATAATAATTATAGTAATAATAATTATAATAATAATAATAATAATAATAATAATAATAATAATAATAATAATAATAATAATAATAATAATAATAATAATAATAATAATAATAATAATAATGCCTTTGGGGCACTTTCGCCACAAGAGATAGATGAGTAGGGCCTTTCCAGACAATTTTTCCAATAGATAATGTTCAAGTCCCTGAGGGATCCTGTATTCCCTGTATACCTCGGGGCATAAAATAATAATAATACTACTACTACTACTACTACTACTACTACTACTACTACTACTACTACTACTACTACTACTACTACTACTACTACTACTACTACTACTACTACTACTACTACTACTACTACTACTACTACTACTACTACTACTACTACTACTAATAATAATAATAATAATAATAATAATAATAATAATAATAATAATAATAATAATAATAATAATAATAATAATAATAATAATAATAATAATAATAATAATAATAATAATAATAATAATAATAATAATAATAATAATAATAATAATAATAATAATTACTGGCTACTCACTTTATCTGCGCTGATGTACGCTGTGGTGTACACTCCTCTAGACAACACGCCAATGACTGTCTGTGGTCTAAGACAGGGAGACGAGACCTTGAAAGTGCTGCGAAATTCATGAGTGCCAGTGATTTCTCATTGACTTTCTCGCTCAAGCAGACCAGATAGATCCTCAATGATCTCATCTGTCAGTGTCTCAGTTGCAAGTTTTTTTTCTGGTGGGAGAGAGCCACCCTGACTTTGCAGAACGGGTGGGCCGTGTATTGATATGGAATTTCACGGTTACAGACACTCTGGCCATATCTTACCTTACATACAATTGATATTCAGCTTCCGGCACAGCCGAATTGACAGCAGATAGGAAGTGTGCAAAATAAAACACACTTGCGCAAACCCTACATTCTTTCCAGTTGGCAGTTGGAAATCTCGGTCCAATTTACAACAGTGGCCTACTTTTAATTACAGAATTTGGTTGCTAACTCAATCAATCAATCAATTTCGTTTAATCTCAACATCAAGTTGACAGGTCGCAACTTGTAACAGGTAACAGCTAGGAAAAATTGTCTCAGCTCTGACAGTTTGTTATTAAATGGGTTGAGATAGCAAATATTATTGTGCTCTAACAGTTAGTTACTAAAGAAGAATTAGGCTAGTGGCAATGTTAGTGAGGGCAACGAACGAGGTAACCAATAGGCCTAACGTATATATACTGGAGAATATATGTATTTAGTAGATGTTTTTAAATAATACACGAGATATGAAATTGCGATCGTCCTTGGTTGGGAGGAGGAAACCGTGTGGCCTCGGTCTTAGCTCATAGCGGAGGTGGGGACGGCTTGGAGGAAAGAGTCCACGCAGAACATGGCTGATATAACCGAGAGAAACGCTATTGCAGATTTGCTCCGCAGGACCTTGACGAGTTCTAGCCGTACCATAATGTTTTGTGTAATTTCAGAATATTTTTTAATACCTTAAAATCACAGACACTTCAGAGTTGAAAAATATTATACATGTAGTAACAATCATGTCATGGGTATCTGAAGCTTTTGCCCAAGTCAAACCAACCCACAGTTCGTCAATGCTGAGCTGCTGAACTGCTACAATGGCCAACTCCAACGCTTCACAGTCAACAGAGCATATCATCACTTTGCGATAGCCATGTTTGGCAGCATTGGAGACATGCAGGAGAATCCTTGTATCAGCTTCTTCCTGAGTACAAGTATCAAGTCCAGTTGTGTCCCTGGGCTGAGTGCACGTCCTTGTGGTGTGTGGTTATGATCAGTCTTTCCTACAAAAAGAGAGTTGCAGTATTCAACATGGGAGCAGATAAAGGCATGGACTATACATGTAGACGTAAAGACCGAAGAAAAGACAGAACGTCGAATTGTTTTGAGACGTCTCAGGTGGAAGTAGCAGGAACGGGTGAGATTCTTGATGTGTTCTGAGAAGATGAGTGTGCTGTCAAGGACAACGCCTAGGTTACGGACACTGGACGAGAAGGTGAAAGATGGAAAAGTTTTTGCAAGAAGAGCGAAGTCGAGCTTAAGAAGTTGCTGTGGGGTATCAAACCAGATCAGTTGGTTCTTAGCCGCAATTTGCCCATATTCGAGAGTGATAGTGGGCGTGCCTGATTCTCATGTACAAAGAATTTGTCCAGGTCTCCTTCATGTGTCTGGCAGGAGATGTACAACCTGGAAAACAGTGAGCAGTCATTCTTCACAGATGAAAACTTCTGCTTTGCACATGACTTGTCCCTTGCACGTGGACGACTTAAGAGAGACGAAATTGTTTCGTTTGATATTGTCATTGACAAGTCACGATTGGTTAACAAGACGTTCCTTGACAAATGTGTCATACTGCTTTTGTCCAGTTTGTTCGAGGTTCTGCATTGAGTTGATCACTAATGTATAAGCCAGATCTCTGGATCCAGGACAAGTAGGTCATTGCTGTCGTCGATGAATTGGTTTCCCATCTCCCTGATCACATTGCTAAGAACCTTAACCTGGTTGAAAAAATGATACCTGCACACTTTTTGTCTGCTCATGGTGTCGAAGAACAGATTCCGTTTCTGGTTTCTTTATCGATGCCTGGAACTTTTCGATCTCTGGTCCAAACACCATCCATTGTCGTAAGGCTTGTAGGGTCTGTGTAAGGCCTACAGTACCTCCGTCATCCTTCACACTGGCGTTGTTTTGCTCATGGGCTTGGTCTAGGGCAATATTGGAGAATGCACACCCCGTCTTCTTTACTGTAAAGTTGCCACGCAGAATTTCCTTGTACACAGCAAGACATGTGTTTGCAATTAGTTCTGTTGGAATCCTTGCCCAAAAATATGTATGTTTAGACACCAAGATCATGATTCCAAGTGAACTAGAAGCTCAGATATTGAACAATAGCTTTACTATGGTCGGCCGTTTTGGAAAATGGCTGCCAATTTCCTGTAGATAAGTGTTTGCAATTAATTCTATTGCAATCCTTGCCCCTGAATATGTATGTTTAGACACAAAGATCTCGATTCCAAGTGAACTAGAAGCTGAGATATTGAACATTAGGTATTTTGATCGGCCATTTTGAAAAATGGCTGCCAATTTCGTGTAAATAAGTGTTTGCAATTAATTATATTGGAATCCTTGCCCCTAAATATGTATCTTTAGACACCAAGATCACGATTCCAAGTGAATTAGAAGCTGAGATATTGAACAATATGTATTTTGGTCGGCCATTTTGTAAAATGGCTGCCATATCCGCTAGAGGGCCGTAAAAATTTGTGTCCCGGGCTTTTTCGACTCGTCTACCCATGTACTATCTGTAACCAAAAAGGCGCGTTGGTTACCAGGTGTGAAATATTTTGGCAATATCGGCAGCTCTCGGACACCACTAATACGGTCACAATAAAACTTACACCCGGCCACGCAACAACTAAAAAATGTATTTAAAAAGTAACATGTAGAACAATGAATTATTCTATTTAACTATTAATTTGGCTTATCTAACAATAACTTTCGGTTTAAATTTCAACCCTACTGGCAAATATTTGGCATTGGCATACAACCATAGGCGGCGACTTGGTCTTGAGTTTGGGGACCGGTGAAGGAGCGGCCGAATTTTTTGAATTTCCACACTGTAATGGTAGCATTTTAAGCTGTCATCTGAAAAAAGCTCTATAATTTGAGTGCTGATAGGAACCAGCTGTCACTCGTAGCTAACATGTAGTTTGAGTCGTGTTTGAGTTTGGGGGAGGGGTTTGGGGATGTGCCCCTCCCCTATTTAAAGTTTTTTGAATTTCCACACTGCAATGGTAGTATTTTAAGCTGTCATCTGAAAAAAGCTCTATAATTTAAGTGCTGATAGGAACCAGCTGTCACTCGTAGCTATTATTATTATATTCATGAAATATTTCAGAAATATTGAAGGGGATATAAGCAGCTCCGTCCCCCACCTCAAGTTTCGGGGGGACCGTCCCCCTGTCCCCCCTAAGTCTCCGCCCCTGCATACAACAAGTACCCTTTCAATATGACTTACCTATCACTGTGAGAATAGAGGCTAAATAAGTTGTACTTTGCACGCATTTATAGACACCGGCTTGTTCCATGGTTATGTTGGAAACGATTAGGTTGCATACTGATCCTCCTCCTGACGACTCCAGTGAATAATGATCAACGAATGGAGCGTTGACTGTTGTCGAACAACCTGGACCAACGATTGTCAACTCGCCATTCGGAGTTCCGTCTTTTGATAAAAGCCAATAACCTATCTGCGAATCACCAGTGCAGTTAAGTTTCACTTGTTTTCCAGTCTCTGCCACTGCGTTTGTAGGTCCTTGAATTACTGCTGCGTGTAACCCTGGAAATATTAACGCAATGAAATAATTGCAGTTTTTAGTATCATCAGTTTTTAGTAGTCGCCCACAGCTGGCCTGTCTCTGACCTAGCTCCCCGTCGGGCTCTGCGTTCCTCTGCCAAGGGAGAGCTTCTTGTCCCTCGGGCCCGTTTATGTCTCAAGCAGCGCCGAGCCTTCTCGATTGTTGGACCATCAGTCAGTTTCTAGCACGAGGGACGAAATGTCTGTCGACGAAATATCCGTAGACGAAAAGTCTGTAGACGAATAATCGTCGTGACACCGATATGGACGACGAGCTCGTATTAATGTGACTGCGAGGAATCTGTCCGTGAATTTCAGTTAGCAGCAGAGCGTTTTTGTCAGCCACCAAATTCACTTGCAACTGGAACACAGCTTCCTCGGGATAGAGCCGACCCCACTCATACAGCTTGGAGGATAAACAGTTACCGCAATCCCTCAGGACTAACCTTTTCTCCATTTCTTTTGACCAGTTCCGCCAGCCTCTGAATACCTCTCTTTACCAGTGAATACACTGGCCCGGGTCGGGAGGTCTCTGTTTTTGGGTGGCGCTATATAAATGCTCAATTACGATTACGATCTATACCCGAGCTTGCGATCTCCGGTATTAGCGTATACTTACAACCTGCCTGCGTGGTCTTCCGCGTTGCATGACGTCACGTCCTTGCGGCCACATTCTTCTCTAACCTGAAGACTGTTCTCTTTAGCCGAGGTTGAGTCGGGAGCGCTTCTGAGTAGATAATCTTGAAGGGCGCTATATAAATCTCTGAAATGAATGAATGATGAATGAATGAATGAATGAACGCATGGGATTTCGTCACGCCTCTGATTGGTGTTCACTGTGAGAGGCGCTTTATAAATTTATAAATACACAATTGATGCTAAATTATTGCAGTTAAACTAGAAGTTGGATGAGTGGTCAAACTATTTATGGTAGAAGTAGAAGTTACATATGCAAACGGTCGGTAGAGCGCAAGGGGCGTGCAGAAGTTGCAGAGAGAGACTTAGGCCTACACCAAAAGTCGGAGAGATATTTGTGGCAAGGTCTAGTTGGGATTTCGAGATCAAGAGGATGATCTTGTAATGGAATCCGTGAGGTGATCGGGACTTCAACCATATTAGACAGTAGAAATGTAGGAAACTAGCATAGGCACCGACTCTGCGGAGGTCCGTGAGTGCCCAGCGCCACCAGAAATAGACCATGCGAGGCCCACATATGCACCAGAAATCAGTCAGCAAAAAGTGTTTTTTTAGATTATTTGCTATTGGCATTACTTATCTATAAAAAATATAATGTCTTTGTTATATTATCATCTCAATTAACTTTTTGTCACCTCAGTTTCGCCCAAACCGGGAGACTGAACTGCGTCGGGTCCTCAGCTCTTCCAACCAGAAATCCTGGATGACATCGTTCCCTTTTTAGTGTACATTTTTAATAGGTCTCTCAATGAGGGCCACCTACCAGCATCACAAAAGCAGGCGATTGTCTTCACTGCCGTAAGAAATAAAACATTGACCCAAATGTCTGTCCTATCTCCAACCTCTCCTTTCTTTCCAAAACCTTAGAGAGACTCGTCTCTCTCCAGTTCGGCCTCCTAACGAGTCTGGGGTCATCACTACACGGAAAACGCCCTCCTGTCTCTTCTCTTTGAATTCTAAACGGCTATTGATAAGTCGCATCTGTCGCTTTTTGGCACTTTTTATTCTTTTAATTCATTCATCAATTCATTTCATGGATTTATATAGCGCGCCTTCAAGAAACGTACTCAGAGGCGCTCCCAGTCCAACCACGGTGATACAAGTAAGTCTTGAGAAGCCTGTAGAGCGTAGATGAATTATCCCTAGGTAACAGACGTACCTCCGACGGGAGACCATTTCAGATAGCAGACTTGGATTGTGTCTCGAGACGTCTCGAGATAGGTTTTTTGATGTCTCGGTCTCGGTCTCGAACCCCACTGTCTCGGTCTCAGTCTCGGTCTCGGTACCCACTGTCTCGGTCTCCAAGTTTGGTGTCTCGTATGCAAGTCTGCCAGATAGAAGGACCTACAACTGAGACAGCATGACGCTGACAGGTTGAGTTTCTAGCACGAGGGACGAAAAGCTCACCGCTAGAGTCAGAGCGAAGAGCTCTGCGAGCTAGCACAACAGATACATGACAACAGGGCTCGCCTTGATAGGCCGGAGCATAGCCAAGGAGGCAACAGCAAACCAGCGCAGCGATTCTGTACTCGATGCGCTGCGAGACAGGGAGCCAGCGTAGGGTGTCATGCATGTAAGTCGAAACAGAGGCAAAACTTATGGATTTGCCCAATTAGCCATGATGCAGAGCGAAGAACCCGGTCTAGTCGGGCTATAAATGCAAGAGGCAGACCAACCAGTAAAGAGCAGCAGTTATCCAAGCGGCTGGTGACAAAAGCGTGGACAAGGGTAGCAGCAGCATCCTGGATAGGGAGCGAGAGATGACCCGTAGCTGACGTAGTTTGTAATAACATCCACGAGTGAGCTGACTGATGTGCATAGAGAAACCAAGTTCCTCATCCAGTGAAACGCCCAAATCCCGGACAGAATCGCAAAAGGTAACGTGGGGAAATGCTTCAGCCACCACACAACGGTCCACACCCGCCAGTCGCCTACGTCCACCCAGCAATATGAATTTAGTCTTGGCAGTATTGGGTAAGAGGCGGTTTGAGGCTAACCAGTCAGCCAGAATGTTCATAGCATGACCATTTGCTGAACCATTGTCAGAGAACTCTCAGAGATGCGTTCGTATACGCAATTGGTATACCTAAAGTTGATGAAAAAGACCACCAGATGTCAGCAATGGCCCTATATCAGACGTATAAATAACAAAGTAATGGTCCCAAAATAGAACCTTACGGGACCCCAAAGGATCAGGAACCCAGACAGATCTGGAAGTACGAAAAACAACAGAATTGGTGCGCTCCGATAAGAAGGAGCGAAGCCATTCAAGAGGTTGATCCATTAGGGCAAATGACGTAGAAAGGCGCTGGAGGAGTATGTTATTGGTCAACGTAATCAACAGCCGAGCTGACATCAAATAAAGCAAGAAGAGAGATACGCCCAGTATCCATAGCACCATAGAGGTCAGATAGGAGGCGAAGTAAAGAGTCTCCGTAGAATGCGTTTGTAGGTCCTTGAATTATCGTTGCGCTCTGGCCTGACAATGACATTTCATTCGCATAACAAGATCTAATTTTGTTAAAGCAGTGTGATTCTCCTTACAGATTTTATTTTAGTTATAGTTACAGTTATAGTTAATGGTTTTTATTTTAGTTATAGTTATAGTTATAGTTAGTATTATTTTTAGTTATAGTTATAGTTATAGTTAATGGATTTTTATTTTAGTTAATTTTTTTGACTGAATAGAACAGCTAAAAAAATAATATGAGCAGTGTCAACCCTCGGGTTACCAAGGGTGGGGGTTTACCACCACCCCTATGTTTTTATGCATAAATTTTTTTCATATCGAATATAAGTTTTACATTTTAGGTAGCTGTAGCAGATTCATTTGGGCACATTTGGAGGTAAACATCATGGTGGTATCTCACGCCGTTCAAAAGTTATACCCGATATAGTCGAGGTACCAGGGAGGGTGGATACCACCCCTTAGTGTTTTCGACCATAGCGTATTCAATATTGTTCCTAGAAGAGAAACAATAGGCCATTCTTTAGAGGGAATGCAGGGCTTCATTTGCGTGCTTACTTATTTGTCTTTGGAATACTGGAAGTGATAAAAATAAATAATAATACGCGTTATATGTGTGAAAATGGCTGAATGCAACATCACAACGTAAACCGATATTTCTACATAAATTTTGTCAACAGCTACAGATTTAGAACTTATATTAGCTGATACAGATACTGAAGATGAAGTGAGAAGCCAGTTTACAGGAAGCATTCGCACAAAATAACGGGAGTAACTTGCGATAACTGCAAGGACCGGACGGTGTCACGACACTTCGTCTACCGACATTTCGTCTACGACACCTCGTCTACAGACATTTCGTCTACCGACATTTCGTCTACAAAGTTATTTTATATTGTCACTTTAAAATGGAAGCTGAATTGATGAAAAAAACTGTTTCCCTAAATGGAAGTGGGATTGATAAAAACATCCCTGTGTTGAAATATATGCTGGATTGATTCAAATAATTTTTCTAGTAAATAGAAGCTGGAAATCAACCTGGATGCTCGGATGAAAATACGTTTCCATTCAATAGAAGCTGGATTGATGAAAATAGTCTTGTCAGTAATTAGAAGCTGGATTCCTGAGAATATATAGTACGTTTTAGCGAAACTATAAGAAAGCGGTCTCTGTTGATTAGCCGTAATAGATACAGATACACTTGGAGACGAACTGTAGACGAAGTGTCGTAGACGAATTGTCGCGGAACCGCAAGGACCACCGACACATTTGACTGCCGTGAACAATAACGTGAAGTCTTGTTTCATGTTGCCTTTAGATTTCGCTGTACCGAATACAGACTATGGACTAGTTTGTAGGTTATTGTTACAAAAATGAAGCCTCATTATGTTTAAAATGTTCTTGGATACATAGATCAGTTTGAAACACACATAATCTTATATTTGTTTATCCGAAAAGTACAAAATGTACGCAAAGATATAAAATATCGCTAATTATTGGTTCCGTTGTTAAAAATGATGTAATTTCGAGGTTCGTTCACATAATGTACAACTAAATATACCATTCTGTTCAGAAATGAATGCTGAATCCACTGCTGTATTGCAAGATATGATAATTATGTGAAACCAAACACGAAATCCAGGGTTGTGGTGGTAACCACCCCCCTTGGTAGTCCGTGTCACAAAAAACCTTGGGAGCCTGAGGGTTAAAGAGGCCAGATCGAATTCCGGTTCGGGGACGTTTCGTCAACGGACGATTCGTCAACGGACTGATCGTCAAGGACTATTCGTCGAGTGGACGTTTCGTCAACGGACGATTCGTCAACGGACTGTTCGTCCAGGGGAAATAATACACTTTTTCAAGTGGAATCAAAAGATATTAAATAATTATATCCTAGCCGGTGTGGATTATGTCCTCGCATGGGGTGGGACAGATTGCGTAAACCATTTTCTTGCACATATTACGCGCTCTCAATTTGAACAGGAAGTTGGATTGATGAAAATAATTATTTCCTTAACCCTTTAACCGCCGCAAGCCTAGAAATCCGGGCGCCGCACCATAATAATATTATTGGTAAAAATAACGTAATTTGTGTGGCTTATTGTTAGTTGCGTAATTATTTTTTGACATTTACTGATCACGCATAAACCAACATAACAGCACATATTTACTCAGATCTATTATTGTAACACAGGCCATTGTCTGTCTGTAGTGTAGATAGTCATACAACCGGCAGCTGCAGTTCCAGTTGTCTATGAACACTGTACGACCACTGTCCAGTAGAGAAAGTGCAAGATATATAACAATCTTCTCAGTAATACCAAAGTTCTTGCATTATGCCGGTAATATCACATCCATGGATGTTTGCGGGTCCTAAAACTGCTTGTAAGACTTCTTCGCTTGTAAACTTCCGTTTCGCCATTTTGTACTTTTACTATACGTCACCGGTTGCATAGCGATCAGACCGGAAGTAGCCGGGGTTAAAAAAATTTCCGTCCAAATATAGCCTATGACATTCTCTGCTAATATAATGCACGCCATATTGCATGAAATACACCACGCTAGCACTATGCCTGAGTCATTATGTTTATGCCGGATTATTCCGGCGCTAAGGCGTGAGGATTTTTAGCTGGCGCCGGATATATCCGGCATTATGGCGGTTAAGCGGTATAGAAGTTGGATTGATGAAACTAATTCTCTGCTTAAATGGAAGTCGGATTGATAAGAGAAAGTCTTTGCTGAAATAGAAGTTGGATTGATGAAACTAATTCTGTGCTTAAATAGCAAGAATTATTTTCATCAATCCGACTTCTAGTTTAAAAAATTAGTTTCATCAATCCAACTTCTACTTAAGGAAGAGTTATTATCACCAATCCAACTTCAATTGCATGTATTTTGCGCACCTGCCGTCACGCTTAATGGGCTAGCGATCCCTTCATTGGTCAACGAGAATTAATAATCGATTCCGTTTGACGAACAGTCCGTTGACGAATCGTCCGTTGACGAAACGTCCACTTGACGAACAGTCCTTTACGAACAGTCCGTTGACGAATGGTCCTTTGACGCAACGTCCGCATACCCGAATTCCGACCGGAAGATTGTTTCAGAGAGATGGACCAACTAACTGCGGCTCAGCCCCCACCCCCAAACAAAAGTGGTAACTCTCTGCCACTGCTTACTTCATAAGAAGCCACAAAACAATGACCAATGGCAACGAAATCATCAATTATCTCAGATTATCATGGACAGGGTCGCAGGGCCTATTTTAATCCTTAACGTGCCGGTGTTACGAAATAGAGTATCTCCATACATGAGTATCCCCCTGAGCGAAATGAAGTATTCGGTTAAGGTTGCATTTTTGGCGGTTTCAAAGTGTATTCAGCCGTACTGTTTGGATTTATTATACACATAAAATATTTTACGTTGCGTATCTTTAGTTTGTACGGCGATCTGAAATTAATTTACTTCGTTTTTGGTGATTTTGACTCGATTTTCGTCTTGGCTACCGTGATGCGTATGACGATGGGGGATAGAATGGTTTATCCCTCCGGATACTCTAAACCGATTTATCCCATCCGGGGGATATGCTTTAGGGGGGATAGAATATCTTGGGACACCGGCAGGCTTGGGGCGTTTATTCAATTCAAGACTTGTATTGACACCATTTCATAAATTCTTCACAACAACAAATCGAGCAATTCACTTCAGTCCAATTATCCATTATACATGCAGCAATGTTGTCTACCATAAGTCAATCAGTTTTCTCGTGTCAAAGGGTTATCCCTCAAGGAGCAACAATGATGATGATGATGATGATGATGATGATGAATACGACAATTTCTACAGCGCCGTAACACGGCACATGCCGTTACAAGGGCGCTTTGACACGATAAACACTCAGTCCGGATACGCCAACTTGAAATAATGTGTCTTGAGTCTGGACTTAAATGACTCCAGGGATGTTGCTGAACGGATTGAAGGTGGAAGATTGTTCCAACACCTAGGTCCAGCAACAGAGAATGCGCGGTCTCCGAAGCAGGTTTTAGATTTTCGTACCTTCAGATCGCCGCGCGCCTCAGATCGCAAAGAGGGTCCCGACCTAGATGACGACACGCCGATGCAGTATGCTCTTAGGTACTCCGGTGCCATACCATGGAGGGACTTGTACACCAGTAGGGCGAGTTTATGATCTATACGATACTGCACCGGGAGCCAGTGCAGCACATCACGAAGCAGAGGCGTGACGTGATCATACTTTCTTCGGTTGAACACTAGTCTCGCTGCTGAATTCAAGACGGATTGCAGTCTGTCGAGCAGATGTTTGGGCGCGCCAGCCAGTAGGCTGTTGCAACGATCTACCTGAGTGACCACGAAGCAGACAACCGCCGTTTTTGCTGCTTCGAAAGGCAGTGAACGTATGCAGCTCCTAATTAGCCTCAACTGGCGGAAGCATCTGCCCACCAACTGATTTACGTGGCCCGTCATCAACAGGTCTGACTCAAGCAGGACTCCCAAGTCACGGACCGCACCAGACGGCGGCAACTGCACCCCGCAGACCCCCAGAGGGACACTGCTCAGCTGACCACGTCGCCTGCGCGTCGCACACCAGAGGAAGTCTGTCTTGTTAGGATTTAGAAGTAGACGGTTCGACCTCATCCAGCCCGCCAATTCCTCAACGCCGAGTTCCATTCGTCGCTGAAGCTGGGGGCCTCCGATCCTGGACCGGTCGTATATAGTTAGAAAATTTGGCTCCGCTGCCAGGGAGCCAAATTTTCCTCAATTTACTGAGTAGGTAGAAAAGCAGCTATCTCCAATGTATTTCTTCATCCATTACAGTAAATTCATTCCAGTTCAATACTAATTTCAAGATGGCGGCCAAGATGGCCGCCAAACACAGACATATGCATATTTCAAAACAGAGGTACATGTATGCTACAATGACAAATGAACCCTCCACTTTTCATAGTTTCGGGGTCAATGAATCCATTTATCGTAGTGAGAATAGTCTGCCAATATTAATTTACCTCTAAGGGATGGCCGCCATCTCGGAAAGTGGTATTGACAGACTATTCTCACTACGATTAATGGATTCCTTGATCTCAGAACTATGAAAGTGGAGGGTTCATTTGTCATTGTAGCATACATATGAGCTGAAATATGCATATGTCTGTGTTTGGCGGCCATCTTGGCCGCAATCTTGGAAATTAGTATAGACAGACTCTTCTCACTACGATAAATGGATTCCTTGACCTCGGAACTATGAAAGTGGAGGGTTCATTTGTCATTGTAGCTTACCTATGAGCGGAAATATGCATATTTCTTTGTTTTGGCGGCCATCTTGGCCGCCATCTTGGAAAGTAGTATTGACAGACTATTCTCACTACAATAAATGGATTCCTTGACCTCGGAACTACGAAATTGGAGAGTTCATTTGTCATTGTAGCCTACCTATGAGCTGAAATATGCATATTTCTGTGTTTTGGCGGCCATCTTGGCGGCCATCTTGGAAAGTGCACTCCCAAATTATTGCAACTATTGAAATCGAATTCTACGGTAGATTCAGTACTTTATTTCTGATTACAGGTTACTTATGAAAAATATCTTTGAAAAATGCATATTCACCATGAACGAATAATTAACGACGTCGAGGACGAACCCCAGGGCACTTTGAACTCAAAAATCTTCTTCCCCCAACATGACATTTTCCTGGCTTTGGTGTCAGAATATGTCAGAGGTCATAACTTGTAAACACATGGAACGTCAAATTATAACTGCCAACGGTTGCTCCGCAATCAGCATTCAAACACCCGTGGGGTAATTATTTACCCCTCTCCGTCCTGCGAAGGTTAAATATTCCTAAAGTTGGCACATTAGTCAAAGGAATCGTCAGCGAATTCCATACACACGATATGAAATTGAAAACTGTCGAGTTTTGGTTCGTGCATAAACTTTATGGCACTTATTATAGGATCTGGTCTAGTAGCAATGCACATAAGTATTCAATGGGAAGTTATTAGCAAAAGTTTCTGGCAATAGCCTATGTTTAAATCTGTACATGAATAACCCAGTCTGCATCTTATTTATGTTTAACAACGACAATATTCTAAGTTTGTCAATGTAAGTAAAAGTGCTTTGATTGTATTTAAGACCACAAATAATGCGTACAATACGCTTCTGTAATATTGTAAGTCTTGTCAGGTGCGAGTGGTAGTTTGATGCCCATACAATATTGCAATAGGAGAGGAAGAATGAGAGTGTTGTACAAGTTCATCAGGATAGGTTTCTGTAATACAATGTCATGTCGAATCCGAGAAAAGATGCACATGTTTTTGGCCACTTTTTTGCTATTATTGAGACATGATCATTGAACGTTAAATGCTCATCAACGTATACACATAAGAATTTTGTAGTATAGACCTGACTAATTTCTTTATTATCAATTTTGATATCAGAATCAAGGACAGATATTTTTCTTCTTCGAACGAAACATAACATAATTAGTCTTAGTTAAGTTTAAGGACTATTTATTGGCTTTAAACCATTAAGATAGACTTTCTAATTCATTGTCTGCCCTGGTGTACAGAGTTGCAAGAGATTTATCAGATAAAATACATTAGTGTTATCTGCAAAAATTATTAAATGAAAACTTGACGAGGAATTTCAGATATCATTTATAGACATCAGGAATAGCAATAGTCCTAATATCGAGCCCTGTGGCACTCCACGACTTACATTTAATTGTTCCGAAAGGTGCTTGTCAAATGAGACATATTGTTTACTGTTTTGCAGATAGTCTGAGAACCAGGCAAGTCCTAGCCCTCTGATAGTGCGCAGGTTTTTTTTATGAGAGTTTTGTGATCGACAGTGTCGAAGGCCTTGGATAAGTCAAAAAATATCCCGATTGAAAATAAGTCATTGTCAATGGCCTCTGTAAGTTTTGTATGCATTTCTAAAAGAGCCATGAATGTGGACTGGCCAGTTCGAAACCCATAATTATTAACTAGTAGTTAGTGTACTTCTTCATGCTAGGTAATTTGTGAGTCTAAGATGTATTATTTTTTTTCAAAATATTTAGAGAAATATGGTAGATTTGATACAGGTCTATAGTTATTAAACTTGTTTGTTTCACCTGCCTTAAAAATGGGTATCACCTTTGCCATTTTTAGCTTATTTGGAACACTGCCAGCTAAATGGAACAATTTATAATTTCGTAATCGTAATCGTAATCGTAATCTCCAAACTTCTATAGCGCCACTCGAAAGCCAAGCGCAGGGCACCAGCTTATTCACGAGCGCTGCGTATAGTCAGAGGGGTTGTCCAGAAGAGTAGTCCGAGGGAGGTCCGGAGTCCGGTTTCCAGAGGATCAGAGAGGGCACAGCAGATGTTAAGGCGGGTGTCTTTTAGGTCGAGGATTGAAAGGTACAGGATCAGATGAGTCAGGATAAGAGTTATTGAAAAGGAGAGACTTTGGTTTCGAGTGGAAAGCCTTGGGGGTGATGGATAGAGGAGCCTGAGGCAGATGATGGTGGATGATCGGCGATGATGTTGGAAGAACTGAAAAATTGCGGAATTCAGGAGGTAGATCGTTCCAGATACGCGGTGCAGTGTTGGATATTGCTCGGTGGGAGAACTTGAGATGAGTAGTGACCGGGGGTCTAGAAAGAGTGAGAACGGAGGATGATCGGGTAGAACGGGTTGGCTGGATGGTGAAGAGTTCGCGAAGATATCTTGGCTGGGAGTGTTGCAGGGAGTTGTAGGTTAGCGAGAGGACTTTGAAGTGAATTCGCTCTGGGATTTTTAACCAATGGAGTGATTTGAGGATGGGAGTAATGTGATGATGCTTGGGCGTTCTGGTGACGGCTCTGGCTAGTGAGTTTTGGATGAGCTGCAGACGCTTTAGTTGGGTGGTTTCAAGGTTGAGAAAGAGGGAATTGCAATAGTCGAGCTTTGAGTGTACAATGGAGGTAGCAATGGTGAAGGCAGTTTTGAAGTCGAGCATGGGTCGGATGCGGTGGAGGTCACGAATGTGCATGAAGCAGGAGCGCGAGAGGTTGGAGATGTGATTAGAGAAGGAGAGATGTGGATCAAAAGTAACACCAAGATTGCGGACAGGGGCAAGGGGTATCGATATTTCCTTAATAGTAAACTTTGCTATCTATGGATCAATTCCGTCTTGACCCCAAGAATGAGTGTCTCTAATTGATGCAGCAGGCGAAATTACCTCCATCAGTGTAGTTAATTCTATGCTCATTGAATTAGGGGAAGATTCCTTGAGAAAGTCCTTGTAATTATACTTACTATTCCCAATTTATGTGGCTAGTTGTGGTCCTTTTTCAGTGAAATGTTCACTAAAGCTTGTTGCAATTAGTTTTTGTCCTCAATTTCAATACCATCTATTACAAAGGAGTCAGGGTTATGGCAGGTTTCATTTTTGTTTATTAGATTTTATATTACACTCCATGTTTCCTTAGATTGTTTTCACATGCTAGAAATTTATTTGTGTAATAAAATCTTTCAGCTGCCATTCTCATTTGTTTAAATAAAATTTTGTTTCTATATGCAGCAAATTTAGCCTTGTTATCAGGTGTAGGATTTTTTTAGATATTTCAAGTAAAGCTTAGATTTCTTGTGGCATGACTTGAGCAGGGCTGGAGCCATCCATGGTTGCTTGTAATTTCTACCCTTCCTCCTGTCTCGGTGTATTATAGGGAATGCTAGGTCATCTAAGCTCTTATATATGTCCAGAAACAAGTTGTAAGCTAAAGATGGCTCATTTGCATCACAAGCCCTGGTGACTGGTGCCCACTTAACCGATCCCAAATCTTTTCTGAACTTGCATTTAGCTTGTTCAGTTATTAACCTGTATGCATAGTTATTCGAGTCTTCATGCTTCATGGCCTCTAGACTACTTACTACGAGGATGAGCAGATGGTCCGATATATCTTCTATTATTATTCCAGACTCTATTGCTTCATTCAGGGCATTGGCAAATATGTTGTCAATAAGAGTTGCAATGTCGAGGGTAATCCGAGTTGGTCTCAATATGGTTGGCAGAAGGTGGTATGATGTTAAAGTGTGGGAAAATGCGGGTAGGCAAATGTATGCATTTTCAGCAGGTCCAAGTTATAGTCTCCAGACAAGAATAGGTTCCCATCCTTACAACGTAGCAACAGTTCATCGAATTCCCGGCAGAACGTTTCAGGACTTGTCCCAGGGGACGATACAATTATTACTCAAATGGAAGCTGTCTTACCTCTGTTCAGTTTTATCTTTACCATCATACTCTCAAAGGAATTCAATTTGGAAAATATCCTGTCGTTTTTTTATTATTTTCATAATCTAGTGAGTTTTAAATGAAAATTCCCACTCCGCCACATTTCCCAGTTTCTCTACATTTGCTTAAAAAATGGTCACCCTGAATTTTCACACCATCTGCCTCCTCCTTGCTCAACCATGTTTCAGTTACCGCTAATACATTTATATTACATTGTGCTATAAGGGAATGTATCGCTGTTATCTTGTTTACCAATCTTCGGCAGTGCATTATCGATAGGGTGGGATGAGGATCTCTTCCTCCAGGAGTCCTGAACCTTTCAATTACTTTTATTAGAAGTTTTACGGAAATTACGGTAAATCGTTTGGAGAGATGAATAAAATCGACATTCCAACGATGTTGACGCTAGTCTATACCAGTAAGCAGCAAATTATTACCGCTCGAGCAGAATTTCAGTCAGTCTACACTGCAGCAAGACTCTTTGTGCCAAAACCATGTATGCCAGTGCAGCCGGTTGGCGAACTTGGTGACTGTAAGCAGCTGTCAAAACCGATATCACAGTCACTGATTGCAAAACAACTGAAAGGTTCTACAGTCACATCATGCAAAGAGATGAAAACAACTAATTTTCCTGCAAGCAAATCATGACGTAAGCTGCATCCAGACTACCGTCCACGGTCAGTGATTTTGTTGTGACCAAAGGAATTCCATCTGAAACTAGCATCTGAATCGAGTTCTGACTCAGACAATCATTCCTTTTGATTGTCCGAGTGCTACTCTGTACTACCCACAGCCTAGATACAAATGATGCAAACTTAATTGAACTTCATAAAAAGAAAAAGTTACCGGCAATTATTGAGAGAAATATCCAAAGACTTTCAACTGCTTCAACACTTTTCGAGTGCATTGTTCCTGATCCAATGCTTTGAATATTAGAAATTAATGCGCATCAAAATTGTTCGCTGCAGCGCAATTATTACGCAAGCCACTGACCTATTTTCCTGCGCAAAACCTTAATTAGTTAAAACCTTATCATGTTTAAAATTGTAACCAGGAACCTATGCGCATTTTGATCACTTGTTTGAACGTACCCCGGTACTATCGCCAGTAGGCCTATGTCGCACTATTGTCGATTTGTCGAGCAGAGCCTCTCACACATCGAAAATACAGAAAGCCAGTCAGAATTTCTTATCATTAGCCAAATACAAGCGGCGAAATTTATGTCACATTTGCGCCATCTGACGAAAGGAAACTAAAGTGCTGGGCCACCAGTGACTAATATGCAGAGTAGTCTCATACGCATATAAGCTTACAGCCAGTGTTGGACTCCACAATTTCACGCAAGATTGGATTGACGAACTAACGATTAATCGATTTCTATGTCAGTTCGAACGGTCTGGGGAATTTCTAAAGCGGCAATGAAGAACGGACTTCTTACTATTTTCGTTGTCGTTTTTCTGTTGGAGAAAGGTTAGTAATGCTTGATAATACTTTCAGGCTATTTATGATGTTCGTGTTATAGCGTTTGGGTTATCTGATTGGACTATGAAGCTATTCATTCATCACCTACAGGGTCGTACGTTTTGAATTGTTGACCACGTCAATTAACTTTGCAGGTTTTGCTTGTACCAACTGTACGAGATAGAGAAATACAGTATATTATATTCACTCCGTAAGTACAGGACACGGATCACAGTTGCCCTTGCGCTGTTTGAATTTCTTCACTTTGGCATTCAAGTCGCGACATAGATGAGACTCACCCTTTTCAGGGTGTGACGACCGTGGGAGGAGTTGTCGAAGGCACGTGTCTATGGAATGCCTCGATGCAGTTTTCTGACGCAAGTTCGGTGAATGTTGCAGAGCCCTCCCTTTCTCCCCTGGGGTCGAATATGCCAGATTTCACCCTTCACACAATAGGGCCGCCCACTCCGAACCAAGATTTTCCTTACAGGCGGCCGCATACCACTAATCTGTTCGCACGCGGAGATCTGCCACATTCCTCACAGGTGACACTCTCTTTCGGTTCCATTTGCGGGAGATGTGCAAGAGCTTCCTCCCCGGATTACATACTTTGTTTCAGTGAATGCTGAATAGGGTTAATCACTACTTATTTCGCTTATTCAGAGATCTAATTAGTCAGGGAGCAAATGGTATCCCGTGGGCGCTGTAATGAAAGAAACATGTGTGATACGTCGTTTGAAAGGTATTTTAACATAGAATAAGAAAAGTCATGGTGCCAAGCCAGAATATGCTGCAGGCAGGCACAATTCAAGATGGCGTCCAACATGGCGGAACATGAAAAAAACAGACCTATTTATCGTAGTGGCAATAGTCTTGGAATGTTACGATACTCATTATTTCTTTTATTTAACGGAAAAACAATGTGTAAACGTAGCAGCTGAGAAAAAATGAACATTCAAAATGTTATTCGTCATCATCACTATTGTCACTGCTGTCTTCGTGACCGCACATCGTTCCTCTACATTATCACAGAGATTCTCGTCGCTGTTACATTCACACATTTCTGTGCATGGCAGGTTGTTAGTTCGGCATTTGCATGGTGACGCACATCTGTTTTTTTTTAAGACAAGCACACTTGACCAATTGCAGCAATGCCTCCGGGGCACATAGCGATTCATTCATAACCGGTGACAACCGTCCATCTTCCAATACCCACCCGTGTTCCGTTGGTGATGGAATCGCCGTCATTGCTATGTCGTCTTGCGCCCAAACAATTGCCTGAAAATTAGCTCTTTTGACTGCTGGTATGAAAGCACCTGTTGGTGGAAGACTGTCTCCAACAGTCTGTTTTGTTGAGAATAAAGACCATCGCAATGCTGCAAGAGTTTTGATCTGTGATTTCGATTTCGGCTGATAAACCCGGCAGAGGAATTCCTCCAAATTGTACAGAGTTTCATCAGTAACAAGATCATTTTTACCTAATGATGCAAAAGAAGAAAGTATTTCATCGTTGGAGAGACTGAATGCTTTCCAGTATGACAGTTTTCCTTTGCCTTTTAAACAACCTGTGGTGTCGCATCCGGAAAGTGCGTGAAACCCGGGTAAAGCTGCAGCTTTCAGTTGCCCAAGTGATGCATATATTTGGCCGATGGAGATGTATTCTCCCGGAACAGGAACAAAGAAGGATTCTTTTGGAAGCTTTGGATACCGTCTCACCATCAGCACAAGCACATCAGTGTCTTGTGTAAATATAAACAATTTCGTCGCTCCTCTTTCCTTGGCATCCAAGCCATGTAAGATCATCTTGGTGTCAGCTTCCTCCTGCGTACTTCGTAGGTACTCGACAGTACCACTAGTTGAAGCTGCTTCATTGCGTCAAGCAACGATACATCTGCACGGCCAGTTTCTTGCTCGGTCGAGTATTTTTTTAGACAAGTAGTGTGTTAGCTCATCTTTAGTAGTACTGTGTGACAATAGCTTTTTCATCGTAACTGAAGATATATCCGTTGAGTCGCAGATACTGAAACGTGTAGAAACGCCGCCGTGCAATCTTTTGTCTCGCGTAACATTCTTAATTGACTGGTCTCGATGTGAATCAAAGACAAGGTGCAATTCCTCATAGTTCCCGTACTTCGTTGCCAACTTGTTCAAGAAGGAATCTGCAAGGTCTGCACAAGTTCTCATGGTATTTGACTTTGCCATAGATTGCAGTTCAGCCATGCAATCAACTATTGCTGCACAGAAACCTGACTCTCCAGAAGAACTCTCGACTGGTTTATCAACTTCTACTGGAGGAAGAGACTTAAGTATGTGAATCAGTCGACTTTTAGCAGGACATTGATGCATAGTACCATCGCACAAAAACATCGATCGGGGCACTGTTGACAGTTCGTATGCTCCGAGAGTTTCGCATAAATCTACATCACGTTGAGATCTAGTGATTATAAGTAAGCGTGCAAATAAGGATCTGTCAGCTGTCAGGACCGATACACTTTCGGCAGTGGAGAGTTTCACATGACTTTTGTTCGCACTTGATCATAACTTCAGTTTGTTCCGTTTTATAGGCGCCCACACATTTTCCTTTCCTGCGATGAGTCTGTCACATTTGTAAGTGTTGACCAAATCACCACCCAATTGCTCCATTCTTTCTACACTTCTCCTGACTTCTTCATCAAATAGGCCTACAGCTTTTGATGCTATATTTATCAATTCACCGCCATCAATCAAAAATGGGTTACCAACTCTAGCTAGTTCCGCAGACAGTTTTGCAACTGCCTTGTCTTGTTTTACTGCAGCTGTTGTGTTATTTAGATGATGCTTATGAGCATTTGAAACCTTTGCACTTAATACCATATCCTCAGTTTCTTCTGATAACCTGTGTAGTTCGGATGCACTCAGAAAGAATCTAGCCAAAGCGCGAGGATTCTGCGTAATGCCAACCAAACCTCCGGCCACTTTCAGAGATCTGCTTTGATGTTCCAGCGCTTCGTCAGAACCCAGAGCACAGAACGGTATAGTTGATCTATTGACTACCCAGTTTCCACGTTGAAATTCGTTCCAGATTCTTGGTTCACATTCCTTCAAAGCTTTCATTTGCGCTAGGTAGAGGGCTATCATTCCTGAGTAATTGGTCAAGTCTAGTGCAAAGAAGTATTTGACAATTTCTTCAAGAACAGCTAGATTTAAATCCCAATTTCCTGTGCGCACTGATCGAATAAGCAGGAGCATGTTTCTCATCATTGTCATGTACTGTCGTAGCATCTTGAACGTCGGCTTAGCCTCAGACTGCTCAGTGTCAAAAGCATTAATTAAACTTCGCAGTTTGCACTGATTCATTGTCGACTGCAGTTCGTTCAAAGCTGCATTTACATCACCCTCAAGAAATTCTGAACTTTTTCAAGGACAATATTCCGTTGGTTTTCATGATGTGCAAAAAATGCTTTAAGTGCGAATTCTTGAGAGCAATCAATGTACGAGTATGTGCTTCCAACGCACGTCGAAATCTTTTACCAGTAAGGATCTGCTGTACGGTGCTGTCACTGTATAAAACCGACCAGAGATCAGGTATACCGGTTCCGTCGATAAAGCAGCCAACTGCTCTTAGTCCGGCGAAGAAGATATGCAGTTCACCAGGACGCAAAATCCAGCGATTCTGAAGATCTGGACGAGACAGTATAAGTTGTTGAACAGGTCTGTAAAGTCCCATGTCAAGTGTTACGACACATTTGGTGGAAGTCCGGCAAATGGAATGTGTCAGCTTTTCCAACTGTTGCAGCAACGTTAGTTGCACTGACGTAATTGTCGGACTTGATGGTATAATAGGTAGCACGCAGATTCGTGTTCGTATCGCTGGTTTTGTCTCTATGACCGAGTTAAAGGCCGACCACGTGGGCATGCACTGACTTTGCGATACCAACTTTTTCCTCAGCAACCATATATCGTCAAGTTCCTCATAGGGTTTCATATTTAACGTTGGTTCTTTGAACAACGCTTCTTGGAATGTATTTAATGACAGTTTACTTTTTTTTACCGTAGTTGGGTTGGTTCGGATCAGAAAAGGATGACGGTATTACTCGTAAGGAACGGTCTGCTGAGGATACTGTCACAGTAAATGGTTTCGGCTGGTCTTCATCAAACTGTTCTTGGTAACAGGTCATAATCGTGCCGTGTAGCGTTCCTTTTCCTTCAGGTGTGTCCTCTGAGAAGTCGATGTTGTCTGCGGCGCAGAAAATGTATCTTCCAGGAACAATGTCATGTGGTATATATAAGCCATAGTTCTCATCCATTCGACGCATTACTTCGTTTGCAATTGACGTCTCTAATCGCAACACCTTACTGTATTCCACGGAACATCCTAAACTGTGCACGAACTGAAGGAGAAACATTCCGCATCAGTAAATCAGCGGCAGTGAGATTTTTAGCAGTATCAAATGCAAGCTGAAACTCAGTATCCCCATATTCTGCACGACATCTAAGTGAGTCCAACAACTTTGGTGCCCGTGTACTTTCGACAACTAGCGGCTCAGCTGTGTTAACATTGCATAATAAGCACAATTTGTAGTCGATACCCTGTGATCGAAGTCTCTTGGAAGGTGGCAATGTAACGCTCAGAACTCCGTCCATTTCATATGTTCATTAAATTCTGTAAAACATCCACGTATTCAACTAAACATTTAAACTTACAAAACAGCAAAGACAGCCATTAGATTATCAATGACCTACATTAAACACACGCTTAACGTCATCATGAAGTCATGCACTTCGCTGTTTCTCCGTTTGCAGCGTTTTTGTAGCGTTTCAAAATCCTATTGCCACTACTGAAATATTTGTCTGTTTCGGCAACATTCCAAGACTATTGCCACTACGATAAATCGATTCCCTAACCTTTAAAGGTCTGTTTTTCTCATGTTCCGCCATGTTGGACGCCATCTTGAATTGTGCCTGCCTGCAGCATATTCTCTGGCTTGGCACCATACACTTTTCTTATTAAACGACGTATCACACAATCATGTTTCGTTCATTAACCCTAGGGCTACCAAGCTTTTTTTGTGACATCGGCTACCAAGGGGGGGTTGAGACGACCCCCCCTGTATTTCGTGTTTGGTTTCACATATCATAACTTGTAATACAGCATTGGATTCAGCATTCATTTCTACACAGAATGGTATATTTAGTTGTACATTATGTGAATGCACCTCGAAATTACATCACTTTTAACAATGGAACCCCTTAATTAGCGATATTTTATATTATTGCGTACATTTTGTACTTTTTGGATAAACAAATATAAAATTATGTGTGTTTTGAAACTGATCTATGTATCCAAGATACACATACATCCCTACATATGTTTATATACGTATAAATATACATCCATACATATATATCCATACATATATATTAGGGTGTTTTTAAGGTACATGTGAAATTTCAACTCAAAGATTTTTTATCGGCCAGGTCAATTTATCATGCCAATTCATGTATAAACTCCATATCCGCAATTAAATCTTTATAGCTGAACATTTAGGACTTGCTCAAGGCGACCGAAATTATATGAACCCGGTTGCATTATGATTATAGGCATTCTATACCAGATTTCAATACATGCCAGCCTTAGACCCCTTCTTAGTGGCCGGTTCCCAACTAATAAATATTCATGATGATGACGTAACTGATCTCGTGTTGATTATGTCACTGGTCTCGTGTTGCAAATGGCGGGTAATGGTGGTTTTCATTAATGCATTATATCGCAGGTGAGATTGCAAAATTCACTAGAAAAAGGCTGAAATTTGGTTGATAGACAGTACCGAAGATCACTTCGGTTATGCGAAACTAACTACACGAGGAGAGGTTCTCAAGGTGCTGTTCAATTGCCCTACACTAAGAAATCAGAGTCTGGATGACAGCGTGAAAGAAAGGATAGCTATGGTACTTCCAATTTGTGAAAGAGCATGGATTCCAACGAGGGCTAAGAATCATCTTTGGGATCAGCTTCGACATCTTCATAAGGAATGGCAAAACCTCAAAAATATTTGGAAGAAGTCAGGAACCGAAGAGGATAAATGGGATTCTTTCAAGGGTTCCCTTCAGGATATCGCATTGCGCATAACGATGCCATGACAATAAGTAAGCTAGAAGAGGATTGGCAGTTTTGAAAGCACAGCGTGAGAAAGGACGACATGGTTCCATGGCAGGCATTGATGTCAAACTTTCAAAGCCAGAAGAGAGAGTGTTGGCAAGATCAGCAGCACTTGCAGAGCGTGAGGAACGTTAGCGTGCTAGCACAGCTGTAGCTACGAAGGTTTCTCTGATTGAAAAATCATTTGAGGAAGAGGCGTCATCAGATAGTTCTGCAGAACCGTCGACGTATGCTTTGCCACCAAAGCGGCGAAGGGGAACAATCTGGGTAGTTACTCCTGATCTTGCAGCAGCTCTAAAGCGCACCAAAACCAGCAGTAGGAAGGCCTCTCACAATTTGTCTGCTCTCGGTGCATCCAATCTATATATGCAGCACCAGCTGGTGAGCTGATGATCAGTCCCTCAGCGATCCGTCGAGCTAGGAAAAATAACCGTGCAGCCCTAGCAGCAGAGATTCGCGAATCCTTCGATCCGAAGATTCCTCTTTCTCTTCATTGGGACGGCAAGATCATGCCAGATGATACAGACCCAGGACGAGGGTGTGATGATCGCCTTCGAATAATGGTATCTGGCAAGAATGCATTCAAGCTATTAGCCATCCCCAAACTCCAATCCGGGACAGCTGCCGTCATTTCAGAAGCATGTTTGGCGAAGATCAGAAGTTGGGGTTGGAAGACAGAATCGTGGCCATGTGTTTTGACACAACGGAAAGTAACACGGGTTGCAAGGGCGGCGTATGCATCAAGTTGGAAACGGAATTAAGAAAGGAACTCTTGAACTTTGCCTGTCGACATCACGTTTCTGAAATTGTTCTGGAAAAGATGATTTCACTGCATGATTCTTCAAGGTCTCCAAAATTGGAACTCTTTAGTCATTTCCGTGACTGCTGGCTGCCAATCGATCAAGAGAGTATCACACACCAATGGAGTAGCACAGAGAGGTCATATTGACAATCCTACTCTCAAAAGGTGTGGAATCATTTACTTCAAGTGTCACTTTTTGTGACAACAACTTACGAGAAGTAATGGTTCACCTGTACCTCACGTAATGAAGCCCCAAAGAACGATCTGGAATTCTTGAAGGCAATTCATACTTACCAAGACAAGGAAGTCTCACAGGTCGCCCTAACAGCGTTTTCCTGACACCTTTAGTATTTGTCGGAAAACCTGGTTGGCCTCAGGTTTTTTGACGATTCAGTCACCGTCGATGGTCTACAGCATGTGCAACAATCAGGGAGAGGCTTCCTCCTATACATAATCCACCAACAAACTATGACGCGACTTCTTCAACACTTCAAACACCAAAATATTCCAGATCCTCGGATTGGATTACTCTTTTCTTGATCGAGACCCGCAACAATGGGAGTCAGAACAATTATACAGTGAGGCAAAAAACATTATATCCGCCCTAAGAGTGACGAACGATTTGGCGGAGAAAGGAGTGGCTCTCATGCAGTCCTTCAATGAAACTCTGTTCAGAAACGAGGAAGAGAAACAGTTTGTTCTGCAAATGGTCGAGTTCCAGCGAAACAAATTTCCAAAAGCACTAAAGGAAATAAGTAAATAACAAATAACTGACAGTATTTCCTTTGATTTTGCCTTATATCTTATGTTTAAGTGCTGAAATTTCTTCTTATCTTTGAAAATTACAATGTTTCACGTTGGTCTATAAGTGATAATTCTTCCGTGGCTTTGAGCAAGTTCTAAATCTTTTCCGATTTTCATCTAATTTGACAATTGACAATGTTTCTCAAGGTAGAACACAAAAACAGCCTGGCCGATACTAATTTTGAAACTTTAATTTTTAGACACACCCTAATATATATCGATTTACGTTGTGATGCTGTATTCAGCCGTTTTCACACAGATTACGCGTATTATTATTTATTTTGATCACTTCCGGTTTTCAAAAGACAAAGATGTAGGTATGCAAATGAAGCCCTACATTCCCTCTAAAGAATGGTATCTTTGTTTCTCTTCCAGGAAGATAAATGAATACGCTACCGACAAAAAACTATGAGGAGTCCTTCCATTCAGCCATTTTTCACGCATATTACGCGTATTATTATTTATTTTGATCACTTCCGGTTTTCAAAAGACAAAGATGTAGGTATGCAAATGAAGCCCTACATTCCCTCTAAAGATTGGTATATTTGTTTCTCTTCCAGGAAGAAAACTGAGTACGCCATAGACGAAAAACTAAGGGGGGTCGTATCAACCCCCTGGTACCTCGGGTATATCGGGTGTAACTTTTGAATGGCGTGAGATATCACAATGATGTTTACCTCAAAATGTGCGCAAATTATCCTGCTACAGCTACCTAAATTATCAAAATTATATTCCACAAGGAACAAGTTTTTTAATCAAAAAACCTAGGGGGGGTCGTAATAACCCCCCTTGGTAGCCCGAGGGTTAAAGCGCCCACGGGATATGTTTTTCCTACATTGTGCTCCTTGACTAAATGGCGCGGATTCATTAACGAGACTCTATTCCAGCAAGGTTGCCAACACATACACCAGCCATCACGCATAAGTTGGACTAATGATGGCATGATGGCCGACGTTGGGCCAGGACGGTTCAACGTACACAGTGGGCCAAAAAATAACCCCAAAGGGTTTTTGCTAATATTTCGGCCAAAAGTAAGAATGTTTAAATCACGTTTTACAGACTTCAAGGTAATTCTTATCTACGTATAACGGCCAAATTTCACCAAAACATTTCAAAGAGTACAAAAGTTAAATCACTTTTAGTATTGTATTGTATTGTGTTGTGTTGTATCTAAAGAGTTATATAGCGCCTCTCTCAGAATAACTATTCAGAAGCGCTCAGAAGGAACGAGATGAGGGCGAAGATAACGGCTTTTCGCATAATATTATAGTCAGAAAGATACTTTGGGGCACTGCTCAGCTGCGCCTTTGAGACTAGAAAGAGGATCTTATAATGGATGCGCGCAGTGATAGGAAGCCAGTACAAGACATCAAGCATATATGTAGAGATATGCGAAAAGCGAGGGAGTCGGGCTATGAGCCTAGCTGAAGCATTTAAGACCGATTGAAGGGGAAAGGCGCTGCTTCGGGAGGCCCATAAGAAGAGAGTTGCAGTAGTCTAGTCGAGAACAGATAAACGCATGTACTATGGTGGTGGTAAAACAGAGGAAGATTCCGATCGTCTTGATGGCTCTGAGACGCCTCAGTTGAAAGAAGCAGGAGCGAGTCATGTTAGATATGTGCTCCGTGAATGTGAGGGAGGAGTCAAGCGTGACACCCAGGTCACGGACACTAGAAGAGTATGTGTAGGCATGGAATTTCTCAGGCAGCAGTTGAAAGTCAAGCTTGAAAAGCTGTTGTCTAGTCCCAAACCAGATCAACTGAGTCTTTGTAGCATTTAGGCAGAGTCGGTTAGTCGACATCCAGTAGTGAAGATCAGAAGCAAGACAATCAATAGAACGGACTAGTGATAGTTGATCAGATCATGGGCCATGAACGAAAGCCTGGGTATCATCTGCATAAAGATGGCCATTTGCCCTGTGTTTAGAAAATAAGAGCGAGGTGTCGGCAGTAAAGAGAATGTAAAGGATGGGTCCGAGTACCGAACCCTGGGAAATGTCAAATTTAACCCCAGCCCACCGATTTCCTGGAATCTCCAAGAACAACCGTCTTCGTGCGGTCAGTGAGGTAGGATTTAAACCAAAGAAGGGGAATACCAGAAAGGCCACAGGATAACTGTAATCGCTGAAGCAGAATCTTGTGATCCACCATATCAAAAGCAGAAGAGACGTCAAAAGTGCCAAGAGAAAGAGGTGAGACTGGTCAATAGCTACATATATATCCGACAGAAAGAATAAGAGAGCTGTTTCTGTGGAATGGTGACCCCTGAATCCAGATTGGGCTGCCGGTGTCAAGAAATAGAGTATCCCCCATACATGAGTATCCCCCTTAGCGAAATGGAGTATACGGTTTAGTTTGCATTTTTGGCGGTTTCTAAGTGTATTCGCTCTTACTGTTTGGATTTATTGTAGACATAAAAAGTTTTAAGTTGCGTATCTTTAGTTTGTACGTCGACCTGAAATTTATTTATTTATGTTTTGGTCATTTTGACTGGATTTTCGTCTTGGCTATCTTGACGCGTAAGACGATGGGGGACAGAATGGTTTATCCCCCCGGATACTCTAAACCGCTTTATTCCATCCGGGTGGATACATTCATACATCCCCCCGGATAGTCTTAGGACGGATACTCTATTTCGTGATACCGGCAGAAGCCCAGCTTCCTCAAAGTAGGGAAGATGCTGAAGTGTGACCACCCACTGTTTTTGATGGTCCAAAACATGTAATGCAACAAAAAGTATCAAAAGACGATTTTATTGAGTCACATCTCAAAAAAAAATTATAAAAAACTTTATATTGCTTCAAAATTTGTGTTCAATATGTCCATCACCAGTATCCACAAAAGTTCTGAGTCTTTTTTGTAGTTTTGATGGCTTTGTGTGTGGGAACTAGAGGTAAATCTTTCCATATGAACTGCAATGCGACCTTCAATTCTCTTATCGTTTTTGGCTTTGGTCCCAGATTGTGGTATTTCTCCAGCATAGCTCCCCACACGCGACAATCCATTTGTTGGAGTGCGGACAGATTTCGGCCTTCCGCTGCCCATAAGACGTTCCAGAGCCGATTTCCTTTCATCAACGTGGCGGCAGATTTTTTTAACGGTACTTGGTGGCCATGGTTTATCAGGGCAAGCGGCGATTAGAGCCTTAGCTTAAAGACCCTGCTCATGAAGTGTCTGCATACGCATTTTGTCTGTCAATTGACACCTTGCCCATTTTGGTTTTTTAGACATTTCAATTTTATTGTTTTAATAAAAAAATCATTAATTTGAAAAATTCTTTATTTACCAACTTGATCGCCTTCTTGCTAAATTACGTCACAGTGACGTGCAGCTGCGCTGCAGTGATAACCCGCGGTGCGTGACTTTTGGCGGCGTCGTTTTGGCGCGGTTCCGCGACAACTCGTCGAACGACATTTCGTATAACGACACTTCGTCTACGACAATTCGTCTAACGACATTTCGTCTACTAGTGTCTCTGTATCCATTACGGCTAATCAACAGAGGCCGCTTTCTTATAGTTTCGTTAAAACGTGCTATAATTATATTCTCAGGAATCCAGCTTCTAATTACTGACAAGATTATTTTCATCAATCCAGCTTCTGTTGAATGGAAACCTATTTTCATCCATGCATCCAGGTTGATTTCCAGCTTATTTTTACGTGAAAAATTATTTCGATCAATTCAGCTTCTATTTCAACACAGGAATGTTTTCATCAATCCCACTTCCATTTCGGGAAACAGTTTTTTTCATCAATCCAGCTTCCATTTTAAAGTGACAATATCAAATAACTTAGTAGACGAAATGTCGTTCGACGAATTGTCGCTCGACGAAGTGTCGTAGACGAAATGTCGTTCGACGAGTTGTCGTGACACCTTTTGGCGCCGGCCGTTTAGGCGCCGGCTGTTTAGGCGCTACCGTTTGGATCGACGATACGGCTTGATTACGTGTGACACTAAACCTACCGTAATGAAACCGACAGGAGGGTATTTTAGCGCGCAAGATGAGGTGTTACTCCATATCTGTCTAAAAAAACGCAATCGAAGTTGGATTTGATGAGAAAGTTCTTTGGTAAATGGTTGCAGGGTTAATGAAAAATTCTTTTGCAAACCAAAGATGGATTGATGAAAGAAATTTTGCTGGACTAAAAGTTGCATTGATGAAAGAATTGTTTCTGCAAATGGAAGCTCGATTGATGAAAAGAATTGTTTCAATGGGAGCTGGATTGATGAAAATAATTGTTTCAATGGGAGCTGGATTGATTAAAATAATTGTTTCAATGGGAGGCGGTTTTAAAAAATAATTGTTTCGATGGGAGTTGGATTGATGAAAATAATCGTTTCAATGGGAGCTGGATTGATTAACATAATTTCTTCTTACGTCACTGGAAGCTGTATTGATGACAGTTATCATGGACATTGGTAGACTGCCTTCTTACCAACGAATAATACAGCATTAACCCATTAGTGCCTAGCGTCCCCATTTTGGGGACACTTCTTTGGAATGAGTTATTTTTAATATCAAGCAAAATTGAGTGTTATGTGCTATTGCTATCAACAGTCTACTTAGTTATCTTTCTTTGGGGTATCATTGGACAGATATTTTATTTTTTGCACATAGTTATAGAATAATTTTTATGGCGATCATCCGAATTTTTAAATTTTTTAAAGATATCAATATAAATTTGAATTATCATGCAAAAGCTCGTTGTAATCGAAAATGTGAGTATATCCCTATGTCATTTTGTCTCTTAGCTATCCGCATTTATTTTTGGAGCGTTGATAGCCGCTTGGTTGATTTTTATTATGCCAGAAAATATACCGTCCCCATTTCGGGGACTCTAAGCACAAGTGCCCCTGTCAACTTGTAAGCTATTATCGCGACTTCAACTGTTTCTGCAACTACAGTGATATGTGCATATGTGTTTTCTCAGCATGAAAAGAGCAACCCTACCTGAAAGCCCACATAAAGCCCATTTAGGACCCATATTTCCATATGGGACCCATATAAAAGCCCATATGGATCCCGTGCAAAACCAAAGTAAAGGCTGGTATAGGGAAGAGGTCTAATTGTCCGTGAAATTGCCACAATAATTGTGACAATATACAATTATCATACTTGAGAATGCCAAGGACTTCTGTGATGCAAGAATTTGCATATGTCCCTCAAATGATCCAGGGTGTAGTGATGTATTCAGATGGATCCGTGTCACAGAGCTAGCTGGAGTGACCGACGGTCCGACAGTCAACTTGAACCTGGCGGCTCTGTTGTTATCAAGCTTCCAGCTGACGACAAAAGCACACTATTATTTTGACGATTTTTCACCAGCATGAATCTTATTGAACAGCAAGAACATCTAGCCACCTTAACAGCTAGAGCCAATCAACTCAGAACTACAGCTGTCCCGTGCAGTCTGTGGACAAGATCAAACAAACAGATGGTGGCATGTTTGACTACAGACTGGATTCAGCATCTGGAATAATGTTGACTTGCTGGAACGATAACGGGTTGGCCAATTGATATGACATCGAAACACTGGACACTGTGAAGAGGTGGTGACGGTCCAAACGAAAGCTTGTGGACATCGCACAAGAGGCCAGGAATATGTTATCGACCACACCAACTGATCCAGGGTGTAGTGATGTATTCAGATGGATCCGTGTCACAGAGCTAGCTGGAGTGACCGACGGTCCGACAGTCAACTTGAACCTGGCGGCTCTGTTGTTATCAAGCTTCCAGCTGACGACAAAAGCACACTATTATTTTGACGATTTTTCACCAGCATTTTCTCATACATGAGAACTTAATAAGATGAACCAAAACATCAGCACATACAGCATATCTGTCAAATTCAGAAAATGGGCTCTCGTTGCTTATCTGCTGGATGTGGCAATACAAAATGGTTGGATCCTATACCACCACATGGCTGCAGCTATGCGCCGACCTTGGACCAGTTGGAACTTCACGACATATGCACTGGGTTCTACGAGCAGTAGTGTTGAACGTGCAGCTATTGTCCATCCTCTTGGTTGACTAAAAGCTGTTGAAGATCGAGTTACTCAGATGTTCGCACTGATAGAATAAATCACTTCTCTCAGTCTACATGTAGTAGAATGCAGCATCGCTGTAGTGTCTGTTGTCTAATAGCAAGGAACATTTGCTGCGAATGTGACATTGGGCTTCATCAGGATTGTTTCACTATAATTATTCCACCAGTAGACGAGAACTATTATTTAGAACTGCTGTAGAACTGCTATTTCTCTTGTCATGAGTGTCACAAAAACAGCGTTTTCAATATATAATAGTAAGTTCGTTCCAAAGTAATTTGAACAAACCAGCTTGACGTTATGATCATCATTATTGTACAGTTTTTTTTATTAATTTTGACCATTGATCATCAAAATTATACCAGACAATGAGTTTGATGTTTGCAAGTTACTTCACGTATTGCAATTTAGTATGGGCCTCTAACTATACCTCAAGATTAAATAAATTAGTACTACTACAGAAGAGAGTGGTGCGAATAATTGCTAGGGCTCCCCGTGGCTCGCATACTGGCCCATTATTTGCAGACCTCCAGATTCTTAGGTTTTGTCAGATTAATAAGCTTCAGGTATGTGATTTCTTCTATCGCTTTGACCACAACCTCCAACCGAACGTTTACCGGTGCTTTTTCCAACAAGGCTCCGATGTACATCCATATTATACTAGAAACTCTAGATCGTATCGTAGCGTACAGGCACATTCTAACTCTCGCAGATTCTCTATCAGATTTATGGGTCCCGCAATCTGGAACTCGCTTCCTCTAAATATTAAACAGGCACCAAATTTACACATATTTAAAAAAATGCTGAGATCATATTTAATCAATGAGAAATAAATTAAACACTCTATTGGGTTAAATATTTGTTCTCATATTGTTCCTTTTGCAAGTTTCAGTTTTGTAGTCTGTTCTAAGACACTTTAAGTTATCCGTTCCGTGCCTATTTAGTACCTGGCAATTGGGGTCCCTCCTCTAAGCGGGATTCTTATCCCTTCTGGGGCCCCGATGTTGCCTGCGTTCCAATGATTTGTTAAAATTTTCTTTGTTGAGTGTATGTTTTAATTTATTTATTGTTTGCATTATACTGATTTTCTGTGTCTATGTTTGTATATTGGTTCACAAAGGTTTCAATAAATAAAATGAAAAAAAAACTATTTGTTTAGGTACTGGTATGAATATCTTTTTGATTACATGTATGAAACCATAACAGTTAATTTATGCCAGCCTTTAAACTTTACGTGCCGTACCATACCCATCTGTGCCTAGCGTCCCCAAAACGGAGAGGACGGCAAGTAAAAATTACAAATAAATTGTAAAATAAATTTTGAGCTGAATAGTGGTTGGCGCTGATTTTCATTAGGTAGAAATAAATTAATTTTCATACTTTCATGAAAAAACAAAAAAAATCAGACACTAATGGGTTAAGGAGATGGTATTAATTTACCAAATTCTATTTCCATCAATTCAATTCACCACAACAAATTAGCTACTGATGTTTCTTTGCATTAAAAACTAACTTTATTAACTACGTTATTAGCGCCAAAACGTCCTGCTTCGGGTAACCCGTTTCTTTTCTAAAAAATGATAATAATTACCTGGCAACATCGATGTTGTTTGTTAACAATTATTTGATAAGTGACTTAATTAAATCGTTTTTGATACTTTTGGTTGCATTACGTGTTTTTGGACCATAAAAAACAGTGGGTGGACTCACTAAAAGTGATGAAACTATATCACTTTTGTTATGTTTAAAATGTTTTGGTGAAATTTGGCTGTTATATGTGGATATGAATTACCTTAAGCCTGTAAAACTTGATTTACGAATTCTTACTTTTGGCCGAAATATTAGCAATAATGCTTTGGAGGTTACTTTTTAGGCCCACCGTGTAGGTCCTTCGTGGGTGCGCTGGCTGGGTTTGAAATCCAGAATACGTCACCTCATGTACCCGGAGTCAGTCACTAACGAAGTACCGACAGACTTATTGATTGAGCTACTAATTTAACAATTTATTCGACTAAGTCACTTGGTTAACAACTGACTAGGTCGCTTAGACTTGTCGACTGACTTACCGACTTGCAATCGACTTCTTTGGTAATCGGGTATGTCTGGTAGTTACTAATAATGTGATAAATTTTACCACCTACTTTACTAGCAGACCAATGACTGAAATACTAATATAAATGTATAAAAGAAAGCTACAGACGCATACAAGTGTTTATAAAAGGAATGTAAACTCACGACTAGTCGGATGCTGCATCGCTCAGCCTGCGGTCATTTCCGTATTGATTGATCCAGTGGTTCCAAACCTCTTTCAAAGCAATGCATCTGTACTATTCATTAAATGACACCTGGCCTTTATTTTTCTTCCAGATATATATCTTTTGACGAGCAACGTTCTTCAATCGCATTCATCCACCTTTTTGCGACTATTTCTACACTACTTTACGTTTTTAAAATAGCCTGTTTTTAAAACGTAAAGTCAATTCATGTAGCTCAAGAATTATGTCAATGAAGAACGTTGCTCGTCAAAAGATATTTCAAGTTAGACCGTCCCTGTCAGCATTAATTTTACAAGGGCATTAGACGGAACAAATTTGGGCTTTAAACGAGTGAACCACATTTCCACTGACTTGATTGAGGCGTTTAAAGCCCACTTGTATGCGTCTGTAGCTTTCTTTTCTAAGTTATAAGGCTGTAGTCTTACACTGGCACCCATTCAGCTCACGTATGCAATAAAAGATCCTCCTAGTCTCGAAATCCCAATTAGGCCTTGCTCCAAATATCTCTCCGAATCTATGCGTAAGCCTATCTCTGAAACATCTGCTCGCCCCTTGCGCTCTACCGATCGTTTGGACGTCTTTGTTACTCGTGTTAGTTCTTGGCCTAATGCCAGACATTTGCTGTGAAAGGTCCCTCCACTTGCGATTGACCCCTCCTCTTATCCCTATGACGCACACCTTCCTGGCCAACACATTTAGCACACCTGGGGTATAATAGACCCCACCGATAACTCGAGTGGAATTTATACCATTTTAACCCTTTGGAGGTGAGGTGAATCATTGGAACGTTAGAGGTCAGGTGGGGTATGACAATACATATACAATACAATACATATTTGTACTTGCAACTCGCAATATCACTACATAACATTAATTGTGAGCTAAACTATAGCTTTATAACCAGTTATCAGCTAAACTGGTGGTTATCGAAAACAAACAGGCGTAACTTTTTCAAACATTACTGAAACGGCCAGCGCGGTGGCGCTCAAAATCAAAGCAGCCCTCAGCAAATGGCATCTTCGTGGCCCTTGAAGCATGTTACGTTTGCGAACACGTGACATAAGCTAAGGCAAAAAAATAATGCTGTGTTTCCGGTAACATAGCTTTAAAAAACTGGGTAGGTAGGAAGGAAAAAAATTTATTTTGTAAAATAATTTTATCCAACAATTTGCTCTTACACCTTGCTAAAACAGTTTCACGTTCTTTAAACTTATTTGTCATAGATGATATGCTGCTATTTTAAAGTATATGCTGGTGCCCTTCAGACCCGACCCGTTCACGAGGGCTGCAGAATGTTGCACCCTCTGAAAATGTGTCCGCACGCAAGCTATCCTGCATCCGGCATTGGCCGGTGACAGCTCTCTATCAATGTAGCACACATATTACATTTAACTAGTCTCTAGGAATCAATACCAAATTTGGAGGCTGTTTTCCCGTAGATGTTGCTGATACATTGAATACAGTGATGGGATTTGGGAAATAGCCCTTGCAAGTTACCGTGAGAAAATTAATTCCTCTGCGTGCGATGTATTACCCCCTCCCCCACCCCTTTCAACCATCGGACGCATGTTAATACTGACCATGGGAAACTTTAGCCCAATTATTGCTCTAAGTAACGGTGCCCTTATTCACATACCTCTGGCAAGGAAAGCAATGTTATCAATGTTGAAAATCTGCACCTCTGGCACGCAAAGGTTAAATTCATGTGCCAATAAAAAAAATGTGTGAAAAAAAAAATTTGTCCCTAAATTTTCCCAGTCGGGCCTAAAAAAGTGACTCGGTCGGGTTACCGGAAGCACAACATTATTTTATTTTGGCCTAATACCCGCAATAATGGATCAATTTTGCATGGATGCAAAACTATATATCTTATATCTTATATTTGCAATATCTTCTATTATAGTCCATTTGTTTCTGCACTGAGCCGTTGCTTTTGTTAATTCATTAAAATTAACATGTACACGAAACATTATATTTTCACTTTAAAATGTAGGCTACGTTCAAAAGTACCTTAAATTGTCCTAAAGTGTCCGTATTTCACATTCACTAAGGTAGACAAAAATAATCCAAGCTGGTTCCACTTTTTCCGTAGAAAACGCAGCGTAGAATAGCTATGGGGTGTGTCATACCCCACCTCACCTCCAAAGGGTTAATAGAAAGTCGAAATGAATGCTGCAAGTTTAGTTTGGACAGAGTGCGTGCACTTACGGAAAATGTTTGAATCATGATACAATTTTAGATTCAATGTACGAAACAAAAAATCGTTTGTTGTATCCTAAGAATTCGACACCACAGTGATCGTTCTAATGCTTGAAATGATAGTTCTTGTGACGTCTGTGATAAGTATGTATGTATGTATGCATGTATGTATGTATGTATGTATGTGTGAAGGTATATATGTATGTATGTATGTACATAATGTATGTACATATGTATGCAGGGATGGATCTATATATGGTGGGACGGATGTATGCATTTATGTTTGTATATATGTATGTATGTATGTATGTATGTATGTATGTATGTATGTATGCAATATATGTATATATATATGTATGTATGTATGTATGTATGTATGTATGCATGCATGTATCTATGTATGTATGCATGTATGTATGTATATATGCATGTATGTATATGCAAAGATGGATCAATGTATGGATGTGTATGTATGTACGCATGTAATGTATTCATGTATGAATTATTTGTATGTATGTGTGTACATGCATGCATATATGTTCATGTACATATATATGGATGTGTATTCGTATTTATATAATTATATATGTATATACCTATGCATGCATGTATGCTATTATGTATGTATGCACAGAAGGATGGATCTATGTATGTATATGAGCGCCTCTGAGTAGATATCTTGAAGGGGCGCTATATCAAGTTTCATTGATTGATTGCATGCATGTATTGTATATATTTGTATAAAATTTTTGTATATGTATGTACGCATGTACTTGTATATAATAATGATAATATATGTATGGATGTATACTGCTATATATATATATATATATATATAGGTGCATTTGTGTATGCATGCAAGTATGGATGGATATATATATATATATATATATATATATATGTATGCATGCATGTATGCTAATATGTATGTATGTTTGCATAGAAGGATGGATCTATGTATGTATATACGTATGCATGTATATATTTGTATAAAATGTGTGTATATGCATGTACGCATGTACTTGCATATAATAATAATAATATATGTATGAATGTATACTGGTATGTATATATATATATGTGTGCATTTGTGAAAAACACAGATGCTTAACATTCACAATGGATTGTAATTGTAATTGTAATCGAACATTGATATAGCGCTGCTCAAAAATCAGCAGCGCTGTCGACCTGCTTCAGATGTATGCATGCATGTATATATTTGTATGTATGTTTGTATATACATATACGCATGTACATGTATATATGCATGGATGTATATTGGTATGTATTTATATATGTGTGTGTATTTATGGATGTATATATGTATGTATGTATGCTTGTATGTATGTATGTATGTATAAATGTATGTATGTGTGTATTTGTGTATGTGACTTAGCCTTGTTTATGTCCAGGGTTACCCCAAAACACTTGGGGTAACCCTGGACAGTAAGCTCACATTCCGACCACACATAACAAACCTTTGTAAATCTTGTTTCTATCACATCAGGACAATTATACGTCACATCAGGTCGGCTCTAACTAAGAATATGTCTCAAACTATAGCCTGTTCACTTGTATCCTCTCGTCTTGATTATGCTAATTCCCTTTTTGTGGGTGTCTCAAACCTTGAACTCAAAAGGCTGCAACGAATCCAAAACTCCTTAGCTCGTGTAGTGATGCGTGTCCCACTACGAACATGCTCCTCAGTCCTACTCCACGAGCTGCATTGGCTTCCTGTTGAATTCAGAATAAAATTTAAATTGGCCAGTTTGACCTACAAAGCCCTCAACACCAGCACCCCTACCTATATTCATGCACTACTAACTTCTTACATCCCTCCTCGTTGCCTGCGATCATCAAGTACAGGTCTTCTAGCTGAGCCACGATGCAGAACAGTTATGGGCTCTCGTGCATTCCACGCCTCTGCTCCAAAGGAATGGAATCGACTACCACTTTCTCTTCGTAGCTCAACTTCACTTCTTTCCTTCAAAAAGCGGCTCAAAACTCACTATTTCTCCTTGGCTTTCAAGGATTTAGAAATCTAAGTGCATCTTCATCTGGCGGCTGACTATCCGCGCCTCAGATTCACATTTCGGTGTGACCTTGCGCGCGTTACACATTTATTAATAATAATAATAATAATAATAATAATAATAATAATAATAATAATAATAATAATAATAATAATAATAATAATAATAATAATAATAATAATAAAAATAATAATAATAATAATAATAATAATAATAATAATAATAATAATAATAATAATAATAATAATAATAATAATAATAATAATAATAATAATAATAATAATAATAATGGATGTATATATGTATGTATGTATGCTTGTATGTATGTATGTATGTATAAATGTATGTATGTGTGTATTTGTGTATGTGACTTAGCCTTGTTTAGGTCGGACGGTAAACGCCCGGATGGCGCCACTTTAATCCCCTGGTCGGAGGGTAGATACTTGGCATGGGACGCCACGGTGGTCCACTCGTGCGCACTCTCGTATGTCACCCACCCCGCCGGGTCCAGGGGGCCCGCCTCAGCACAGGCGGCTGAACGTAAAGACCAAAAATATCAGGGACTGCCCCCCACCCACAAATTCCAGGCGGTGGCCTTTGAGACCTTGGGCCCTATCAATCTCTCAGGTGCAGAATTCATCAGCAGTATAGGTAGTCGCCTATCCATCATCAGTGGCGACCGCCGTGAGGCGTCGTTTCTTTTTCAGCGTCTATCTGTCTGCATACAACGCTACAACTCTGTCACTTTTAACGGGACCTTTCCAGCGACTCCAGACGACGAGGCTTGATTTTCCAGACACTGTCCCCTGCTCCTAAATTAATTTTTTCCAAATCCTGAGGGATCATTGATACCTCGGGTAAAAAAAAATAATAATAATAATAATAATAATAATAACAATAATAATAATAATAATAATAATAATAATAATAATAATGTCATAGTCAATGTTACAGCCTGGGGTGGTGTGCTAAATATGCCCGAGTCTCATTCTTACTTTTTGTATAATTGAACCGAGAATTCTAAACTCTTCGAATTGTCCATATATGAAGAGGGATGAATTGCTGAGGAATTTGAATTATTTCAGAGTTTTCTTATTTGTATCAAGGAATTTCCATCGATGGGGTCTAAAAGACCCCAGGTGTGCGTCATAGGGTTATACAAGCTAAGCTTACGTCTGGGATTTCCACCATATCCTCTCGCTCTCTCAAGGTGTTTCCTTTCCCGAGTCTTTCGTGCTGAAAGCGCCTCTGAATAGCTTATACTGCAAGAGGCGCTCTAGACATTTTTAGACACGATACAAATGGGAATATGGGTCCTATCTGGGCTGCATGACTTCGTGGTCATGCAGGAAAGAGTTCACTACAAACAACTGGACCCACCTAGAAAACTTACAGTGGTTAAAACACTTTCAGTTTCAGAGAGCCAAGAGAGTACAATTACTTGATGATGACTATTAAGGTATACATTATAATTGTGACGATTGCGTGACGTCACCCAACGTGGAAGACACCACGCAGACAATGACTGACTGTTAGACTGTTGTACTGTGACTCGTACATTATGAGTAAGTTTTGTCCCCGTCCTGCAGCTGATGACTTCGTCAAAATCCGAAACTCGGAACCGCAGTTAAAACAATAAGTAAAATATTACGTGAACCAAGTCGCTACCAGTCGATAGCTTAGCGACTGGTTTCGACTTGAGGTCTTAGCGGCGGCCGATGGCGGCGGGGTCTATAATTCAGCTCCTGTCGGTCTCCCACTGTGCTGTTTAAATATTCGCCAGTCACAGGAGGTTCTCCCACATATACAAATATATACATGTACATATCCAAACAATAAAGAAAAATTTCATTGACTTCCTCAATGACTTCCTCGCTGCCACAAATGTCATTAGTACGAGCTCAATGTCTTTGTCATGCATCGGCTATTTGTCCTTCCATCAAGTTCATGCATTGCATGAATTTATTGACCTAAGAACACCCTTTATTTACCTTAACTCGAACCTGTTTCGACATTCGGTTAGATAACCTTATAGCCTAAGCACCGCTTTTGGAAGGTACTTCAAAGACGCTATTGTTTATCCATTTCTTCGATTTTACATAAAACTATAAGATGGCACGAAAAACTGCACCTACATGCACCTATTTGTATCGTATCTAAAACGTATCTAAAATTATTTCAATGAGTTAATATTTGCAGGGTTAAACGCAACGATAACTCAAGGGCCGTCAAACACAGTGGCAGAGACTGGAAAACAAGTGAAACTTAACTGCACTGGTGATTCGCAGATAGGTTATTGGGTTTTGTCCAGATACGGAAATGCGACTGGCGAGTTGACAATCGTTGGTCCAGGTTGTTCGACAACAGTCAACTCTCCCTTCGGTGATCATTATTCACTGGAGTTGTCAGGAGGAGGATCAGTATGCAACCTAATCGTTTCCAACATAACCATGGAACAAGCCGGTGTCTACCAATGCGTGCAAAGTACAACTTATTTAGCCTCTATTCTCACAGTGATAGGTAAGTCACATTGAAAGACTACTTGTTGTATGCCGATAGGGTTGATATTTAGAATTTTAGAAGTAGACCATTACACATAAAGTTTATGATTACTGTAGCCAATTTATGTTTCTTCGGAATACACGGAATACACGGTTGTACATTTTTTAGATAAGAGCTACATGTTGTTTAGCTGTATCTTTGGTCGGGTTTACGGTTTTATTGTATCCGAATTTATTAATTAATCTATAATTGTATCGTATTTTCGTTTGATCCGCAGTCGAGTTGATATCACACAACACGTAGAAAAAGCAGTTCCTTGTGGCTATGTCTAAACATTAGAGAACTCTGGAAGAATAATATTCCCATCATTATCGACTGTTGACACGCTATTATTTTTATTCTGATTTTTCAACGCATCACGTTTCCCTCAGACCCTTAGAAACTAGGCATTTGTTTTAACCCTAGGGCTAGCAAGCTTTTTTGTGACATCGGCTACCAAGGGGGGGTTGAGACGACCCCCTGGATTTCGTGTTTGGTTTCACATATCATAACTTGTAATACAGCATTGGATTCAGCATTCATTTCTGCACAGAAAGGTATATTTAGTTGTACATTACGTGAATGCACCTCGAAATTACATCACTTTTAACAATGGAACCCCTTAATTAGCAATATTTTATATTATTGCGTACATTTTGTACTTTTGGATAAACAAATATAAAATTATGTGTGTTTTGAAACTGATCTATGTATCCAAGATACACATACATCCCTACATATGTTTATATACGTATAAATATACATCCATACATATATATCCATACATATATATCGATGTACGTTGTGATGCTGTATTCAGCCGTTTTCACACAGATTACGCGTATTATTATTTATTTTGATCACTTCCGGTTTTCAAAAGACAAAGATGTAGGTATGCAAATGAAGCCCTACATTCCCTCTAAAGAATGGTATATTTGTTTCTCTTCCAGGAATATAAATGAATACGCTACCGACAAAAAACTATGGGGGAGTCCTTCCATTCAGCCATTTTTCACGCATATTACGCGTATTATTATTTATTTTGATCACTTCCGGTTTTCAAAGACAAAGATGTAGGTATGCAAATGAAGCCCTACATTCCCTCTAAAGAATGGTATATTTGTTTCTCTTCCAGGAAGAAAACTGAGTACGCCATAGACGAAAAACTAAAGGGGGGGGGGTCGTATCAACCCTCCCTGGTACCTCGGGTATATCGGGTGTAACTTTTGAATGGCGTGAGATATCACAATGATGTTTACCTCAAAATGTGCGCAAATTATCCTGCTACAGCTATCTAAATTATCAAAATTATATTCCACAAGGAACAAGTTTTTTAATAAAAAACCTAGGGGGGTCGTAATAACCCCCCCCCCTTGGTAACCCGAGGGTTAAGGGTTCTCGTCCCCATCGTATTGCCTGAAGAAGCCCCTAAAAGCCGATGATAATGATGATGATTATAATTATTATTACTATTATTATTATTGTTGTTTTTGTTTTTATTATAATAATAATAATCCTTTAGACCTTAGTCCTTCCCGTGCAGACTGCACACAGGGCAACGCAGTTTTTCCACTCTCCCCTGTCCTTCGCCACCTCGATAGCGTCCTTCAGCGTCATCTCCAGGCATCTCAGACCTCTCGAACAGTTCCCATCCAGTCTTTTTCTTGGCCTTCCTCTCCCGCGCTTCCCCTCCGGAGTCCAGTTAATCACTTGGTTCGCTCGTCTATCACTATTCGTTTGGGCCACGTGTCCCATCCAGTTCAGTCTTTTCTTTCTAAGCAGTTCCTTGTGTCTATGTCAAAAATTAGAGAAATCTGGAGGAATAATATTCTAGTTCTAATTCTAGTTTATCCTACACTGTTCTTTCTCTGATGATTTTGTTTGTGATCTTATCTTTCGAGGAGATGTGCAGAATTCTTCTTTGCCATCTGTGATATGCTGCCTCCAAATTTTTCCTATTTGCTACCGTCAATGACTCCATAGAGCAGGGTGCTCAACACTACGGCCTCATATAACCGGATCTTGATCTTCACGCTGCACCCATTGCTTTTCTATATCTTTTCCAGTCTCCCAAAAGCCGAGTTTGCCTTCCCAATACGTACCCTTATCTCCTTGTTACAGCTGCTATCTGCCGTCAGTGTTCTGCCAAGGTAGCAAAAGTCATCCACCACATCGATTGGCCTATTTTTGATCGTGACCCTGTCCACTTCTTGCCATTTCCATATCTTCGTAATCTTGGTGTTCTCTGGGTTTATGACAAGCCCGACCCTAGCTGCCTCCTCCTGTACTTTGTCTGTTATTTCTTTTACTCCATCCCAGGTATTATCCAGCAGAGCGATGTCATCAGCAAAGTCCAAGTCACTAAGCCTGTCGGCGTTTATCCACTTCAATCCAGAATTATTGTTATCCGTTGCTCTTTTCATTACCCAGTCCATCACCAGTGCAAAGATCATAGGTGACAGCAGACATCCCTGCCGTACTCCAGTCACAACTCCGCCACAGGCTACCTCCGTTGTCAAAGCCTCAGTGTCCTAAGCCAGGATAAAGGAGGAGGGTTCTGCAGTGGGCTTGCAACCCACCCATTCAAAAAAACAGCATGACAACAAAAGAAAAAGAGAAAGAACAACAAATAATAATAATAATAATAATAATAATAATAATAATAATAATAATAATAATAATAATAATAATAATAATAATAACAACAACAACATCAACATAAACAACAACAACAACTATTATTATTATTATTATTATTATTATTATTAATATAATTATTATTATTATTATTATTATTATTATTATTATTATATTATATTATATTATATTATATTATAATATATTATATTATATTATATTATATTATATTATATTATATTATATTATATTATATTATATTATATTATATTATATTATATTATATTATATTATATTATATTATGTTATATTTTATTATATTATATTATATTATATTATATTATATTATATTATATTATATTATTATATATTATATTATATTATATTATATTTATTATATTATATTATATTATATTATATTATATTATATTATATTATATTATATTATATTATATTATATTATATTATATTATATTATATTATATTATATTATATTATATTATATTATATTATATTATATTATATTATATTATATTATATTATATTATATTATATTATATTATATTATATTATATTATATTATATTATATTATATTATATTATATTATATTATATTATATTATATTATATTTTTTTACCCGAGGTATCTATAATCCCTCAGGTGTCAGATATTAATAAGCAATGTTTACTCTGGAGTGGCCATCCTTGTCAAGATCTGGAAGAACAAAAGTGCCGTGGAACGCAACAGCGTTGAAACGTTGGATTACAACAGACAGGCGCTGGAACAAGAAACTGGTTTCTCTTGGGTCTCCAGAAATTTGGCCCAAGAGACGACCCAGGTCGGCAAGAAAGGCCAGTCCCTTGGGGTTAATTGGTCCCATGGTTTCAAAAGCCAGTGGGACAAAGTGGTAGGATTGCATCAGTTGGATGTATTTAGCATTTTTCTGGCTTCAGCCAGTTCAGCAGCTCCTCCCGGCTGGTTGGAGGTTGTGGACAAGTAAGAAGGGGCCACTGTGTCAGCAACTGTGACGTCCCAGGTCAAGCAGCGACCCGAGCGCCAGGGAATCAGTGTTAGGCCGTCTGGTCTTTTACCATCCGACCTTGACAAACCCCGGAACCCGGGGGTTCTTTAACCGCCGGGATGCCCGCTTGAATGAGACCTCTGCAGATTAGGTCATTCAGGACCGCGTATCGGGCTTGTCTGCCCGGTCCTAAGCGGCACGATAGGCCGTGCGAGCCTTCGGCGGTCACCAGAGTGCCGCATGGGCAGCTGTGTGGATGACAAATGACGGTGCCTAGACGGAGGCCCACCGCTATTCGAACCGCCTCGTCATCCAATCTGAGACCGCATGTACTTATGGGTAAAGCAAACAGCCAGTCACCCGCATGAGGTGCTGAGACTGCCTTCAGACGTGCTTGATGGTAATCACTAGTGTGAAAGTGGTCAAGCTCGGTTATTGTCTCTGCAATAATAGGTTTGTCCCAAAATGACTGCTTATGAGGAAGCTCTCCATCTGGACAAGAAGTGGGGTATTTTAGGCACCAATGTTCAAATGAGGCGTCAAATTGTGTGTCTGTATCTAAGATTACATTGCCAAGCATAAAGGATTGGAGAGCGAGGGTACTTGCAGCGGAAGCCAAAAAGGCGGGAAGCGCAAGCGAAGATACCCTGCGGATGCCCAGACCCCCGGCTTTCACAGGGAGGGAGGCCTGCAACCATTGGTCTTCCGTCAGCGAAAGATTCAGAATTGAGCCTAGACCGGTTCTCAAAAGTGAGTCGTAATGTTGAAGAAGTGGATGGCCAGAACAAGGACCACAGCGAAGGACGTGCATCAGCTTAGGTGAGCTGAGTGAACATCTTAGCAAAATGAGTGCATCGTGTTTAGTGACGCTTACCAGTCTGGACAAGACCAGAGATAACTCCGAGCATCGAGTTTCGAGACAGGCCGTGAGAGCATCCAAGGTGGAAAGTGGAGCGCCCAAAAGTACGGCCTTTTCCGGTGTAGTGATCGAAAAGCGATTCAGCGGTTCAGGGGAGATCGCGTCAACAGAGTGAGTTATTAACTCGCATTTTGCGTGGTTTAGAGATAGCCCCATTTCTCTGCACTCACGTTCAATGGTTTCCACATCGGCAGCTACCGCTGCTGCCCCTCCCAGCGTGAGGTCATCAAGGAAAGGGCTATCCTATGTATCCATCTTCCACCTCGGGCATAGGGTCAACAAAAGAACCAGCGAAGGCCACTGCGTTAAAGCGCTGAATTGTCAACGAAAGTCTTTGAAAGAGAAAGGTCGTCGCTCTGACTTCGTTCGTCGCCTGTGTCAGGTGACGGCCCAACTCTGTGATAAATGCAAGTCCTTTTGAGTTAATGGGACCTACAGTTTCCAGGGCCAGCTGGATGAAGTCATGTGTGTCAAGAAGGGATGTGCCCAGTGATGCGGACAGGAAGAAGTATGGTAGAGGAATAACGGAGATGAAAACGACTACAGTTGATGTTGAATGGAATGGTGTGGTTTGATAAAGGATATATTTTGCTGTTGAGCTATTTTGCTTCCGTGTAACCTGTACGTATCGGCGGAGCAAGAAGAAAATGGATTATGTGTACAGATCATAATAATATTTTCGTTTATTGAAACAATCCGGTTGACAAACCGCAACCGGTTACAGTGTACAATTATGCAATTGAAACAATTCACAAGAACACAAATGACAGAAGACATAAATCTTAACTAACTTACTAACAGAACAGACAGCTTGCAATACACGGCGCTAATAGCAGCCTGCAAAGCATGTCCACCCTACGGGGCTCGAACTCGGTACCTCTCTCTCTCTGTGCCAGATGTTATCCAATGCGCTATCGGACCCCCAAGTGTCCGTCAGCTGTGCTACCATTTTTACTAGGTGGAATTGATCTTTTGCATTAATTGCTGGCATTCTATCGAATAACTGTCTGATCAAAGAAAAGGTTAAATCGTCTGTTGTGACATTTTCTGGATCTGTCTGTTGTGCAGAGTTGACTCATGTTGGCCTACCGTCAATATGTTGTTGCAAATCATTTCCCTGCATCAGAGCATTTGCCGTTACTGAAGTTCAGGCTGAACATTGCAGAATCGTTGATGACACCTGGTACATGTAAGACAGCAGGACTCTGACGATGACGACTAACATTGTCTGCGGATGTAGGTCATTATGACAAACGCAGCTCTACGACAGCGACGTCACCCCTACCAATCATATATAAAATGACAAGAAGGACAAGTGTATTTTACCCACTGTAAAGGAATCCCGAAATTCACTTTCGTGTGAAATATGGCAGGTTCACCTTTGCTTACGACAACTTCTAACTGTCTTAGACCATTTTTACAAGTAATGCTGAACATGAAAATGTGCTGACGTAAGCGCACAGTGTTGCACAATGGTTACAGACTCCTAAATATCAAAATATGACAAATGCATTATTTTTGTTCCTTCAAAATAACTGCGTTTCTACATGTATAAGTTTAATTAACGCATTTTACTGAGAAAATATTGTTTTGTACCCAAATTCTTTTTTGTGCAATGTTGGGTTACAGCAACTTTAAATTCAACATAGCCAAAATTGGATGAATATGTGAGGTAGAATTACAGACGGTCGAGTAGATCACCCTATTGGGCTTTTCTCCAATCGAAGAGACTGTGTCAAGTCATTGTAGGCGGCTGAACAAATCTCTTAAAATGCGCTACAGTATATATCTGAATGCATAATACAGATAGGCCCTATGATAGGCTGAATTAGTTGAACCGTGAGTCGATTCATGGTAGTGTGAAAATACGTTTGTTGTATTTTCATAAATTGCATGTGTTTTAGCTATTTTGAGAATGTCACATGCATTGCGTTCTTACTTAAAACGAACCACGTATTCTCTATTTACAGACTCACCTCCAGTTATTACAGTAAACAATACGGGAACTGTAGTGGAAAATCAGAGCGTCTTAATTGAATGCGTGTTGAATCATAACGGATCTATGCCACCAGCTCCTACATTACGACCGTACTTCTACTGGACGGATTTCAATGGACAGAATGTTTCCAGTTCCTACAATTCAACGACAGCGAATACGGCTGTTTCTCAAATAAGAGTCACAGCCGGTCGACAAAACATTATGCCTTATACATGCCATGTCTACCTACAACTGATACCACCATCGACTACGAACTATGACAATACCACACCTAATGTCAGCAGCAGCGCCAGTTCGACGGTTATTGAAGTGCTCTGTAAGTAATTTATTTTGCTTTTTTAGATCGAGGTACTGTGTAATTTTTTAAATTAAACGCACCCTCTTGAAACTATTTATCGAGACTTGGAATAAACAGTAAGAACTTATACGCAATCTGTATGTTCACCAGTACTCTGCCCACTTTGGTCCTGACTGTTCCACAGACAATTCTAGACACTGTCCATTTTCTGACTGACTCTCTTTAATTATAATTTGATAAAGTTGCTTTCTTCTTATCCATCGCCGACATCAAAAGGCCAGCATCAAGCGCAACCTTATACTAGTCAGTTTCGACCTGATTTCCTCAATTACTGCCGAATAAACACTTTCATGTGCTTAGATAGACGTTCATAAACTTACTATGATGTTATGAATCGATACGCCAGACACAGTAGAAAGAACGTTAAGACTTCAGCACATACACAGAAAATTCACTCCCCACATTTAGCCCCTATGAATTTTTGCCCACCTTAAGTACAAAATATAGATACAAAACAAAACACACTTGCTGCACTATAAATAAATCTTTATAGCAGAATTTCACTGACTCCAAACACTTCAAATGTCTAGAACTCGCAGTTGTAGACAATACCTCGTAAATATCCCATATTGTCGCGATTGCATTAATGTATCGTATCGTATTGCGCCTCTTAGAGTACTTGCTGCTCTCAACGGTACAGCCTCGAGAAAACAGGAAAGTCTTCCAGAAACGAGGGGATGAGGGTGGGACCACGAATAAAATCTTACTACGGATTGAGGGGGAGGTCATTCCACATAGAAGGGCTCACGATGGCGAAGGCACGGTGTTGGGCCATGGCGGTCCTTGCCCCGGGAACTATGAGATCGATTCGATCCATAGACCGGAGAGGGCGGGAAGAGATAGCACCGAAGGGTTTGTGCATTGAGTTGACAAGATATTTAGGAGCTAGACCCTGCTGAGTTCATAAAACTCAAAGCAGTACCTTGTATTGGACACCAGGGGCAACGGGAAGCCAGTATAGAACAGTAGGTAGAAATAGATGCATATATATGCATTCTGGTATGCATTTATGCACGTATGTATATATATGCATGCATGGATATTATGTGCGTGTGCACATAATATGCATTCATGCATTTATAGATTCATATATGTACCTGGTCCTCCATATGACGATGATGATGATGTTGATGATGAGACGCGGTTATGTAGCGATATGCTCTGTGCCTTGTAAGTGGAGAGTCGCAGGTTAGAATCTACCTCAACCCACTGCGTAGCGACTTTGGACAAGTTGCTCGCCTATTAATGTCTGTGAGGAAGGCAACGATAAACCGCCTCACTCATCTCATCCCCGGTGGCTTAAAAAAATAATGGACCTGCCTTAGGCCAGAGAACTCATCATCTCATCATCATCAAATCCATGATCATAACCGCAAATTTTCATCATCATCGTCATCATCATCGTCATCCTCATCCTCAACAACAACAACAACATCATCCTTTGGCTTAACGCTGTCACAGCTTTTTAAGACGCAGCTATGAGGTATTTAGCCTTTCAGGTTGATTTTCAGTTATTCTAATAATAGCCACACGAGACTCCTGCAATATTGTGTGTGATATGTGCCCGATAATCTTCAGCAAAAGGCAAGTTTGGGACCACTTTGATTTTTAAATGTGACTTTTGCATTACAAACGGTTTGGGGCCAATTTGACATACCAAATTTACATTTTTACATTTCAAGGCCACACAAAAAATGTTGCATTCTATCTTTTCAAGGGCCAACTCCGTATTCCAGAACATTCTGTAATATGTCACCAAATGTACGATGTAGGTTTCACACAAGTTCGCTCACACCCACTCCTCAATGATCGAAGACCATTGAGCGAGGGGGGTCGAACCGTTCTATACCCAGACCGTCTCAAATTAAACAAATGTATATGCTAGTTATACACATACAAAATGTTTGCAAAAATTTTATGTGAGTGGATACCAATTACGAAAGAAAAGCATCTGTGCATGTTGTGGACAGTAGGTTTACTGCTTTAAACCTATAACACAACTACGAACAGGACATACTGTAAAATGAGAGTGCGTTATTGGTGTTGCAAGTGAGTCAAAACACGATTAACAGTTTACTAAAAGTGTGGCCAGGATACAATAAAAAGGACTAAATGTAGAGCTGCGACTAAATTATAGAATGGTGAACGGAGGCGGTTGTCATGCATTACTGTATAACTAACAGGAAATTTCGATTTGAACAAATGTCTTTGTTGGAGTATACGAGTGATTTATGTATTATTCTTCGACAATGTCTCAATCAACCCGTATTCCGCGTGTGTCGCAGACTTCCAAGATACCAAAAGAAGGCGAGAATATACTGGAATTCAAAAACTGCTACAAAGAAAGTTTTGATACCATTCGTAATTGTGGGGCGCGGTGGTGTAGAGGTTTGTTCGGTGCCTTGCAGCCGGAGGGTTGCGGGTTCGAATCCACCTCAAGGGGGTATATTTGTTGCCTTGCAGCCGGAGGGTTGCGGGTTCGAATCCACCTCAAGCCGCCGCGTAGGGACCCTGGGCAAGTCCTTCACTCGCAATTGCTCATGCGCTTCGGCGTGAAACTCCGATTCAGTGTCCGCGCTGTAGTCGGGAGCGCCTCTGAGTAGAAATCTTGAAGAGGCGCTATATAAATATCTGAAATGAATGAATGAATGTAATCTATGCAGATTTTGAGTCGTTCCAGTGAAAAGCGCGTCAAACAATCCGAACTAGAACAACAACTGATCGCCGATCAGAAACCGTCCAGCTTCTAAGATGCTGTCGAAGTATTCCTACAACGAGTCGAACATTAGATGGTGGATCATGAGATAGCATTCCGACAAAAGGGTTGGATGAAACTATGTATTGAGATAAAAACGAATCTGCGTGCGAATACTGCATTCGACTTCCAGGCGTATGATCACATTTCCAGAAGGCGCCCTTGTAACGGCATGTGCTGTGTTACGACGCCATAGAAATTGTCGGCATTATTATTTATTATTAAAGCTTTCTTCAAACTCGCGAACAACGCCGTCTTCGGCCAAACCATGGGAAATCTACGAAAAAGAATTCGTATAGATATATAACATCGGATTCGAAAGAAAATAAACTATGTCATACGGACGCTATCAAATTCACCAGGGTAAATTTCGATCGACCCAGAAGTAGAAGAGTGTCTAAGAGAGATCCTGGAAAGTTAAATGCCGGTTTAGAACAGTCACTTTCAAATATAGATTTATGTATTACATTGAAACAATGTAATTTCGGATTATATCGACAGCCAGCCAAACCTCGTATATGGAAATGTGATCATACGCAGATTTTGCGATAATAGGATTTGATGGATCTTCACATTCTGGGTTCTCTAGTATAGAAGAAACTACATCATCTAGGAATTTGCCATACATCTCGAAGCGACTAGTATAATTTTATTGTGAAAACAGAGACAAGTAATCTTTGTCATCCTGTAGATCTATATGCTTGCAATACGGCATATTCCAACCGATCAGCTATCCATTGTTTGGGCTGGTCATTTAATGCCACCACATAGGCCTATTTTATCGTAGAAGACTAGATTCGCGTAGAATATACGAGCATTCCTTGGTGGCATTTTGATCTCTAGAAATCCATAGCAGAATGGTTATGGCGTATACATCAGATTTTGCATTTGCGGTATCAGGTCTTCAAATATCTTCTGCAGCAGAGAGACTTCCTTTCTGCCAACTAGAGATTCTGTGGAATACACGGCATATCTGATCTCGCTTCTACGCCAGTTCGCAAAAACCACTGAGCCAATGCTCCGTAGTTTTGAGGATCTCGAAGAAGTCGATGTAGGTTGTGGCAGCGGAGTCCTAATGTATGGCACTGGGAGAAAATTCAAATTTTGGAAAGACAAACGGCCGACTGCAATACACATGCCTATTCGTATTTCTAAATCGGCCTTTTGGATATTTATCGTATCGTAGGCCTATCATATCGTAGGCCTATTTATGGATTTACATAGCGCCTCTCTCGGAATAACTATTCCGCTCTCAGCAGGAAAACCCCTTGGAAAAAGAAACGTCTTTAAAGAACGAGAGACCAAAGAGGAAAATCCAGTCATTAATTTAGATCTTATATATACGCCAACCCTGCATAGGGTTTGGACCCATACATTTGTGGGTAGATGCATCGTACGCCTTGCCAGATGCCATACACCAAATATCGTTTCATCTGTTACCATGTCACAACCGGTGTCACGACAACTCATCGAACGACATTTCGTCTACGACACTTCGTATGAGCGACATTTCGTCGAACGACATTTCGTCTACAAAGTTATTTGATATTGTCATTTTAAAATGGAAGCTGGATTGATGAAAAAACTGTGTCCCGAAATGGAAGTGGGATTTATGAAAACATTCCTGTGTTGAAATATAAGCTGAATTGATCGAAATAATTTTTACCGTAAATAGAAGCTGGAAATCAATCTAGATGCATGGATGAAAATAGGTTTCCATTCAATAGAAGCTGGATTGATGAAAATAATCTTGTCAGTAATTAGAAGCTGGATTTCTGAGACTATATAGCACGTTTTAGCGAAACTATAAGAAAGCGGACTCTGTTGATTAGCCGTAATGGATACAGATACACTTGTAGACAAACTGTCGTTATACGAAGTGTCGTTCGACGACTTGTCGCGGAACCGTCACAACGTCCCATCCGGAACTGCTATGATATCGTACAAGTCTTGAGCTAAAAATTAGTCGATCGATTCGGACTTTGCTCAGTTATTCCACTTTCTTGGAGGAACGGCAATTTCCACTCAACCGCGTCTAAGGCAATAACGTTCCATTTGAAACAAAATTGGATGATATGGGACCCGGTGCAATATAGAACGACACGACGAATATCGTTCGAAAGTTCTCCAGTTGGACCAGTTCCATCGTGTCGAATTCGGATGTTGTAGAAGGAACAAATCTTGCCTAGCCACTCCGGGATTCTATGTTGCAGACATAGGCTACGGGTCTATGGCGAGCTCGTTACTCGATTATGAAATTCGCAAAATGTAAACACACCGGGCCAGCCATTCCTATGCAACGGGGTTGCAGAGGAATACTATAGAATCGTATCTGTTTACATGTACTTCGTCGTGACGAATTCATGAACAGCGATCCCACCGAGACCGAGGAGCCAGATGATCTTATATTTCTTCTGTTCCTGGCTAGGCTGGTAGAAATCTCTCAGGGCCGGCTCTCCTCCAACCTCCGGTACCTCGTCTAATTTGTCTCTATCTCCACCAGTTGGCACCCAGTACTCCTGCATGGCCTCATCTACATCTCTCACTCGCTTACTCTCACCCGCTCACTCACTCACTCTCGCTCGCTCGCTCACTCTCTTTCGTGCATTCGGTAGCTCTTATCATTCATTCAGTATTCATTCGTTAATTTATATTTTTTTATTTCCTTTAGTAAGCGTTTTTGGGGATAGCTACTAACAGGGCTCTTAACTCAGCCCTAGCAAGACAATGATTATAAGCTTATAATGACACTTCGAACATGAGAATGTACAAAGACTGCGAATTGAGTGTTTTATACGGCTACTCAAAAGTTACTGCTTTCATCGAAACACAATGAAAATAATGAACACCCGTTTGTTTGTATTACAGATGGTCCGTCTAAACCTTCTTCAACAAGTAAACCCGAGGTTATAGTGATTAATGCTGTGCCGTGTGGTATCAGTGTCTTAACGTGTTCTTCTACGGCCAATCCTGCCCCAAGCTACAGATGGTATGATTCGGCGGATAACGTCATCCTAAGTACTACTAACACTCTAGATCTGGCTGAAGTAAATAGGAATTACACATGCGAAGCACACAACACAATTCGAAACGAATCAACAACTTACAGTGTTTCAAAAGACAACTGCACTTCAACTGCAAAATGTTGCGGTGAGTTCATTTATTTCATATGCGGATATGCGCAGCTATTTGCACTCGACATTGTAACTGTAAACAACTTTCGTGAGATAGCCCGAGTATGTTTTATCAAATTTACGAATATTCAGGCGTAAAGAAGTAACAGTTTAAACCAACCAGTCTTCATGAATATTCGCTAATTCTTTATTCCCTTCAGCGTCATTTGCAGACTATTTTCAGGCTTAACTGAGCACCAGGACTTGCGTTTTCCTCGTTTTCATACAGTCCAATTAAGTTATTATAAATTTAAAGAAAATTATAGATAAACCATAATCTTAGTATGATCAATTTTACTTGTTTGAAAACTTGGAATTGTAATAATTATTTGTCTATGATAACTTATATATAATGGTCTAATGCTTGGAAAGGTGTTAGAAATGTGTATTATGATAACAATTTAAAGCTGCCTCTCCCGGCTTCAGAATAATACATATTGTAATTCCATCCATTTAGTGCGCGTACTGGTCATTCGCTTGTATCATTTTGTTCTCTACCTAAGACATCCTTATGAAATTGTATATCCATCATGAGCTGTCCCTCTATCTTATCGGAGTGATCATCTGGATTACAGTTTGGTTTCGTAATCGTGATTTTAATTGTAAACTCCAAATTTCTAAAGCGACGCTCAAAAGTTAAGCTTAGGGCACTAAGTTATTCACAAGCGCTGAACCTGTCGGCTGTGCCATGTGCATTAGATAAAAATAACTGCTAATTAAGAACATCCAGCTACTTTGCTGTGGATTTTCTATAGGCACCGTCTCAGCAGGTAAAACATACGAAGCGTTTCATCGACCATTTATCCAACTAGTAGGCCCTAGTGTCCGTTTCTTTCTGCAACTCGATTCTTAATTCACGATCTCCAACTAGCTTTCATCATACCTATGATAGTTGTAGGCCTACATTTCTAGTGAATATTATTTATGTCCTTCTTTTAAATCTAATTTAAAGTTAAAATATATATATATATATATAAACATATTTGTGTAGTATTTCCTCGCGACGAGACGACTCGAGTTACGACAGAAGGTTGCGATAACGGAACACTGTGTGACTGTTCACAAGGTAGCAGTGGAATAATTTTGATTTGCAATGCAACGTCCTTTCCAAACGCATCGTACATGTGGAACGGACAGCCCACCGATTCTCCAGTCTACGATCAAGTTACTATGAACGGCACGCATCATTGTACTGCATATTTTGACAAAGCATTATCAAACTACACTGGAAATATTATTTTCCCAACTGGAACCGACGAGACAACTGTGGGCAGATGTTGTAAGTATAGTAGCTATTCATGCTTTGCTAGATAAACTGCTATGGTTTTATTTATATTTGGAGGTAGGCCTACTTAATCTCAATTTCTTATCACATTTTTATTGCGTCGTGAGTGTAACATTTCACAACGTCGATACTTTAGCCTTTCCCAGTTCAAATTAATTTTTAGTTGAACTTCATCGTTCCCACCTAAAATAAGTAAGAACTACGAAAAAAATTAATTTTATCGCAATTTGTTTATTATTAAGTAATGGCCAAGAGTCCTTTCGAACCCGTCTGGAATTAACAGTCAGTGGCGTAATGTAAGGGGGTAGAGGGGCAACCGCCCCCGGGCACAGCACCAAGAGGCGCAAAATTAGCTTTCAGTAGTACACAATACTATGACAAGAACGATTAAATTTCAACAAGAAGATTAAAAGGGGACGCAGTCGTCAACCTTTTCCTCTGGGCGCTGAAACCCTTCGTTACGCCACTGTTAACAGTTCAGTTTACTGCTGTAGGCTATCTGTGCAGTCTACAGCACCTAAAAATGATTGGGCCCAATAATTTATTATTGGACCCGGTGGGCTGGAAAGGGTTAAGAGTTAGAAATAAGATATTACACTATTTAGCAATGAACAAATCATTGAAACTTAATATAGGATAGGTATTGAACATAAAGCTCAAAAAGTTTAAATTAAAAAAGAAGTGACATCTTTTAAATATATTTGTCTTAATACTCATTATTACAATACAATTAGCGAGATATTAATATGAATATTATTATCGAGCACTAGAATAACTGCAATTTGAATGAGATGTAAGGATTATTTAATACTGAGGAAAGAGTAGACAATGTAGCTTCTTCAAAGGCCAGACTAATTTGAAATTTACAAATGCTGTTATGTATGAAGCAATGCCATCCAGGAATCATGAGCGATTGTTTCGGATTGCATAAAGACCATATTCTGGGACATTGGTTTTAAACCCGCTCTGCATTAGATTCGAAACCAGGCCTGTCGAATGAATTTTTGTAGAAACTATTCTTATTTGTGAAGTTGTTCTTATGGTTCTGGGACTGTTCATCACGGACGATTCGTCAAGGGACTGTTTATCAAAGGTCTTTTCATCAAGGGACTGTTCATCACAAGAACATTTATCGTTTTAGCGTTCTTTAATACGTGCGCAATGTAACATATCGCTTCACCGTTTCATATTATATGACATTTTAATACCAATGTCCATGAAAACACTCATCAATCCAGCTTCTATTTACGCAAGTATCATTTTCATCAATCCAGCTTCCATTTAAGCAAAAATTCCATTCATCAATCCAGCTTCTATTTAAGAAAGAATTCTTTTCAACATTCCAACTTCTATTTAAACATTAATTCTCTTAATCAATCCAGCTTCGATTTAAGCAAAAATAATTGTCATCATTACAACTTCTATTTAAGCAGTAATTATTTGCATGAATCCAGCCTCCATTTAAGCAAAAATTCCTTTCATCAATCTAACTTCAATTTTAGCTAGAATTCTTTCATCAATTCAATAAACATCTTGATGAACAGTCCCTTGATGAAAAGACCTTTGATGAACAGTCCCTTGATGAATAGTCCTTTGATGAATCGTCCTTTGATGAACAGTCCGCATACCGTTCTTATAGTAGCTTCTAATCTACATTACAAACAACTTGTAATCTTGAAATTGACTTTAAATGTAGCCGATAACATGTCTTCTGCATTTCTATTAGCTGCTCATTATGCAGTGTTCATCAAACTTCTATAGGTCACCTTGCTTTCTTTCCTTATTCTGGTTTATAAATGGACTAGCAGTTTTTACCCGGCGTTCGCTCGGGTTTTCCTCAGCGCCCGTGTATTTGAATTTAACGACATCTTCGTCAGCGCCCGTGAATTTGAATTTAACGATGTGCACATTTTCGTGTATCCCTCTGGCGAATTTACGCGCTGGCTTGAAATTGTTTAATTGTAACTCTACGCGATATATACTCCTGCATAGCTAGATTTCAATGGCATTGAAACAGACTATGTCACTATGACACATCGAAACTTAAAATGTCCAAATATCGGAATTTAAAGTAAATTTTGAGTTGAAATAAAGTTGGGTTGAGATCTATAGAAATTCAAATGAAAACGTTCGTTAAAAATTTCGTATCCCTAAAGTTTTGCATTGGCGAATTTTTAAGTCCGATGACCTATAAATTCAGCCGTGGGCGTGACCACTTCTGATTTGAAATCAACGGTCATCGTGATTGGTTGCGAATCAGAGCGTTGACCTAGATCCTTCGCGTGACGTAAGATTGCATATTAATTTAAGCCTTCGTGACGTGAACAAATGGCCATACTATGGGCGGCATTAAGATAGCCTCGTTTAAAAAGTTGTAAATGTAAAATGTCCATATATCGGCGTTTAAATAAAATTGCGAGCTGAAAATAGTCGCGTTGACCATGACGTGGCGTAATAATGTTTTGTAAAATTTTTTAAATCGCTAAAGCGTTCCGTTTCGGAGCCTTTAGCGAGACGGACAAACATACGGAAGGACAGAAAAAAGAGACTTTGGATTATATATATAGATTTCCCTCGTCAGATGGTAAAACGGTTCTCAAACAACTTGTTGCTGCATTCGATGCTGAATTCGCCTCTTGTCGACTAACGAATGATGTCTTACCGTCTCTGAGATGATTTCAGAGGCGTTACACAAATAGCAAGATACACGCATGCACACGATTAGCTTAATCATGTGCATGCATGTATCTTGCTATTTAGTATTTATATAATATTATGCTCAGTAAGCATGTGTGGTACTCAGTGTCTTGATACATACATGAATTCATTCATCGATACCTAGCAACGAAGAGTTAAATTTGTTTTAAGAGATCTACAGGTGTATACTCTTTTATCTTCAACCTTATCAAATGTTTGTTCTGCTTCTCAAGGAACGATTTAGTGACGACCTTCACGTAGTATAGTGGCTGATGGTAGATTTAAAATAAACTCTACATTTCCGTTTATTTTACTGAGTTTTAATATTCGGTACCGTTAAGAAATCATAGAAATTAAATACCTAAATTTTATTAATCACAGTTAAAACTTCGTTTCCTCTGACAAATTTGTGAGGATTGCTTATATTTTTGTCACATGTGTACTTGCTCTGCCTGTGAAAACGAAACCTAGCTAAGACACTGCACGCAGGCATTTGCCATAATAGGTTGTCGACTTATACACGTAGGAATTTTGCTCTTTTGTGCTGCAAGCTAAGAACAATATTATAATGTATAAGCATATCTATATCCGATGAAGGAAGTATTACTTGTATGTTCGGCGTTTGGATGATGTCACATATTGAAGTTTCGTTAGGGTTTTGCTTGTAACTGTAGATGTAGGTGGCTCTATAGGAAAATGAATTTATTATGTATCATAACGAAACTTATTTATTTATTGCGTCAGAAAAGCAAATCATGACAAAACAGATCAATCACTGCGCAACAGGAAGCCAGGAATAAGCTAAAAGCTTATACCACTCTGGTTCACATTTCGGTCAACGTTTAAGTGTCACACAGATCTAGATTAAGTTATAAACTGTTGACAGCCTGCTGAGACCAAACAATTTTAGTAATACTACATTAGACATTATACATTAGTCTAATAATTAGCAAGTTCATAAAGCAGATAGATTTGCATAGGCTTACGGTTTTTGCGTTTCTGCAGATTTAATCTTCGTAGTTTCTTTCCAGTGGCCTACATTAATGCCGGCCATAATTGCCTCTTTGTCGCTTCGGCCATGTATTATAAGCTTAGTGGATGCGTATGTTGTTTCCTCATAATCCCCACAATGCCGAAAATTTGCGACTGTCCTGCTAAGCTAAATGCTTCTCTACAAATGTCTTCTTCAAACGTTCCGGAAGATTTTAAATCTATAATGCGTTTTAAAGTAGGACAGATTGTTTCTCTTTCGTTATCGAACATAAACATTGAATTAGTCTACCTAAAAAAATTTAAAATGTATTGCTGTTCATTGACGGTTTCTCTTAAATATTAGGCTAAATGCTGCTTTGCGGTAGATAAAATTCATTCTCAATGGTAGAAACTCATGAACAATAATATCAAAAGTAAAATTTAACCGAACATTACATATTGTTATTTCAACAGTAAACAGCCCTACAACCACAACTATTTCTACTACTCCTATTGCAACTACTGCAGCGTGTGAGTTTTAGGGCCTATATGGCTGGTAGCATACCTGTTGCATACTCTTGCCAATGTCGGTCTTTCACTTAACCACAAACGTCTGTTCGGCTTGCATCGTGGCTTCTAAAGCTTTTCGCTTAAGCGATTATTGCGATCAGAAAGAAGCATTGGTGCCTATTAAACTATTACGAATAAAAATTTCTGATGGAATTCTTATTGCCAAAATAATGTTCTAACAATTATGACTTTTGCTATTTGCACATTAGCCTACGTGTGGAATATTGGTAACATGTTCCCTTCGTACTCACAGGGTGTTTTTATCTTTTACCAGTGGGATCTTATATCCTTTGCTATTTTGCTTTTGGTTTGAGTATTATTCAAATAATTATAAATCAAACTAGTTTTAATGTTCGAACCTTTAATCCTGAACTCATAACAAGTTTTGCCCTCGCAGAAAGTTTCTTTGTTCCTGATTCGAATCATAGCCAACGCGTGCGATGAAAATTTTGCATCCAACATTGATCAGTGAGCAGCGCATTCAGAAGGTAAATTCTCTTGTAGTTTTCGTTCTGATGACGCAAACTAAGCTGTTTGTATCGCGTAGGTGGAAAAATGAAGTCTTGTTACAAAATAGGTGCTTCCTCTGAGACTCTTCAGCTCTAATTGCAGGTTGCTATGAAGTGGTGAACTTTCCTTCTCCAATTTGTGGTTCCTGAATAGAAGTTTTCAAACGTGCACGAGAAAAACATTTGCAAAGTAGGGATACCAACAAAAACCAATTTGGACAAATTTAACATTGTATTATTTCCTTTATTATTATTCGCTCTTGCTTTGCATCGTGTCACTGTAGTTCCTCGCAAATTTTCAGTCGATAACGCGGATGTTTATTTTCTCCTTTCACACAAGTCCCTCAGTTCCCTCACCGTAAAGTTATGCAAGTCAAAACAGAAAAAAAATGATGCGGTCGTATTATCAGATTCAGTAAATGGCTCAAAATTTATCAAATTACAATACGGATGTCAAAAATGCGAATGAGTTTGGTTAGGTTGGTTCATCTGAATGCATATTTCTCTTCAATATGTCTGCTTTACCGTCATACTTGCAGTCACGTTGTTCTAAGTTTAGCGATAAGCTTGCTCAATTGTTCAAAATATATTTCATATTATAATTTTTTAGCTCCATAATAGACTCACAGGATTGCGGAAGCGGTTGCCGATGTCGTAAAAAAGGTTTTTTTTACCAGATTATAGTTTCGGTGAATGTGTGATGTATGGACAAAGGTTACATCTTCTACGATTTCAGGTGAAACCTGGGAACTAATAATCAGCGTGTTGATTCCATATTTCGGATGGAACATGATTGCTATGGTCGTCTTTTTTGTCGTCTACTCTAGAAGAAGCGATTTTGGAAGAATTATAAACCAACGATTTCCAGGTTAGATCAGTTACAACCGTACTCAACGGGTATACATGTAAATTGAAAGGTATAACTTAGCATGGTGCCTTATTTTACCAACTCTACATAGATTGCATTGAACCTATGTTCTTCAACTGCACCATTGACTCTACGGTGCTCAACAACAAAAAACATTTAAATCTTTACATTTTTATAAGCTCGGGGAGTTTGGGTCATGAATTAAATATAGCTATTCTTCGTGTTTTATCTTGCCTCCCCATTGCAGCTTGACTTTAGATTTCTTTGAGACTCCTCTGTCTCAATTTGATTCGCCTTTGCGACTTTTCTCTTGGGTTCTCTGACCTGTCGAATTTTGGACAACGTGCTGTCACAGATTAAGATTTTTATTACCGTCTGACTTGAAACTACCATCGACTGATACCTTTTCCAAAGTGATGTTTACAGAGCTATTGCATTCTACATTATTAAGTTCGCAAGGTGACTTTTAAATTAGGTCACAATTTGAAAATTCGACGACTACTGAATCATTAGGCTTGATTTACCTCTATGGAAACAAGACGCTTGTACATGCGAATGTTATTAAATCTTTTAGGACATACGACGGTGACAGTTTGTCTAATGATTGCTTCGGTTTTCTTTGGACTCATCATTATACCGATTGTAGTCACAATCGCATACTGCAGCCCTCCTAACCAAGGTGGGCAGGGTAAACTACTTTGGAGTTATTGCGATCGATGAAATGAAAATAGGCCTATATAGTAAAAAGTACACATTGCGCGTAGTATAATGAATTAAGTAATTTTCAAACGCACCAAACATTTATGAGCAATCTAGATGTAGTTTTGGTGTTTCTGAGTAAAAATTATGTTGTTTTTAATTTGTCTTCGTACTATATGGATACCAGAGTGTTGTCTCATTTATTTTATAATTATAATCTTTCTTCAAGACAAGACTTTCATTACAGAATGTAATGTACTTTACTGTTGAAAGTAGGCCTAAACTTAATTGCATCTCAAAGATTGCACATTTTCAGTAGGAGACGTCGCAAGTAACAAAAAGGGATCCTATCCAATGGATGCAAACAAAAAAGACCGTCATCAAAGGAATGGCGAAAGCAACCAAGAAGTCAACAATCCAGAGAATGCCCGAAGTGACCAAGGCGGCGAAGATTTGGGGGATGTTGCTGGTACAGGTAAATGGAAGACTGACTCTTGCAACTAAATACAGTAAGTAAGGTGTCGTAAGATAAGCATTTATTGCCCAGCTTTATCAGCACTAGTTCTGATAGACTCGGTTCTCGGGCTGAAGGATCACTTCGACAAATGAACTACTACGATCTTATCGTTTATGTTCGGTTCTGTTCACCTTTTCCTACTTGCTAATTTATCTGACCTTTCAGATTTTGGTTACTTAAACACGATAGGCTAACTATAATATCACACAGTCTTACCACGGCTGTTTCTCTTCTCCTTGTTTTATCATCTCTCAAATACCACACTACACGAGCCAAGTCTGCCTGCTTGACCTATGGACAGCGACTCGGAACCTAACCAGCCTTAGCCTGCCTCCATTGGCGTCCGGAGGGGCAAGGGGGCGCATTTTTCATCCCTCTGGATTTTGCGCATATTTTTAAAAAGTGTAGGCCTACTTTATCAACTTAGTTTTAACACAATGAATGGCTATTAGGTCCCTATTTTTATCCTAACTAGTCAAGGTAACCTGAAAATGTTAAAATATATTAAATAATATAAAAACATTGCAACTGTTAGCAGTTTTGTGTTTGAAATAAACGTTCAGAGATGATAGCTGACAACGGATCCAAGAACGCTAACAACATGCCCCATATCATGCCAAAATGCTTTCAAAAGCGTTGGGGGCAGTGGAATCTGCGCCAGACCCCTAATAGAGGGTGAGGCAATCGGTTGGATTTGACACCATCGTTAGCTCTCGTGCCAACAATTTGCCCCTACAAAAAATCTCTCGGACGCCCATGCTTGCCTCACCGATTTCTTCTGTTAATAAGAGTCTGTGAATAAGCTGGTTTCCATGACTTAGATTCATGCATTCATTCAGGACATATATTATATAGCGCGCCTTTAAGAACCTACTCAGGAGCGCTTCCAGTCCAGCCGCGACTAAATAAAGAAGTCTTGAGCGATTTGCCTGGAAGATCACAAGTGAAGAGCGGATTACTTGCCGCATAATGAAAACCAGAGCTTTTCACTACGAATACTTTTACATTAATCTAAGTTAAAATTTTAAGTGATCCTGTTTAAATCTGCTGATAGTGATATCGAAATGGATGATTGTCGGGATGTGGGGTGTCGTTATCGCTCTTCTGTTCCCCACTGCATTCGTCATCGTCTACGTCGAGCATTGCAACCAAATGGTATGTTATGCACAACTTTCAGTTTAGTTTTTTAAAAGAAAAAAATACTGATTAATAATGAAGATCTTACTCTTTGAAATTAAGCTACGACTGAGCACACGAGATATGGATATAGGCCTAGTATACTTTTCCTTACAGACGTGCTCTGCGGATGCATGGTTCTTGAATTAAGAGAAATCAGAATGTACTTCGCTTAGAGATAGCCTACTACAGAAACTGATGGCGGCTTGGCTTGACATGTGAAGAAGCCGCTGGTTGGCATCTATAGTTGTATGTAGTTTGGTTGATAAGGAACTGCAATGCAGTGAAGGCTTACTCAGCATATCTTATCTTCCTGATCGCTAAATGAGATACCATATATGGATTAATATGTTGGCAGCCTTAGGTTTATAATTTACATCAGACGTGGACCATTTGCGTTTACTGTGGTGAATAGCAAATTCAATGTTTATGTTTAGCGTTTTGAGATATCATGAAAAGTGATCCTGCGAAAGGTAGAAGAAACTTCAGAATCTACAAATCAAGTTAGACGTCGATTGAAGTCTTGCGCAAATACTATTATTCTGCATAGAGGGTTTTCCTAAATCACGGGCTGAGTATAAAGATGAGACACAAGAGACAAAACATTTGAATGAAACGTTAAATTCATATTTTAATTGAAGACTTAAAATCATTTGATCTGTTGAAACGCACACCACATATACAGAACATTGAGTGGTTCAGATTTTAGTGATTCTAAACCGTAACGCTTTTTATTTTACGCATTGTAATGCGATCAGCGTCATATTTATTCATGTTTTATTGTGTGATAACTCTAAAATCTTGTAAATAATGTATCTGTTTGGTAAAGGTTTGCTGTTGTGGTTGATTTCCGGTGCAGCCCTTTAGTGGACACCCTTTAGTGGCTCTCGTAGGTGACATTTTGGTACGCATTATCCTACTGAAACTTAACGGACATGATAAGAACTCGCCTTACTTCTAGCTACGAAGTAAATTAAAGCAATTGGTGCATTATGTCCTACTATGTTAAACTATCATGGCCCACCATTGTCTGTAGTGCTGTAATTTGTTATTTTATTATCAAGGTTATCTTCTTGTAGAAATAGCGTTTAGATTTACTGCAACTTTGCATTATAAGCAATGATTCTAACCCAATAATGTTAAAGCTCGGTGGATAGGTTACTGTTCATTTACGTTAACTGTCCGAAATAAAATTATGTACAGCTGTCACAGCAACTAACTAGCAGATTGCGATTAACACAACGCTGTAGATGCACAAGGAACAAGAAGACTAACTCCTTGAGCTCAGAATTTGAATTTCTGCAGAAAGTAAATTTCAAATCAGTTAATAGAAAGAATTCAAGAGATGTGCAATATTTTGACCCCAAGTCAAGAAATCTGTGATAAATTTTCTCAAGCCGAGAACAGTTTTACGATGAACATGGTAACATTATACTTTATGGCTCAGCAACGTGAGTCAGACGCCACGCATGAAGACCTGAGCCAATATTATTTTTATCATTGATTAACGGTTGATGTCGTGAAAGCATGTTGATTTCTAGTTCGCATTTAACCATATCTGTATGATGCACCTGTATAGAAAAGAAATGGCTCACGACCACAGTTGATTTTGAAAATTATGTTATTAGGATTTCAGGAAAACTTCCACTTTAACATTGATAATATAATTATATGAATACTAATTATATAAGATTTGATTGAATGTCTACTAGTTAACAAAATAAAATGTGTTTAAGTAAAGCAGTCATGTGTTGACCTCCTGAAAGTCTTAAAGCCTTCCCTATATTGTGTTTACTGTTCTCAGACTGTTAATCTTAATGCCTTGGGTTCCAATGGCTAGGGCAGAAATATATTTCAAGATTTTGATTTCAAAACGAGAAACAACTAGCGAATGAGCACACAGGCCTTATATTATCTGTGGGAAGATGAGAGTGTAAAAGCCAACCATGAAACTTATGCATTCAAAGCTATAGTCTAAGGTATTGCTTTCTCTATCTGTAACGAAAGTTCCATAAACGCACAAACGAAGCTGGTCAGGTTGTTTTGCATTGACTCTCGTAATAAGAAAACCCTGTGAACTACTGTTAGCTGATCACAGCACTTGACTGTTGATCAAGCCAGTTTTTGGAGGTACAGAATCACTGCATTGATACACCTCGTCAGATGGTAAAACGGTTCTCAAACAACTTGTTGCTGCATTTGATTCTGAATTTACCTCTTGTCGACCAACGAATGATGTCTTACCGTCTCTGAGATAATTTCAGAGGCGTTATACAAATAGCAAGATACACGCGCGCACACGATTAGCTTGATCGTGTGCATGCATGTATCTTGCTATTAAGTATTTATATAAAATTATGCTCAATAAGCATGTGTGGTACTTAGTGCCTTGATACATACATGAATTCATACATCGATACCTAGCAACAAAGCGTTACATTTGTTTTAAGATATATACTCTTTTATCTTCAAGCTTATCGAATGGTTGTTCAGTTTCTCAAAGAACGACTTTAGTGACGACCTTCACGTAAAGTGGCTGATGGTAGATTTAAAGTAAACTCTACATTTCCGTTTATTTTACTGAGTTTTAATATTCGGTACCGCTAAGAAATCATAGAAATTAAAGACAGAACGCTCGTTGAAATACCTAAACTTTATTAATCACAGTTAAAACTGCGTTTCCTCTGACAAATTTGTGAGGATTGGTTATATTATTTTTGTCACATGTGTACTTTCTCTGCATTTGAAAGGGAAACCTGGCTGCACGCAAGCATTTGCCATAATAGGTTGTCGACTTATACACGAATTAATTTTACTATTTTGTGCTGTAAGCTCATTACAATTGTATAAGCATATCTATATCCGATGAGGGAAGTATTACATGTATGTTCGGCATTTGGATTATGTCACATCTTGAGGTTTCTTTAGGGTTTTGCTTGTCACGGTTGATGTTGGTGGCCCTATAGGAAAATGAATTTATATATGTGTCATAACACAACTTATTTGTTTATTTAATTATTTATTGCGTCAGATAAAACAAATAGCAGTACAAATCATGACAGAATCAGATCAATCACTGCGCAACAGGAAGCCAGAAAAAGCTAAAAGCTTATACCACTCTGGTTCACATTTCGGTCAACGTTTAAGTGTCACACAGATCTAGACTAAGTTATGATGTTGACAGGCTGCTGAGACCAAACAATTTGAGTAATACTACATTAGACATTATACATTAGTCTAATGATTAGCAAGTTCATAAAGCAGATAGATTTGAACAGGCTTACGGCTTTTGCGTTTCTGCAGATTTAATCTTCGTAGTCTATTTCCAGTAGCCTACGCAATGCCGGCCATTATTGCCTGTTTGTCACTTCGGCCATGTATAATGGATGCGTATGTTGTTTCCTCATGATCCCCACAACGCCGAACCTTTGCGACTGTCCTGCTAAGTTAAATGCTTCTCTACAAATCTCTTCTTCAAACGTTCCGGAAGATTTTAAATCTATTATGCGTTTTAGAGTAGGACAGATTGTTTCTATTTCGTTATCAAACATAAACATTGAATTAGTCTACACAATTTTTTTTATGTTTTGCTGTTCATTGACGGTTTCTTTTAAATATTAGGCTAAATGCTATTTTGCGGTCGATAAAATTCATTCTCAATGGTAGAAACTCATGAACAATATCAAAAGCAAAATTTAACCGAACATTACATATTGTGATTTTAACAGTAAAAAGCCCTTCAACCACAACTATTTCTACTACTCCTATTGCAACTACTACGGCGTGTGAGTTTTAGGGTCTATATGGCTGATAGCGTACCTGTTGCATAGTCTTGCCAATGTCGGTCTTTCACTTAACCCTGTTCGGCTTGCATCGTGGCTTCTAAAGCTTTTCGCTTGAGCGATTATTGCGATAAGAAAGAAGCATTGGTGCCTATTAAACTATTACGAATAAAAATTTCTGCTGGAATTCTTATTGCCAAATGTTCTCACAATTATGACTTTATGCTATTTACACATTTAATTTAGCCTACGTGTGGAATATTGGTAACAGGTTCCCTTCGTATTCACATGGTGTTTTTTAATCTTTAACCAGAGGGATCTCATTGCCTTTGCTATTTTGCTTCTGGTTTTAGTACCGTATTATTCAAATATAAATCAAACTATGGAACATGTTATTAGTTTTAATGTTCCAACCTTTAATCCTGAACTCATAACGAGTTTTGCCCTCGCAGAAAGTTTCTTTGTTCCTGATTCCATAGCGAACGCGTGCGATGAAATTTTTTATCCAACATTGATCAGTGAGCAGAGCATTCAGAAGGTAAATTCTCTTGTAATTTTCGTTCTGATGTTGTTAGAAATATCAAGACTGGTCTTGATAGAAAATAGGTGCTTCATATTTGACTCTTCAGCTCTAATGAAAGTTGATATGAAGTGGTGACCTTTCCTTCTCCAACTTGAGGTTCGTGAATAGAAATTTTCAAAACGTGCACGTGAAAAGCATTTGAAATTCAATGAAGGGATACCAACGAAAACCAATTTTTACACATTTAACATTGTAAGATTTCCTTTGTTACTATTCCCTCTTGCTTTGCACCGAGTCGCTGTACTTCCTGGCAAATTTTCTGTCGATAATGCAGATATTTTTATTCTCCATTACCAATCAAGTCTGTTCAGTTTCCTCACCTTAAGGTTATGCGCGTCAAAAACATAAGAAAACAAAACATGATGCGGTCGTATTATCGAATATAATAAAGGCTCAAAATTTCTCAAATTACAATACGGTTGTCAAAAGTGCGAATGCTTTTGGATAGGTTGGTTCATATGAATGCATATTTCTCTTCGATATGTCTGTTTTATTGTCATACTTGCAGTCATGTTGTTCTAGGTTTAGCGATAAGCTTGCTCAATTATTAAAAGTATACTAAATATTAGAAATTATTAGTTCCATAATAGACTAACATCTGTGAAAATGATGTTAGAGGCCCACAGTAGCCAGACACAACAACAGTGAAAGCGGTTGCCGATGAAGTTAAAGAAAGATTTTTGGCAGTATCGTAGCTTAAAGTTTGAATGAATGTGTGATGATATTGTGGACAAAAAGATACATCTTCTACAATTTCAGGTGAAACTTGGGAACTAGTAATCAGCTTCTTGATTCCATATTTCGGATTGAACGTGATTGCTGTGGTCGTCTTTTTGGTCATTTACAATATATGTGAATGTTTTGAACGCGTTATGGACCATCGATTTCCAGGTTAGATCCGTTACGACTTTACTCAGTGAAATAGATTGCAAGGTAAAACTTAGCATGACGCCTCTTTACCAAATCTGCATAGAAGGTATGGAGCCTTAGCACTCCAACTTAACCATTGATCATTCATTCGGTGCGCCAACAAGAAAAAAGAACATCTACTTTTCTACATTTTTATAATCTCGTGGAGTTTAGGTTATGAATTAAAGATTGCTATTCTTCCTGTTTAAATTGCATCATGACTAGTCTTTTAAAATTTTGCAACTTTACTCTTGGTTTCTCTGACCTTTCGGATACTAGACAACATTCTGTCCCATATTAAGATTTTTTTTCCTACCATCGATTGATGTCTTTTGCAAAGTGTTTTGCACAGAGCTAATACATTGTACATGAATAAGTTGCGCTAGGTGACCTTTAAAATAGGTCAAAATTTGAAAACTCGACGACCACTGAAACCTTAGGCTTGATTTAATCCCTATTGAAGTAATACGTTTTAACACTTCAAATTTGAATCCATCTTTCAGATCCTACGATGATGAAAGTTATTCTGTTAGTGATTGCTTCAGTCTTATTTGGACTCTTCGTTATACCGATTGTAGTGACAATCGCATACTGGAGCTCTCCTAAACAAGGTGGGCAAGTTAAACTACTCTGGAGTTATTGCGACAGCAGAAAATTATAATAAAATATATAAAAAGTGCAGACTACGTGCATAGTATAATGGATGCAGCAATAAATTGAATTGAATTGAATTGAAAAATCCGATGGCTCATGAACCTAACAAAAAGACAGTCATCAGAGGAATGGCGAAAGCAACCCAAAAGTCAGTCCAGAGAATGCCCGAACTGACCAAGACGGCGAAGATTTGACAAATGCCGATCCAAGTAATTGGAACACTGACTATTACACCTAAGGACAGTGAAGTTAGGTAATGTAGGATAAGCAATAATTTATTGCACAGCTTCATCAGCATTAGTTCTGAGAGAATCGGGCCTGGGCTGAAGGATCACTTCGAAAATGCAAAGACTTTCCTTTAGAGTTAAACAGTGAGTTGTCAATTGACATGGCATGTCGGAATTCGAACCACGACAAGCAAAATTAATGACTTTCAAAATAATACAACAAGTCGATAATAGAAGTGACTCCTTCTTACAATAATTATAGTATTCGCCAAGCCGTTGCTTTTATCACAATGTACATCTCGGTCAAAACATTTGGATTTTTACATCGCACCTATTATGCTAATTCTGTCTAAAATAGAAAAATTATTACTGAAGTGCTGTTGTCATAATGTATAACTATGGCTTCAAGTGAGACCGTGGTCAGCATGCATAATCCTTTGGACAAGTATGTCTAAGCGCAATCTCCGTCGGTTTCAGACTGAGCCTCTCGTCGAGCTTTGCGTTCTTCGGCTAAAAGGGAGTAGGCCTACTCGGTCAATCGGTCCCGCTCTGCGGTCAGATAGCCTTTTGTATTAGCCTATTGACCCATCCACATGGAATTGGCTCCCGCTTGCGCTACCTTATTTGCCCGCTTCCTACCAACTGATCAAATCTTGTGTCTTTGGCCGTGGCTGGGCTGGGAGCGTCTCTGAATAGGCATGTTGTAGAGGCGCTTTGTAAATCTCAGGCATTAATGAATGACTAAAAGATGCCTATTTCCGATATGTCGTCAGGCGTCAGAGTTTTATACAGTTACTTTGTTTTGATAGAGCAAGGTTTTCATTACACATTCACAGTTCGAAAGAACGCGATAGATAGACAACCCATTATCCCATATGTCATCTAACAGCGTAATCTATGCATTTACATCTATCTGTGCTACTACTTTGTCCACCTTATCATTTATGTTCGGTTCTGTTCACCTTTTCCAGCTTGCTAATTGAACACAGGCTAAACTCTGGTTTATCTGACCTTTCAGATTTTGGTTATTGAAACAAGGTAACCCAAAATCTTAGCACGGTTATTTCCCTTCCCCGTATTATATCACTACATAAGCCATATCTTCCTGCTTAACCTATAGATAGCGACTCGGAACCAAACAGGCTCAACCTGCCCCACCGATTTTTCCTGTATAGGCCCTACAGGCACCTGAGAATATGCTTGTTCCCGTGACTTAGATTACTGGACGCTTAATGAAATCCAGAGTTTTTGATTACATTATTCTGAGTTGAAATTTTAAGTGATCCTGTTTAAATCTACTGAAAGGGATATCGATTTGGATGATTGTCCTGATGTGGTGTGTGGATATCGTTCTTCTATTTCCCACTGCATTCGTCGTTGTCTACTTTGTGCCTTGCAACCAAATGGTATGTTATGCGCAGCTTTTAGTTTAGTTCTTCAAAAGAAAAATACTGACTAATGATGAAAACCATTGGCTTTGAAATTGCGATTGAGCACATGAAATATGGTATTAATTTATTTCTAATAGACATGGTCACTAGATGAAGAGAAATCAGAATGTATAATTCTCTTAGAGATGTTTTCAGAAATTGATGGCGGCTGTGTTGTGAAAAGGATGCTGGTTGGCATAGTTGCATGTACTTGAATTGGTAGGGGACTGCATATCCTCTTTGCGGATCGCTGAATGACATAACATATATGGATCTATTATGTTGGCTGCCTTAGGTTTATAATTTACACCAGACGTGGGCCCAATTTCTTTATTGTGGTGAATAGCAAATTCAATGTTTATGTTTAGCGTTTTGAGATATCATGAAAAGTGATGCTGCGAAAGGCAGAAGAACCTTCAGAATTTACAAATCAAGTTAGACGTCGATTGAAGTCTTGCGCAAATATATCCGCAAGGACTATAATTCTGCATAGAGTGTTTTCCTATATCACGAGCTGAGTGTAACGATGACACATAAGAGACAAAACATTTGAATGTAACGTTAAATTCATATTTTAATTGAAGACTTAAAATCATTTGATCTCTGGAAACGAACAACACATATAGAGAACATTGAATGGTACAGATTTTACAGATTATAGATCTAAACCGTTATGCTATTAATGTTATTTATGCATTGTATTGCGATCACCGTCATATTTATTCATGTTTTATTGTCTGATAACTTGAAAATCTTGTAAATAACGAATCTGTTTGTTAGGGGTTTACTTTTGTGGTAGATTTCCAGTGTAGCCCTTTTAGCGGACCCCTTTAGTGGCTCTTGGAGTTGACATGTTGGTACACATGCTCTTAAAATTAAGTACCATAGTTTAGTATTACTGAAAATTAACGGACATCGTGGCAATGATAAAAGCCTCGCCATACTTCCAAACACTGAAGTAAATTAAAACAATTGGTGCATTATGTCCTACTATGTTAAACTGCGGCCCACCATTGTCTGTTATGCTGTAATATGCTATTTTATTATCAGTTTTGATGTAGAAATAGAGTTTATATTTATTGTAATATTGTACCATGAGCAATGATTCAGTCCAACAATGTAAAGCTTGATGAATGGGTTACTGCTCATTTACGTTAATTGTCCGATCTGAAATTGTGTACAGCTTTCACAACAGCTAACTGGCAGAATGTGCTTAACACAACGCTGTAGATACACAAGGGACAAGAAGACTAACTCTATTAACTCAGAATTTGAATTTCAGCATAAAGTAAATTTTGAATTAGTTAATAGAAAGAATTCAAGCGATTTGTGCAATATTTAGACCCCATGTCATGCATTCAGTGATCAATTTTATTAAGACATGAACAGTTTTACGATCACCATGCTAACATTATCAATCATAGAATTTCAATCATTATTTTATTTTGCGCCTCTTCAAGGGCTCTACTCAGAGTTTTATGGTGCAACAACGCGAGTAACACGCCAAGCAGAAAGGCCTGAGTCAATATTATTTTTCTCATTGATCAAAGGTTGATGTCGTAAAAGCAAGTTGATTCCTAGTTCGAATTTAGCCACATCTGCATGGTACACGTGCATATAAAAGAAATCGCTCGCAACCACAGTTAATTTTGAAAATTATGTTATTGTGAATTGAGGAAAACTTCCACTTTAACATCGATAATATGAATAATAATTACTTATAGGATCTGATTAAATATCTACCAGTTAACAGAATAAAATGTGTTTTAATTAAAGCAGGCTGATAATAACAATAATAATAATATCTTTTCTTTAATAAGCGCCTGACAAACGCACTGCGCTGTACATTTACATGTTATGCAATTGAAATCTTAACTACTAACAGAACAGACAGCTTGCAATACAACGGCGCTAATAGCAGCCTACAAAGCATATCCGCCTAACGGGGGCTCGAACTCGGTACCTCTCGGTCTCTGTGCCAGATGTTATCCAATGCGCCACGGGCCCCCCCTATGTTGATGTTGACTCCTTGAAAGTCTTAAAGCTTTCCCTATTTTGTGTTTACCGTTCGCGGACTGTTAATCTTGATGCCTGGGATTCCCATGGCTAGGGAAGAAATATATTTTAAGATTTTGATTCCAAAACGAGAAACAACTAGCGAATGAGCATATAGGCCTTATATTATATATTTGAAGATGAGAGTGTTAAAGCCGACCATGAAATTTATGCATTCAGAGCTAGTCCTAAGATATTGCTTTCTCTATCTGTAATGAAGGCTTCCATAAATAGTAGAAGCGGTACAAGCCAAATTTGGTTAGTATACTGCATTTTTTGAACACGGATTGCCGCTTTGCACAGTTGTAGTTGACACCTAAGAGAACATAAGATTCATTGCCAAGACTGATTTAGTGTTGACATTTTTACGCATACTTTCGAAATAAAGAAATAAATTAACTTGTTTGTGTATTTAAAGATTCATTGCTAAGACTGATTTAGTGTTGACATTTTTACGCATACTTTCGAAATAAAGAAATAAATTAACTTGTTTGTGTATTTAAAGATTCATTGCTAAGACTGATTTAGTGTTGACATTTTTACGCATACTTTCGAAATAAAGAAATAAATTAACTTGTTTGTGTATTTAAAGATTCATTGCTAAGACTGATTTAGTGTTGACATTTTTACGCATACTTTCGAAATAAAGAGATAAATTAACTTGTTTGTGTATTTAAAGAGACGTTAAGGCGACACCCTTGTTAACACGTCTGTAGAGAAACTTCTCACAAGAAAAGTAGTCCCTGGATAAGGTTTGAAAAGTTGACGTCCTTGTATGCGTTGTTGCACATGTACATGCATCTGTAGCTTTAACTTAATATATCATTTGAAGAACCTCTTAAGTGTTTAAACAAATAAGGAGTAACTAAAACAGTTTGTTTAAACAGTCACCACTTACTGCAGCATGTTGCAACAGGAAAATATTATGCAGAATGTTCTCGATGACTACAACGACTATAACTCTAACCGTTCTGACTACTCGACAACTACTGACGATTATCGACTGTTCTTCGACGACCACGACGACTGCTCGACTGTTCCTCTCTCCGTGACGCTCCGACGAATGCTCAACTGTTCCTCTCGCCCTGACTCTCCGACGAATGCTCAACTGTTCCTCTCGCCCTGACTCTCCGACGAATGCTCAACTGTTCCTCTCGCCCTGACTCTCCGACGAATGCTCAACTGTTCCTCTCGCCCTGACTCTCCGACGAATGCTCAACTGTTCCTCTCTCCCTGACTCTCCGACGAATGCTCAACTGTTCCTCTCGCCCTGACTCTCCGACGAATGCTCAACTGTTCCTCTCGCCCTGACTCTCCGACGAATGCTCAACTGTTCCTCTCTCCCTGACTCTCCGATGAATGCTCAACTGTTCCTCTCTCCCTGACTCTCCGATGAATGCTCAACTGTTCCTCTCTCCCTGACTCTCCGACGAATGCTCAACTGTTCCTCTCTCCCTGACTCTCCGATGAATGCTCAACTGTTCCTCTCTCCCTGACTCTCCGATGAATGCTCAACTGTTCCTCTCTCCCTGACTCTCCGACGAATGCTCAACTGTTCCTCTCTCCCTGACTCTCCGACGAATGCTCAACTGTTCCTCTCGCCCTGACTCTCCGACGAATGCTCAACTGTTCCTCTCGCCCTGACTCTCCGACGAATGCTCAACTGTTCCTCTCGCCCTGACTCTCCGACGAATGCTCAACTGTTCCTCTTGCCCTGACTCTCCGACGAATGCTCAACTGTTCCTCTCTCCCTGACTCTCCGATGAATGCTCAACTGTTCCTCTCTCCCTGACTCTCCGATGAATGCTCAACTGTTCCTCTCTCCCTGACTCTCCGACGACTGCTCGACTGTTCTCCCTCTGTTCTCTCCTTATGTTTGTGCGCCTCGCCTTTATATATAAGCTTAGTCTAGACGCGTCGTTATGCGCTGCAGAAGCGCTTCAAGAAACACTGCAGACACGCTTGATGAAACGTTTCCGAAAGCGCTTCGTGAAATGTTGCATGAGCGATAAAACATTACTGAAGGAGGGGAGCTGTGAAGCGCTGCAGAAGCGCTTCATGAAATGTTGCAGAAGCGCCCTCCCCACAGAATGTTAACGACGACAGGGAAGAAGAGGTTGACGACGATGATGGCGACAAAGGAGGGGAAAGAGGCGAGGAAGAGGCTGACGACGATGACGGGGAAATGTTGTCGATGAGAGAGCGGGAGGCTGACGATGAAGGATAGACGAGGTGAAGAGGTTGACGATGAAGAGGATTACTGTGAAATCCGTCACAGGAATGAGAACTGATTGTTATCATTTCTAAGTGTTGTAAACTATTAAGCCCAATTTGAAGTTAATTATTTGTTCAACAGGAAGCCAATGCAAAAAGTTATATGTTCAAATTTAGGGGCCTACTCTCTCTCTCTCTTCAACCGTCCTCGATACGAGGGTTGGTCGCATTGTAGACGATTCTTCTCCATCCTCTCCTGTCCTCGGTTTCTCGCAGCAACCTTTCCGTTGATAATTCCAACCATTCGCCCACATTGTCCACCCATCTCTTCCTTGGTTTCCCTCTTGCTCTTGCTCCCGGTACCGTTCCTTGCATAATTTCTTTCTCTAAGCATTCACCTTGTTTCCTCATTACATGCCCAAAGTAAGACATATTTCTTCTTTTGATTGATTCCAGTAAATTCCTTTCCACTCCCGCCGTCTCTAACACCCATTCATTTGTTTTTTTCTCTATCCATGATATACCCAGTATTTTTCGTATGCATTTCATTTCAAATGCTTTTATTCTCTCCTCATCCCTCTTTTTGATTGTCCAGCTCTCGCAGCCATACATCATCACTGGCCATATACGTGTCCTCATTAATTTAATCTTTGTGTTAATTTTTATGTTCAGGGGCCTACTAGTGCTCTAAAATGAATTGGCCTAAGCCAGATTCACAAAGAAACCAGATCGCAGTGATGCATGAGTGTAATCAGTTACAGAGTTGTCTCCACTAGAATTGGCAAAGAGCAGAAACATGAACAATATACATATACTGTTCAATGATTGATTGCACTAAACTTTAATGTTTTTATTGTACCAAACAAGTACTACAGTTAGAGTCATAAACTGACAAGTAGCCTAGTGTGCAACAAGAGCCAATAAAAGCTGATAGCTTACACTAACCATCACGCCCCATCCCTACATCTTGCTAATTGATCATACTTATTTATTACTTAATTAGTACACATCAGTAATCAGTATAATAGTATTATTGACAATAATAGCAGTAAAAGTAATAATGACAGCCTCGTAGGAACAACGATAATAATTCTGATAATAATTACAATATGAATATTGTAGCGTCTTGCTACTCTCAACATACGTTCCTTGAAAAATAAATACGTGCCGACAGCGGACATGATCGTGGCCAATGACTTGGATGTCTTGGTCGTCGTCGAGTCTTGGAATCTCTCTTCCACTGATGTTGCTGTCCGTCGCGCTGCTCCGCCTGGCTTCCAGTTCCTCGATCGTCCGAGGGCAGATGACACTGGTGTGGCTATACGAGGAGGTGGGCTGATCGTCTACCACCGAAGCCAGTTGAGTGCGAAGAGGATTGAGCTGGCCAGGACTCCGTCGACCTTTGAGGCTCTCGCAGTCTCCCTGTCATCCAAGCGTGGTCCTACTACGCTCCTGGCCATATACCGTCCTGGCTCCTCCCCTCCCTCGTCGGCGTTCTTTGAAGAGCTCCTAGCTCTATTAGAACAATTTGCGCTTCACAACACACAGCTGGTTCTCACCGGGGACCTCACCCTACATCTATAGGACACATCGCTCTTGGAATCCCATGGAATTTGTTGCGGTTCTGGAACAGTTTGGCCTTAAGCAACATGTCAAAGAACCCACTCATTTGCTTGGTGGCTGGCTTGACGTCATCGTCACAAGAGATGACTGTCGGGTGTCAGATGTGACTGTCTTCCCTCCTGTTCTCTCTGACCATGGTCTCGTCGCTGCCTCAATCCCCTTCATCTACGAGCCTCATCTTCTCGCCGTTCGTCAGATCCGTCACTGGAAAAGTCTCGACCGTTCTGCATTCCGCTCAGCACTCCGAGCTCATCCTCTCTTTGCTGACCTTGAGTCGTCTACCGATCTCTCTACACCAGAGCTGTTCAGCTCTTATGAGACCGCGTTGTCTGGTCTCATAGACACATTTCTACCGGTGCGCAGCGTCCAGTCGCGCTACCGTCCGTATTCTCCGTGGTTTGATGCAGAGTGCCGGAAGTTCCGACGACAGGCACGACGGCTTGAGAGAATCTACAGAAGAACACGCTCTCCGGCTGATCGGGCCGCGTGGGTCTGCTTCGTTAGATGAATGCATACCTCGTACCGCGCCAGAGAACGTGAATACTGGGAGGCCTTCATCACTCGCCAGTCGAAGGAGCCGAAAAGGCTGTGGACCACTTTCAATGGCCTCCTTGGTCGTCAGAGGTGTGGTCGTCAGTCGGAGTCTCCTCTGCCATTCTCTGCAGAGGCATTCTTGGAGCGATTCTCTGCCAAGATTTCATCTATTCGGAGTTCCACTGCTGACTCTTCTCCGCCTACGTTTTCTACCACGGAATATCGGCTTTCTGCTCTCCAGAAGATTTCGAGCTTGGACCTCCGTCAACTCATCCTCTCCTCTGCCGCCAAGACATGCGAGTTGGATCCTGCACCAACATTTCTTGTTCAGGAATTAATTGACGATCTACTTCCCTTCCTCACTATTCTGTGCAACTGTTCGATCCGTGAGGCATGCCTACCAGTCTCACAGAAACGTTCCGTTCTTCTACCAGTTCTGAAGCACGATGGTCTAGACCAGAGTGATCCAGCAAACTATCGCCCCATTGCTAATGTAACTTTTTTATCCAAAATACTGGAACGCATTGTTGCTAACCAGCTGATTACTTATCTAGATGTGAATGAATTGATTCCGTCGCAGCAGTCGGGTTTCCGTCGGAATCACTCCACGGAGACTCTCCTGCTTCGACTTTTGTCAGACTTCTATAGCGCAGGTGACCGTGGTCAGGTTACTCTCCTTGCTCTCTTTGATGTCAGCTCTGCCTTTGACTCTGTGGACCACTCCATTCTCTTGCAGCGCCTCTCCACTTCCTTTGGCTTGGTGGACCAGCCTTTTGAATGGCTTAGATCTTTTTTATCTGACCGCTCAAATTATGTAATCCTTGGTTCGTCCAGGTCTCTTTGGGTCCCTGCCCCTTTGGGTGTACCCCAGGGTTCTGTCCTGGGCCCGCTGCTTTATCTTCTTTATACTGCTGATGTCTGCTCCTTACTGACGTCTCAGGGGCTTCTACACCAACTATTTGCCGATGATCGTAATCGTAATCGTAATCGTAATCTCCAAACTTCTAAAGCGCCACTCGAAAGCCAAGCGCAGGGCACCAGCTTATTCACGAGCGCTGCGTCTAGTCAGAAGGGTTGTCCAAAAGAGTAGTCTGAGGGAGGTTCGAGCCCGGTTTCCAGAGGATCAGAGAGGGCACAGCAGATGTTAAGGCGGGTGTCTTTTAGGTCGAGGATTGGAAGGTACAAGATCAGATGAGGCAGGATAAGAGTTTGATGATGTGCAAGCCTACATCCACACCCGTTCAGCCGATGCGGTGGCTACTGTGAGTCAGATGTGTCTGACTATGGATGTCCTTGGATGGCCTCCAATTGGCTACTCTTAAATCCCTCTAAAACACAGCTCATTTGGCTGGGTAGCCGTAGACAACTTCAGGGTATCGACTTTCCTCAACTTACCCTGCTCTTTCCTCACATAACCTTTTCCCTCACAGTTCGTGATCTGGGACTTTCTCTTGACTCTGAGCTTACTTTGTCTCAACATGTGAACTCAATTGCACGGAGTTGTTATTATCAGCTTCGTCAGCTTCGAGTGGTCTCTCGCTCTCTCTCTCATGATGCAGTTGTGGTCCTTGTTCATGCCTTTGTTACTAGTTGAATTGACCACTGTTCCTCATTACTTGATGGCCTTCCACTTGGGTTCTGAGGCGACTAGATCGAGTTCTACGCTCGGCTGCTCGTCTTATTGGACGACTTCCTAAGTTCTCTCCTGTCTCCGCATACATGCATGATGTGTTGCATTGGCTGCCTGTGTCTCAGCGGATCTCATATCGCATTGCTGCTCTGGTTTCTCGTTGTGTTCTTGGCTGCGCTCCATCTTACTTGCGCGATCTTTGCCGCCCAGTGTCTGATGTTGCAACGCGTCGGGTGCTTCGCTCTGCGACGAGGGGTGAGTTCCTTGTTCCACGGGCTCGCTTGGCTATTAAGCAGCGCCGTGCTTTTTCGGTTGTGGGCCCTTCCATCTGGAATGACCTCCCACTTAAGCTCCGTTTTTTACTTGTGGGCCATCCGACAGGGTTCTACAAGTCCCTCAAGTCTTTTTTCTTTAGTCGTGGCTGGGCCGGGAGCGCTCCTGAGTAGTTTCTTGAAGGGGCGCTATATAAATGCTCTTAATGAATGAATGAATGAATGAATGAATGAATGAATGAATGAATGAATGAATGAATGAAAGAATGAATGAATAATAGGCATACGTGCCTTGCACATTACTATAAATGGAGTCTAGAACCAGAATGGCGGAGTCAGGCCGACCCCCGGAATATCGGACCCCGGAATAGCGGACCCCGGAATAGTGGGTCCCCGTAATAGTGGGTCCAGGAATAGCGGACCCCCGAAATAGATGTCGATCTTCCCTCATCTTAATAAGGAAAATTAATTTTGCTGACTGGTTTGTCCTCCACCTAGCGAGTGGCATGGGAACTCGTCACCTGTCGAAAGTATCAGGAACGTAATTGAAATTGTGTCGCTGTGTAAGGGAATGAGCATTCATCTTTGTGAAGTACAAACGGATTTCTTATTGACCTCGACACATGACGCCAGATGTACAGTCCTTTCATTTAACCTCTGTGCACTCAGCCGAGAGCGTCTAGACTCTAGATGAGTTCGCAAGGGGCGCTAGTGATACAGAAATCTTGAACTATTTCTACTTTGCAAATGTCTATATCCAAACGAATTCTTGAAATATCATCAGCAGCAGTTAGAGAGTATTCCGAACGCACATAGAGACAGAGAGAGAGAGAGAGAGAGAGAGAGAGAGAGAGAGAGAGAGAGAGAGAGAGAGAGAGAGAGAGAGAGAGAGAGAGAGAGAGAGAGAGAGAGAGAGAGAGAGAGAGAGAGAGAGAGAGAGAGAGAGAGAGAGAGAGAGAGAGAGAGAGAGAGAGAATCAAGTAATAATGTAATAATTCAATCTTAGATAATTATGAAGGCAGCGAAACTATAATTCAATCACACATTGAACACATACGGCAGTAGCCTAATTATTGTTTAGTTCATTTTAACCCTAGGGCTACCAAGCTTTTTGTAACACGGACTACCAAGGGGGTGGTTACCACCCCCCACCCGGATTTCGTGTTTGGTTTCACATATCATAACTTGTAATATAGCAATGGATTCAGCATTCATTTCTGCACAGAATGGTATATTTAGTTGTACATTATGTGAATGCACCTCGAAATTACATCACTTTTAACAATGGAACCCATTAATTAGCAATATTTTATATTATTGCGTACATTTTGTACTTTTTGGATAAACAAATGTAAGATTATGTGTGTTTTGAAACTAATCTATGTGTAAAAGATACAGATAATCATCCCTAAACATGTTTATATAGTATAAATGTACATCCATACATATATATCCATAAATATATATCGGTTTACGTTGTAATGCTGTATTCAGCCATTTTCACACAGATTACGCGTATTATTATTTATTTTGATCACTTCCGGTATTCAAAAGACAAAGATGTAGGTATGCAAATGAAGCCCTACATTCCCTCTAAAGAATGGTATCTTTGTTTCTCTTCCAGGAAGACAAATGAATACGCTACAGACAAAAACAAAGGGGAGTGCTTCCATTTAGCCATTTTTCACGCATGTTACGCGTATTATTATTTATTTTGATCACTTCCGGTTTTCATAAGACAAAGATGTAGGTACGCAAATGAAGCCCTACATTCCCTCTAAAGAATGGTATAATTGTTTCTCTTCTAGGAAAAATAGTCAATAAGCTATAGTCGAAAAACTAGGGGGTGGTATCCACCCCCTGGTGCCTCGGGTATATCAGGTATAACTTTTGAATGGCGTGGGCTACCACCATGATGTTTACCTCAAAATGTGCGCCAATGAATCTGCTACAGCTACCTAAAATGCCAAAATTATATTCCATATGGAAACAAAAAATTTCATAAAAACTTAGGGGGGTGGCAACCACCCCCTTGGTAGCCCGAGGGTTAACATTAGTAAAATCATAGTATGGTTTCAAGCTGTGGATGTTGTCATATTCATAGTTCGGGATACTTTAAAGATTTGAGCCTCAGTTCTTCGTAGGTGGTCGGTTGCGAACTAATTTCATTAAGACGTCTAAGCTCTTCCTAAGCGCAGTGTTGCAGGATCTGAACGATATAGTATTTCAAGCTCTGGAGTATCTTCTGTTCTTTTAAATGGACCCGGCATTGTGTTTAGACGAAACAGCAAATCAGACTTTTACTAAAGTGTAATTGTAATGTCTCCATAAGCCATTTAATGTATAAAATTCGGACATTGTGACTGAGAGTCCAGTAAGTTGCGCCACCTATCCGCTGTTTCAAGAACAAAATATATACTGATGGCGGTAGGTGGTCTATGGGGCTCACACGTCCACGTAAATCAGTGTATGTATATATATATATATATATATATATATATATATATATATATATATATATATATATATATATATATACATACATACTATACAGGCATATTTCATGCATACACACATATCTACACGCATACATAATGCAAAATTAGATACTGCGTCGCAAAGATCACAAGTACATATTAATATTCATAATAGCCAAACAACGAATGTCCACTTTAAACGTAGTAAAATTGGACTGTAGTATATTGGCCATTTTCAAGTAGGCCTTCTACCGTGTTGCATTGAACGTCAGGCTCATAATAATAATTTTGCGGGCAACAGTGATCAAGATTATGCAAATAACGAGAGGTTTTGATAAGACTAAAGGTCGCATTCAAGTGTTGGTTTTACACATTTATAACCTGCTTACGCATATTTAGGCCTACTTCCTGATTTGTACTAGCACAGTAGTTCTCTCACCTTTTCACTTCACTGTGGAAGAAATGCATATCCGACTGCAAATTGTGTAGCAAACTATCTTCCAATTGCAGGCCACAAGATCCAAAACAGTAGAAATTGTGTCACAATTTTAGCAGTCGCTTCAATGTATAAAAAGTAAAAGTTTCTGGCACAAAATAATCCAGCATTCGATCTTGCAACGCAAAAGATGCAACGTGTAACGCATAATAATATTATAAGTGGAAAAAAAGCAGTAATATTTATGGACCTCAGTATGAAAGCATCATCACAAAATGTTATATTTAATAATTGATTCACTTTCTCTGACTTTAATAAACTTGGCCAAGTGTTTACAAAATAAACTGCAGGATTAACCTTATTAGTTCTAATTTAAAACATGCATGGGAGTGCTTTAATTTAATTTCATATACGGTAAAAAAAACTATTGTACATGCACACACCGAACAAATTAAGTAAGTAAGCATATTAGCAAAATCACTGTTTGGTTTCCTGTTCTGGATGTTGTCTAATTCGTGTGTAAGGATGCTTGGTTCACATACAATGGAGGTCTCAGCGTCAGTTCTTCGTAAGTGATCGGTTGCAAACGAATTTCATCAGTATGTCTGAGCTCTTCGTATGCTGAAGGTGTTGAAGTTGTTTCAGGTTGTTGAGTGTGTTCTGTTCTTTTCAATGGATCTGGCAGTGTAAAAAGAAAAAACATCAGATTTTTTGCTAAAGACTACTTGTAATTTAGGCTTCTATCGCGCCGGTGACTAAAGCACAAAGCATCAGTCGTTAGCGCCACAAAACCAAGACTTAACTAGTGAGATAAATCTCCAGAAGATCAGGCTAATTGCCTGAATGGCAATGCATGGGGCTGTGACTTTCACATAAGTTTTAAAAGAGCAACGAGTAAAGCAGATCATTCTTAATTTCGCCTAAACTTTCTATTACAGTTCCGTCGATCAAGAATATATTTGGGACGACCTTCTTGTCGTTCAACTTCTTGGTGATTGTTTGCTTTCATCTAGAGATTTCGACACAGCCATTAATTAACCGTTCAATTTAAAAGTAAAATTAATGTGGATAACTTAAAGCGACTAAAAGCCTAACCATTCTTTGCGATCACCTCGAACACTTTTTGCTGGATCAAAATTTGGGGCGACAAAAATATGTCCTGTCGTATGAGCCAAAAGCAAGAAAAAATCATTTCCACCCTTTCTATTCGAGTAAGGCCATGGTTCTAAGACATCCGTTTGGATACTTTTTACTTATGCAATACATTAAAAAGATTTTCGGTTTCCATAAGCAGCCATTGGAATGTAATGTAACAAGACATTTATAAAGCGCCTCACAGAAACGTTCAACAAGTGGCCATCAAACAGCTGAAAAGTGCGTTTTTAAGAGTCGAGATAAAACCATGTAACCACATGCAGCATTAGTGGCACGCACAGATGGCGGAAGAGTAAGCTTATTCCAGATCCGTGGCGCCGCAATCGAGAAGTCCCGACGAGCACGGGTGGTGGTTCGAAACGAAGGTAGGCCTACAATCAAGTCATTTCGCGAGGCAGACCGGAGAGCCTGCCGACCAGTTTGAGTGCCAACTGGAAGGCACAGTTCAGCAATGTAGTCCGAAGCAGTGCCAGTCGTAGCCTTCCAAACCAGCGTAACGATCTTGAATTTAACACGATCAGCTACTGGAAGTCAGTGGAGATCACGCCGCATGTTGTCGGATATGTGTGAATATTTCGGCAGGTTAGCCATTGACATAGGCTACGCTTAATTTTTAATAACGGTGTGCAACACGATGTTCAATTTTGTGGTATGTTTATATGTATTAGCATTTTATACTTTACGAATAATAACTGTGACTATCGTTTATACACTCCGCTATTCCTCTCATGACTCTGCATTGACTGTGAAAAAGGAAATCGGAGACATACCTTGTTTGCCTCGTAGATATCGAATCAAGATGATCAGCAAGATTATATTCACCACGAGCGAGATACAGAAGAGAACACCCATGATAGCTATGGTCACATCTCTGGCTACGGCGCTGTTAGTGATGGGAGTGGACACAGTCATTACATCTGACTCACGTGAACACAGAGCACAGAACAAAACGCATAAAGTTCGATAAAAGATAATATTAACCATAATATTTATCTTTCATATGGAAATATACATTCAGAATATAAATATCACTATCTGCATAATAATATAATAGGCTTACTAGAGAATAATAGCCTACCAATATGCTAAGAGAAGTGAACCAATATGTTAATATTTTAGTCAATATATTGCATTAACTAGCAAATAAATGTTTCACTGATTAGTATAAATGGGTTGATGACTAGTTTAATTGGGTTCTACTGATTATTATAAATTGGTTTAATGATGAGAAGAATCGTTTTTAACTGAGTAGGATAAATGGGTTTAATGACTAGTATTATAATTGAGTCTCACTGATTAATATAAACGGATATCACTGTCACGAATATGAGCAAAATATGTAATCAAACTGATCAGTAAAGAGTTAGAATGAACTGCCAAGTGCATTCTAGCATTTTATTTTATACATACGTCTCTCATTCAGCAGTGGATCTAATTCCAACCGCTTCATATATAGGCCTAAATGTAAAAAAATTATATAGCGACCGTACATATTGCCTCAATCCTATTCACTTTTAGTCTTTTAATCGGGCGAGATCCTTCAGCACTACTTGTTTTGAATGGTCGCCGGCCATTTAAGGTCTCCGAGAACGAACCGTAATAGCTCTAGATTCAAATCTCTTAAATAAGCCGCCGCCGTTTTGAAGTTGGAAAGCGCTGCACCTGCATATATCCATGGATGACTTGAGTCTGGAACATAAAGATACTTTAACATGTATATCCAGGGCTATGCCGACAAATGAAGCACGTAAAATTAAGATGATCTTAAAAGATATTCGCTCGATAACAGGAAGCCAGTGTAGCCTTTCGCGCATATTACGATATAAACGACAATTTTCACTCGTTGACTACGACTCTAGCGTCACCGATTGCATCTGGCGCAAATTCAATCTTAACGGACCAGAATGGCAGGAACTGCAAAAGTCCAAGTGTGTACTAGCATCTTTTGCAAGGAATTAGATCGTCGCCTTTAACAAGTCATTCTATGGAGCTATTTTAAAGAAGGTTTTCAAATGAAGCGATGACTTTTTGTGTTTCATTCTGTGACAGCAATATTAGTCACTTGTAAGGTTTAAATTGAAGATGTTGCTCACTTGTTATTGCTGCTGGTGAAGTTTCTGTTGACAAAATCGTGAGTGGTGGACCTGGAAGACATTTCAAAAGAAAGGTGAAAAATTGCTCTTTGTGCCATTTAACTACACATGGAAAATTATAACACCAAGTACCCCTGAGCTAGTAAAAAATTAAATCAATATTTTAGGAATAAAATATAAAACTGCAGCTCAAGAGTTTCCTCAGCATAGGCCTATTGTCAGCCCAACGTGCATTAAAAATTATTATCATTCCGCATTGCTGAGTATAATATAGCTGATGTTTTAGTGGCAACTAACAGATTCCGAGGCCGTAACCCTAACAGTGTGCACACATTGCACAGGTCAAATGGCAATAAAATCGTAATGGTAGAAAACAACAGTCGATAAAAAACACTATGTGAGGACATCGGGAACCTGCTACCTAAATTCCATATGTAATTTGTATATATATATATATATATATATATATAATATATAAAAAAACCATTTTTTTTTATAATATTTCACATTAAGGCTTGCCTCCGGAAATTTTAGTTGTAGTAGGCCTAGTTAAAATAGCCACCAATGCTTCTCTTTGTCTGGGGCCTCTGGGCAACTACATATTATGCGGCAAGCTTCAGAAGCCACGATGCAAGAAAGTAACATGAATTTGTGGCTAACACATGGACCGACATTGTAAACACTCTGCAATTGATATGCTATCAGCCATATAAAACTCACACCCTGTAGCATAGTCGCAATAGCAGTAGTAGGGTTGGTTGAGCTCGCAGGGTTATCTGTAAAAATAACACCAATGTTTGGTTAAGTGATAGATATTGCATTCAACACTGTCCATGAGTTACTGACGATGAATTTTATTATTTTGTACTAATACTGCTGACAGTTGTCTGTTCGATAGCAACAGAGACACGATCTGTCCTACTTCCAAACGTCAGGCATAGGCCCCTTACAGATTTAAAATCTTTCTGAACGTTTGAAGAGATTGGTAGGAGAAGCATCTAACTCAGCAGGCCAGTCGCAAATAGTCGGTGTAGTGGAGTCTTTATGCAACAGAAAAAATCGCTATTTTCATTATGAGGAACCAATACCTGCATCAACTATGAGTTGCCGTAACGGCAAAAAGGCATTTATGGCAGGCGTCGTCGCATATGCTCTACGTGCTTTTGTGTTAGCTGCCGGTCTAAATGTGAAACCAGAATAAAGAAAGAAAGCAAAGTGACCTATAGATGTCAAATGAACTGTGCATTTAGGAGCAGCTCATAAAAATCACATTGAAATAAGAAAAAAGCTCATAAAGCACATCAAAATGCAGCGGACATGTTATTGGCTACTTTAAATTCCATTTCAAGAACAAACGTTAATTGTATCGTAGATTAACAGTCATCCAAAAAGCCACTTCACAAATAAGCACGGCTTGACAAATGGATTTCCACCAAAATTGAAAAGGCGTAGTTCCAACTCTAATACACAGCTGGTTGAAAGCGAATGTGCCAGAATATGGTCTTTATGCCAACATAAACAATCGCATATTCTCATCTAAACTGATTCCTGGATGACGTTGTTTCATAAAGCACAGCATTTGTAAATTTCACATTACTTTAACATTTAAAACAGAGACATTGTGCACTCGTTGAAAATAGTCCTGATTATTAAATAGCCTAGATTTGTACATCTCCTTCAAAATGTAGCATTCTATTTTTCGAAAAGATAACAGTATTCTAATGATGTGTTTTAAGGCATATCCTTTAAAAGATAGCACTTCTTGTTTCAATACTAATTCCACATACATATTTTACTGATTTTTTCACTGATAGCTAGAGAGTGTAACGTCTATCTCATTTCTCCCTACAAAGGCATCGCTGTTGTTCCCTGTAATTCTCACGTCGCATTAAAACCGTTTTAAGAAATTTAGATTATACACATTATTTTTTTCTTCTTTTAATTATTCATTTTCGATTACGCAATCATGTGATACACGCTGAAGAACTGGACTCGGTTTTTATTCAGCAAAGCTCAGACGACTATTATACTCACAGCACGCAGTCACAGTTATCTCGCTGGTGCCATTGGGAAAAATAACATTTCCAGTGTAATTTGATAACATTCTGCTAAAATATGCAGTGCACCGATACGTGCCACTCAGAGTAATTGAACCGTAAACTGGAGAGTCGATGGTTTGTCCATTAGGTCCAATCCACATGTACGATGCGTTTGGAAAGGTCTTAGCTTTGCAAATCAAAATGATTCCACTGCTACCTTGTGAACAGTCGCACAGTATTCCGTTATCGCAGCCTTCTACTGCAACTGAAGTCGTCTCACCGTGAGGAAATACTGCAGTAAAATAAGTATATTGAATAATAATAATGTTAGGTTAGATTTAAAAGAAAGTATTTAATTAAAATCCAATGTAGGCTACGAATATCGTATCACGAACGCCAGATGGCGATTGTGATTCCAGCTGCAATTTCCAAGAAGGAACGGAAATTACTAGTTGGATAAATGGAATCAACAGTAACTGTTGTCCGATGAAAACGCGTCGTATGTTTTACATGGTAAGAGTTTGCCTATATAAAATCCACAGCAAAAGTAGCTGGATGCTCATAATTACCCGTTTCCATAGAGCTGATGGGTCTAAATGCACAAGGTAGGCCTACAGCCTATACACCCAATTAATACGGCAATCCAGAAGATACCTACGGTAATATGGACGGACAGCCTATATGCAATGCTTTGAATACGAGAGCGGTAGCTTCAAATTGCTGTCATTCTTCACTTTGCCTCTCTACTTAGGCTATGTTGATAAGAAAACTATCACAAATCCAAGCGTTTGTGCTAGCAAATAACTGGTTTAAGCGTTTACTATATTTATTTAATTTAGAACACATAGATTAATTGCGCCATAGGAATGCCAAGAAAAGGCAAGTTCTGGTGTTCAGTTATTCTTGGAAAGAGTGGCAAGGTGACGCAGAAGAGAACAAAGAATTGATGAAATATTCGCGAAAACTCGTTTTGTTTGAACTTCTATTTATGTTATGCCTAAATACTCAAGAAGTTGATAAACCATATTTTGGCAGCCCCATGAAAGTTCTTTACAGCTATAGTACATTGTTGCGCGGAAATATAGGGCCTAAGCGTGTATGAAATACTATCCGATTCCAAAATGAACTCACCACAACAATCTACAGTTGAAGTTCAGTTGTCTTTTGAAACGATGTAAGTTGCTGATACGTTGTAAATCACATTTTGAATTGTGTTGTATGCTTCGTATTTGTATCTCCTGTTTAGTTCAGCCAAATTTAGAGTGCTAGTGGAACTTAAGATGACGTTATCGGCCAAATCATACCATCTGTAGCTTGGGGGAGGATTGGCCATAGAAGAAAACGTTAAGACACTGATACCACAGGGCACACAATTATTCGTTATAACCTCAGGTCTACTTGTTATAACAGGAGTAGAAGGACCATCTGTAATACAAACCATCGTGAGTCAATATCAGAAAGCACAACATTAAAAGTTAGTGTTAGCACAATAAAAGTCTACGAGTTCTTCATTGGGGATGTTCAGAGTAATGTGTCACTAGAAAACAGTTAGCCTACCAATGCTAGTTGTCATCTATGCAAAGTCTTAAACACCTAATAAGTAAGACTTAGTGTTAATAAGTCAGATATCTCAGACAGTAAGAAATTCGAATGACTATGATAAACGCTTGCGCAGTCAGAATCGAAAAATGCATTTCCAATGCAATAGGCTACTATTTATTTATGTACAGTTGTAGGCCTACACATCATAACAATTATTGCATAACGCATTTTGAGAACTTAACCAAAAAGTCAAGGCGCGGCAATCTAACAAATCTTAAAAGGTGCATGCTAAGATAAGCTGAAAATGTACTCTGAACTATACTTTATGTGGAAGAAAGTTCAATTTTTGAGTGGAAGGCTTGCTCTGTGAGGATACCATGAGCGAGAAAGAACAACGTATCCCAATCGCTGTTAGAATAGCGACAGTAGGCCTACTTACACCATTAAGACTATATTGGTGGGTAATGTTCACTCATTAGTAGGCTATTGTTTCTTTATCGTTACACAGTAGAGCTGAATCAATTATGTTAATGTTCCAACAGATCTCGATGGACTCTACTTCAGCATAGGCCTAAGTCTTAGACAGCCTTGCTGTAATCACGTGATCTGTGTTGCGCAGTTTCCTGTGTGTATATTCCGCCATTATATGATGCTATGATCTGCTTTATTAAACTTTGCTATCAGGGAGGTCTCGACAAACTGAGGGATATCATTTTACCCACCATCGAAATAATTGGTAAATAATAAAATTCTACCTCCAGGATCAGTAAAGTAGCCTACAATGAAATTTTCAGCGTACTTTACTGATCCTGGAGGTAGAGTTGTATTTTTTAGCGTATATAATTACTTCAATGATTTTCATGATAACTGTAATGAACCCAGCTTCTATTTAAGCAAGATTCTTTTCATCAATCACAAATCGACTTAAGCTAACATGATTTTAATCAATCCCATTTCTATTTAGCAAGAATTCTTTTCGCCAATCCAACGTGTACTCGACCAACGCTGAAACCTGTGCGATGGCGAGTCATTTACAACGTTAAACTATACGCTTTTTCATCAATCCAGCTTCTATTTTAGCAAATAGCTAGTTTTATCGGTAAAAGTGCATTTAAGCGTATTTTATTTATAGTGGATGTAGGTTTGTAGTTTAGCGTATTTAATTATTTAATTGAATCTCATAATAACTGTAATGAATCCAGCTTCTATTTAAGCAATATTCTTTTTATCAACCCCAACTCTATTTAAGCTAAAATTATTTTAATAAATCCCACTTCTTTTCAGGCCCGCCGAGAGGGGAGGCAGGGGGGCCAAGTTTTTTTAAATTTCTCATTAAGTCTAAGGATAGTTAGGGGCCCGTGACTGCTCTGCTAGGGGCCCGGAATTTCTGTCGGCAGCCCTGCTTCTTTTAGGCAAGAAATCTTTTCGTCAATCCAACTTGTATTCGACCAACGCTGAATCGCCATGTAACAAACACTAAACTACGCGCTTTCACATCGATCCAGCTTCTATTTAATTAAGCAAACAACTAGTTTCATCAATCCAATTTCCATTTAGGCACATAATTATTTTTATCAATTCACCTTCCATTTACGCAGGCACATTAGAGAAATAATAAAATACGTTAAAATACTTGGCCGGCAGCATCATGAATTAAATACACTCAATTGCACTTCTACCGTTTTATCAATCCAATTTCCATTTAGGCATACAATTATTTTATCAATCCAGCTTCCATTTAGGCAGCCACATCAGAGATATAATGGCATAATAATGCACCACGCTAAAATACTCGGCCGGCAACATCATGAATTAAATACGATAAAATGCACTTTTACCCCATTATATATCCATGGAAATGCTGGCAGGTAAATGCTTGTAAATGATGTTCGATGTTGTAGATACATATAATAATTGATAAGTAAATACCTTGTCCAGTCGCTAGTACGATACAGGCAACGGTAAGCAAGTGTTCTAAGGAACACATCTCTTTAGGTATAACTAAAAATAATCGTCTAAATGTAGACACCACATGACGAGTAGTTCTCTTAGCTTCTAAAATACACCTGTTTCGTCAAGGCATAATCTCAGTATTCGTTCTTAGTTTGATATTGAAGTTGCATGCATGTGTGTCTAGTTATAGCTCAGCATATATAATAATGCTTTCCTACGCAACGCTTCATCCGCAGTTTGAACTACAATTTGAAGTAGCGTTAGTATGCATTATGTAGGCCGACTACACTTACCAGCGACCACGTGCGAATATGATCATGTTATACAATCGCACTAAAACATCCATTACAACAACGCGAAAGTTTGAGGTGAAATAAGACAAGTTGTACTTAAATTTAGCCCTAAGTTTTTACAACGTTTCTTTACCAATCACGAATTTCATGTTCAGTTTCGTCCGTCAAAGTCTAAGTTAACCTTTAGTCAATGCGAGGCGGGCGTGATTCTAGTCCCAGGTATAGGCTCACGTCGGGCGTAACTGTATCCACGACCTAGGTTTTTTGATGTCTTGTTCTCGCTCTCGGACCCCACTGTCTTGGAAATTGTCTCGAAGCGAAAGCCTTGTTCTCTTGTAGAAGCCGAGACGGCTTCTACATAGTTCTCGCGCAATCTGTCTTTAGTTCTGAACTTCTGACAATATCGCGCTATAAAATTGTCTTGTACCGAAAGGATTACTAATTAATCGGAAGTGCTAAACAAACCGGAATCAATCTAAAAAGACAGACTGACGAGACGGACAGACAGACACATACATACACTGACAGACACAGACAGGCAACAGGACAGAGAGAGACATAGAGAGACGGACGCAGAGAAACAGAGATACGGACACAGACACAGATACATATACAAAGACATATAGACAGAGAGAGAGGGAAGGAGAGGTGAGTGAGAGAACCTAGCGAAATTATGATAAAAAAAGATTCGTCTTGAAACTGAAACGATAGAAGAAAATGAACAGAGTCATAAAGAGAGGAATTATAAAATTGTCCTGTGCCGAAAACAGGACAGAAAGAGCCATAGAGAGACGGAAGCAGAGAAAAAGAGAGAGAGACACAGACATAGATACACAATCAAGAAATATACAGAGAGAGACAGAGACAGAGACAGAGACAGAGACAGAGACAGAGAAGGAGAGGTGAGTGAGAGAACCTACCGAAATTGTGATAAAAAAGATTTTTCTTAAGTTAAGTAGAAACTGAAACGCCAGAAGAGAAAATAACAGAAAGAAAGAGAGGAATTATTGCTCCGATTCTGTTTCCTCTGGAGCCGAGCGATCTATTCAGATGTTGGAAAACGCTTCTGAAGACGTTTCTAACTGTGTTTCAGGATAACTTTAACATTGACAGTTCGATGAAGGTGGGAAATACCAGAAGTTTCACTGCGAATTGGGATTTACGGATTAATTATAACCATCGACTAAGTGAATCTTATTATGCAAATATTATTGTTTAATATGTAGACTTAGTCGATCAAAACTCAGCTTTGACTCAACTGGCTTCAATGGGCTTGAATAAACAGACGTCAAGAACGCTCTTGAGTGTATTTTCAGGACCATAGGACATGCTGTAATACACACCTTGACTCCTTAAGATAATATTGATTTTATGAGCATACTTCTTGTTCGGTTTCACTCGGTTATGAGCCTGAAGTCAGCCAAGTTAATTGGAAATTGAAAATTGAAAATTTACATAGCGCCTCTTGTAGAAAAACTAATCAACGTTGCTCTTTGCGATGTAATACACAGAGGACTGAAATAGCCATCCGAGCAAACGTAAAAGCACACATGTCAAGTTGAATCAATGGATTCCCATCCACAGTTGGCAGCTGACGTCGTGGTGGGAGTTTCTGGACCAAGTAACTAATGAAATGAAATATAGAACTAATGCATATTCATTGAATAATTTATTTAAAGCTCTTTTTTATTCATATCCGTAATACGCTCATTATTGGTAGAAATAATTGACGATTAAGCACACGTTTATATGTAGACCTACTTTAACAGTGTTTGAATAGCTGGAAAGTTAATTTTTCGCTTCTGCTAATCAAAACTGATCTGCTGTGATCCGATATAATCTAATAATCATAGTCTAATCTAACATGACATAATCTAGCATTTTTTATAGCGACATTTCATTGCAAAATGCGTGAATCTATCGTATTCTATAGTTTTTTGAGGTGCTTAAACAAAGAGAAGACAGATCGAAATCCAATGTACCGAAAGGATAACTAATTAATCGGAAGTGCTAAACAAACCGGAATCAATCTGAAAAGACAGACTGACGAGACGGACAAACAGACACATACATACACTGACAGACACAGACAGGCAACAGGACAGAGAGAGACATAGACGGAAGCAGAGAAACAGAGAGACGGACACAGACACAGATACAGATGCAAAGAAATGTAGACAGAGAGAGGGAAGGAGACGTGAGTGAGAGAACCTAGCGAAATTATGCAATCAATCAATTTTAAACTGCAAATGTAAATCTCTCATTGCCAAACAAAAGCCGCGTCCGAGTGACCAGCTTAAACACCGGCGCTATAATAATCAAATCAAGTCCGCAATAGCCAGGTTGCTACGTTCGTTCCGATAGGCTTACCAGGTCAGAATAATTATTCGGGAAGGTCAGGCCGAGGAGACAGCATGGTGCTGTTGTGGCAATAGGTGATGATGGTGGTCGTGTGGTGGCGCCGGAGTAGAATCAGGTTGTGATAGCTTGAAGCGCTCGGTTTTCATTTATGAATCAGAGGATAGTGCGAGGGGAGTAGAAGTGAAATTAAAGACGAGGTAGGATAATAATAATAATATTTTCGTTTATTCAACAATCCGGTTGACAAACCGCAACCGGTTACAGTGTACAATAATTATGCAATTGAAACAATTCATAAGTCCGCCCTAACGGGGCTCGAACTCGGTACCTCACGCTCTCTGTGCCAGATGTTATCCAATGCGCTATCGGGCCCCAAAAGGAGGATGAGCAAACTGGCCTAGGTTTTTTGGGAGCACATTCTAAAGAGCAATTACTCAGATAAAGCGGAAGTGAAGCCACGGACGATAAAACCCGTCCTCAAAGGCTGAACCCTGGGTTGAAGTTCAGTCCGACTGAAATGTTTACGACTTGTCGTGTATATCTAGCTATTTATACAGTGCTTTAGTAAACTATGATTTGCGACTTCAGAGTAATCTATGAGAGGTATATCGGTTTCTCTTTTAATAATATTCGTGTTTATTAATTCCAACTGACAATGAGTAGTGAGATTGCAGGAAATATTAGTTAGAAGGTAATATGTTTAACGGCATTCGAATTTAGCTATATGGCAGCCATGCAATGTGTTCATCTGTCCTACTGCTCATTTTAGAGTCGCCACCACCTAGGAAGTTGAAGGCTGAGTCGACCTTTACTGGGTAGCGGACATCGATCCCGCTCCCTGTTTGGTGTTCCACTCTTCACCCCAGAGTGTTATCATTAATAATTGTTCCATCACCCAGAAACTTGAGACTTTGAGATTTTGAAATCATTGTTTACAAGGAAATTGTGCTTTAATTACTGCGCAAACGATTTGGCCAATAAATAATGACGTGAACATGTGATTGTATGATATCAGAGCGTGTTTAATATCAGACCGTTGTTAATAGTCTTGAGCCAAGTGGTTGTACTTAAACCATTGAAAAAGAAAGTTCAACTGGATGGAAATTCAATACAGGCACACGTAATAAATTCAAGACAGGTGATTAAATGGAATTGATTGCTAATGCGTAACTGATCTCAGGTAAGCGGCGTTTTATGGCTCACTGAGCGATTGGCCGAGACTGTCACCGGTTGGCATCTGCAGAGTGCTCAAAATGGGTTTGCAAAATATTGTAGTCAAAGGTCGTGGTTACATGAGCGGTTGTGACTAATTGCGGATGTAGTGATAAGGTAGGCCTACTGGCTTGCGCAAGAGCGAGGTGGCAGTGTTGAATATATTATGCGTGCATTGGCGATGCAGACTAGACTGTAGTAGGCCCCTACTTACGTATAAGTTATAAGGGCCACCAGCATAGAACGAGTACGCGCATATTACGAATATTGAGATTTGTCGAAATTGACGAATATTGACGAATATTGAAACTGGCCAACGAATATTAAATTGTTTTTATTTCTTTTCATTCTTAGTTCTTAAAAATCCGGGATTATTGTAAAAAAAAAATTCAGTGACAACAACTAGGCATTAGAACAAGAACAGTTACATGTTACGCCTATTCATCTCATCACTGATTTCACTTAGATTATTAGTGGAAGTCTCAATAGTCGATGCAAGGATGTAAGTAACGGGTAGAAGAATTTTTAAGCTATGTATCACCTTGTCACCTTGTGCTGTCAGTTCTTGGAACTTTAGCGACCTTCATGATCAAGCCTCTCCATTTCCTTCTGTCCGCCGTCGCATCTCTCAGTTCTGCCAAATTCATTCCAGTTGTTTCATGTATCTCGTCCATCCACTATGTATAGCGCCGCAAAACCACGACCCCTATTCTGAAATTAGTAGTCTTAAATTAGTTCGTAAACAATACGCACATAATGACGTCTTCAGCGAATATTTATGACTATTTACGAACAGGCCCGCCGAGAGGGGCAGGGGGCAAAACCATGGGCCCGGCGACTTTTAGGGGCCCGGTGACTTTTAGGGGCCCGGGCTGGGCCCAGCAATCAACTTATGAAAAATATTATAATCAGTTTTATACGAAGTTTATGATTTATGCCTTGTAAAATATAACATTACGGACACTTAACTACAATAGTTGCATATTATAAATATAATTTTGTAGGGTTGTAGGCTACCCACACTATTATTATTTCAGTTTGTTAAAAAAATTTCTCATAAAGTCTAAGGATAGTTAGGGCCCGTGACTGCTCTGCCTAGGGGTCCGGAATTTCTGTCGGCAGTCCTATTTACGAATATTAAACCCTGAATTCACGAATTCTTGTTCTATGGCTGCCAGTCCCGTCTTAGTAGGGCCTACATCACTTGTGGAATTTTTCTGACTGTTTTGTCCTCCACCTAGCGAGAGACATGGGAACTGGTCATCTGTCGGAAATAATCAGGCACGTAATTGAAATTGTGTCGCTGTGTAATGAAGTAAGCATTCATTAGCGTGAAGTACAAACGAATTTCTCTTGTTGACCTCGGAACATGGCGCCAGATGGACGGTTCTTTCCTTAATATCTTCGATACACAGTACACTCAACCGACAGCGTCTAGAGTCTAGACAATATGCTCGTTTTAAAGATGAGTTCGCTAGGGGCGCTAGTGGTACAGAAATCTTGAAACTTTTTCTACTTCGCATAATAATTATGTCTTGATCTAAACGAATTCTTCAAATATCAGCAGCAGTAAGGTGAGTACGCCAAACACACATGAGAAAGAGAGAGACAGACAGAGAGACACAGACAGACAAATATACATGCATGTACATGTACATAAACACACACAGATACACAGAGACACCGGCAATGAGATACAGAAACAGATACAGATAAGGCAAAAAGATAGACCATGATGCAGAAGATTGAGCCTGAAGTCTAGATTCGAATTAAAGGTCAGTAACTACATGGACTTCAATCTGAAACAAATCGGTATTCGCTTAAATTACTTCACATGTCATTCGTACCGGAGAATACATAGACCAACCAGACCCAGTTCTTGGATTCTACTGCGCACACACACGCACACGCACACGCACACATACACACACACATATATATATAATATTATATATATATATATATAAATTTATGCGTGTATACATATCACAGAGTAGAAAGGCTTTATAGAAGCAAAGGCAACTGAATGAAAGATAATGTAGACGCTGTAGAATTCGACCATAGACGTGACGAGGAATTCGGTACTCAATTTCCATAGTTTAGAATCAGTGACCGAAAAATACCGCAAGCCAAAATCCATCCACGTACACAAATGCCCCAGGTGCAAATGCCCCAAGAGCCAGAGAAAGTAGACCATCGAAGACGAAGACGAAAGTAGACCATCAAGACGAAGACGCATACAGTCAAGGACCGACACACTGACAGAGAACCGTAGGAACACAGACATACCCTCACCTGGAACAGATACGAAGGCGTAGGATTGTAGGTAGTTAAACCTCCAATAAGAGCGAACTCTAAATTAAACACGCCGTTTGGGGCGTAGGTAATGCCAGTCTACAAGATTAACTAGACATGACGAGAGGCCAGAAACAGCGAATGCGGTAGCATTTGGTGATAGCAAATAGAACGTTTACTGCGATGTAAATTAGGTTGTAGGGAAGAAAGATGTAAAGCGATTAACCTAGAGTTAGCCAGAGTAGAGGGTTGGAGAAAGAGATCGAACAAGTCAGGTTCAAGAGGTCAGAGAACCGAATTCCCTGGTCCAGAGATTTGAGAAGGCAGTTGGTCGAGACAACAAAGTCGATCGAGAGACGAGACTGAGAGGGGACGAAGATGGAAGATGAAGAGAAGAGTCTGTTGGACAGGATAACATTCGAGAATCATAACAGCCTACTCATCAACAGTCTGATATTATACATCCAAATATGCCGGAATACACACATGCATCGCCTACATATGCGCTATACAGATAGATTTTATACATAAATACTTAGATGCATACACATGTGCAAGCAATCAATCAATCAAGCAACCAATCAATCAATCAATCAATCAATCAATCAATCCTTCCACTGTTCTCATAAAATAGATTACAATCTATTTGTATCGGCGATACAGAGTATTCACCGATCATGAGTTTGGAAATTTAAAACAGTCAGATCACATGATTAGCATAATAAATTTGTGAGGGAAACAATCGGGTATATGCAGAAGGGACTGAAGTCCCGCTAAGTTAGAGACACTCGTTTAACATGTGAGCAGAGGGATGACGGTTCAGTATAGGCTACATAAATAGCAATTATCAGAAAAAATAAATAAGAAATTACTAGCTTAAGTAACAATACTTAACTAATTGTCTTGGAACAATGAGTCACCATATTTAGATAACGTATTGACTATAGATAAGGAGGTTGGCTATGAGCTCTTTTTAAAACATGTCAAGATGGGAGATTGCGCATTGATTTCGACAAGTGTTTCCAGCTCATCTTATGGTAAACTAACGAATTAATATTCGTTATTATACAGGCATAGGTTCCAACAAAATTGTCGAGAGATCTTGTACAGCGAGAATGAAGTGAGAATCATTCCTACGTACTTACTTATTCGGTAGCTTTATATTGAACGTCATTAAAATTAGATATAGCGTGGCAAACTCACATAGACAGACCTAATTATACGTATTAGTATTCATGATAGGAAAACACCGAATGCTTATGCTTGTACTTTAAACGTCGTAAATTTGGATTGAAGTATTACATTGGTCAATATTGAAGTACGGCCGTGTTTATATTCATTGTCAGCCACGTAGTAATATTCTTGTGGGCAACATGATCAAGATTATACAAACCACGAGTGGCCGTGTTAAGATTAAAGGTCGCAGTCAAACGTATATTTACTTCCTGTTTCTAAAGACTTGTTTCTACCAGCTCATAGGCCTACGTTCTTTCACCTTTTCACTTCTCTGTAGAAGGCACACATATCTCACTGCAATTTATACGGCGAACTATCTTCCTACTAATGGCCACCCGATCAACAACAGGAGTACAATTTGTGTCACAATAATTGCCACTTATATTTATAAAAGCTTAAAGTTTCAGGCATAAAATAATTCCGTATACGATCCTGCAACGAAAGAGATTTTATTTTCAGAAGATCAGAATGACCCAGTATTTCATTATAATCTATTGCATAATATAATAATGTGGAGAAAATGAAGTAAGATTAATGACCGCAGGATGAAAGCATTATAGAGAAAATGTAAATTTAAACTGACTATAATTTCGCTGCCTCTCACATTACTAAACTAGGTAAAGTGTTTAGAAAATAAACTTTACAACTGAAATATATAGTAGGGCCTACTAATTTAAAATGTGCATTGGAATGATATAATTTAATCTCAAACACGAACCGAAGTTTAACTATGATGCATACACACTTAGCAAATACGGCGAGAATAGTCGTGTTTAGTTTAGTTTAACATTAGCAAAATCACGGTCTGTTGTCGAATTGTGGATGTTGTCTCATCCAAGTTTCAGGATATTTGGTTCACATACAATGGAGGTTTAAGTGTCAGTTGTTCGTAGGTGGTCGGCTGCAGACGCATTTCATCAGGACGTCTGAGCTCTTCGTATGCGGATGGTGTTGAAAGATCAGAAGGATCCAGTGTTTCAGGCTCTCGAATGTTCTCTGTTCTTATAAACAGATCTGGCACTATGGAGGAAAAACAAAATCAATTTTTACTAATGTGTAATTGTAATCTTAGCTTCTATTCAGCTGGTGTCTAATGCAGAAAGCGTCAACCGATGGAGCATAAAAACCAAGCCGTGATGAGGTCAATGTCCAGATCAGTCTATAAAGCGGTGAATGGGGTTGTGACGTTCACAGAAGTGTCAAAAGAGCAACGAGTAACACAGATCATATTTAATATGGTTCCGCGACAATTCGTCTACCGACACTTCGTCTACAGACACTTCGTCTAACGACATTTCGTCTACAAAGTTATTTGATATTGTCAATTTAAAGCGGAAGCTGGATTGATGAAAAAACTGTTTCCCTAAATGGAAGTGGGATTGATGAAAACATTCCTGTGTTGAAATAGAAGCTGGATTGATCGAAATAATTTTCCCGTAAATAGAAGCTGGAAATCAACCTGGATGCATGGATGAAAATAAGTTTCCATTCAATAGAAGCTGGATTGATGAAAATAATCTTGTCAGTAATTAGAAGCTGGATTCCTGAGAATATAATTTTATAGCACGTTTTAGCGAAACTATAAGAAAGAGGCCTCTGTTGTTTAGCCGTAATGGATACAGATACACTTGTAGACGAAATGTCGTTAGACGAATTGTCGTGACACCATTTAATATCGTCTAAACATTTTACGACCATTCCTTCAATCATCAAAATGTTTTGGGACGACCGTCTTGACGTACGATTTTCTGGTGATTTTGCTGTCCAAAAATATGCCAGTGACTTTGACGGAGCCAATAACCGTTTAATTTAAGCGTTAATGTTGATAACTATTCAGACTTAAAGCGAATCCAACCATTCTTTCCCATCGCCTCAGGCGCTTTTAGCCGGATCCAAGTTTGAGTCGACAAAAATGTGTCTTGCCTCGAGAGCCAAAAGGAGGATACATTCACCTCTGCCTCTTCTATTCGAGTAGGGCTATGATTCTATGACCTCTGTGCGAATGCCTTTTACTTATGCAACACATTATTTGGTCTCCATAAGCAGCCATTTTACATTTACTTAATTTGTAAAAATAGTGTGCAACATAATCTTCAATTTTGTGATGGGTTTATGGTCTTATAATTTCATATTTTTACGAATACTTTATATGCCTTTCATTTATAACTCATACTCCGCTCTACTTCACATGACTGTGCGTTGACTGTGAACACGGAATACGTTGACATACCTTGTTTGCCTCGTAGATAGCGAATCAAGATGATCGGCAAGATTATGTTCACCGCAAGCGAGATGCCGAAGAGAACACCCATAGCTATGGCCACAGCTATGGCTATGTCATTAATTGGAGTAGACACGGTAATTGCATCTGAATCACGTAAACAAAACGTATTACATTATTTTGGCAGCCGATAATATTAAGTAAAGTATATCACTTTTATGTAGCAGCATACAGTCAGCACACAAATTCATTTATTACTTGCAGTATATAAGTCAAAATACTAAATTATTGATAGACTAATTTAACGGTGCGGATTGCTCATCAAAGGACGATTCATCTAAGGACTTTTCATCAAGAGGTTATTGCATTGATAAAAATAATTCTTGCTTAAATAGAACCTGGATTGATGAACAGAATTCTTGCTTAAATAGAAGCTCTATTGTTGAAAATAATTATTGCTTAACTGGAAGTTCGAATGATTAAAATAATTTTTAATAAAAGTAACAGTTGGAATGATGAAAGTAGTTTCTTATTAAATTAGAAGTTGCCTTGATGAAAATATTACTGTACTTGCAGAAAATAATAGAAGCTGGATTGATGACTGTTAGCATGGACATTGGTAAAGTAAGTAAGTAAGTAAGTATATTCTTTATTGAACCAGTTGCAATCCGCATTCTGGTGTACATACATCATATATAATAAACAATAAACAATCAATAGTCAATATGAATAAAGCATTCTAACTATAAAAGTTTTTTTCATAGTATGATTAGCTAAAGGTAAAACACGGTCATGTGACCGGGGTCGAAGGAATAGGCCAACAGCTTTTTGGAGGAAGAAACCTATGGAGAACGTATTTTTATAACGCTATTTTTGACCATTTTTACCCCCCTCCCCCTGTCACAAATATGTATTTTTTGGTACCGGGTATTTAACCCTAATCATACCAGGTGGGGTCTTTTATGACCCCACGCGTATGAATTTGTTATAAAAATGTTACCATTAAAAAATTTTTCAAACAATTTTAGGAATTTGTCACATATATTTCCAGGTTTAAGGAGAACCAATCGGGAATGGGTGGCCTATTGACGCCTACATGATATCTGCGAAAGACTGTTGGGGTCTTTTATGACCCCAACAATTTCCTAATTTCAAGCATCACTTTGCCGAGCAATACACCTGATTTTGCAACCTAAATGAGCAGTTTAAGCGTTTGGGAGACGTGGCAAGCAATGATGGGCAGTAACTGAAATTGAAATTACTTGAAATAATGCGACTCCTAATTTTTAATTTTTTATTTAATTACAGTATCCTATGTATTTTGTAATTTGAAATTAAATTTTATGTCTCAAAGTAATTTCCAATTTGAAATTCTATTTTATGTCTCAAAATAATTTGTAATGTGTAATTCAATTACATTTTCCTATGTATTTTGTAATTTGAAATTATATTTTATGTCTCAAAGTAATTTGTAATTTGTAATTCAATTACATTTTTCCGAGTAAGTTTTGGGAAGTTGTCCTGGGAAACTGATGATCTTTGCTTGACCTGAGACATGGCTAAGGCCTTGCCAAGTTCCAAGATGTAATTCCAACGGCGTCATTTACTCGGTAAATGTTACTAAATTACAAATTACAAATTACTTTGAGACATAAAACATATTTTCAAATTGCAAATTACATAGAAAACTGTAATTGAATGAAATTACAAATTACGTAATTTCAAGGAATTTCAATTACGGCCAAACCCCACCCCAGTGAGACCAGCCATTTAGATGGTCCTTGTGAGGATTTTGAACCTGTACTAAGGGGCCGTCCATAAAGTACGTCACGCTATTTTTGACCATTTTACCCCCCTCCCCTGTCACAAACTGTCACAAATCTCGGACCCCCCCCTAAAGTACGTCACACTTTCGAACAAAAATTTTTGTAATTAACACCTAATTAAAATTTAATCTAAAACACACTTCACTATTAAACTGTATTAAAATAGGCTTATAACATTTCCACTTAAATCAACTTTTATCCCGGCCATGCCGGGTTTTAGACACGCTGGCCGGGCCGGGTCGGATTTTAGGTACTAAGAACCGCTCGTGGATATTAGAGTAAAAAAGCGTGACAAATGAAAGTGGGTATTTATTAGATAATACAATGGCTTGGTATCATAATATATTTTAAAGAATGACGTAATATAATTGTTTATATTAAAGTTCATGATAATAATGATTAAATTATATAAATATTACCTCTGAATCCTCAAACATTTTGTATTATAATAATTACTATATATGTAAAAATTAAATTCCGAATTTCTCGCTCAGTGACATAATTTATATATGCAGCGGAAAACATAGAAATAATAATACTTCCGAAAGCAAGGCTATACATAAAACAAGGCTTCGCAACAGCATACTAGCGTTCCTAGCGAGAGGAATCGTGAACAACACATTCAGGAGATATGCATTTCATGCTATTTTGACATAAAACTAATTAAAATGTTTCAGAAAATTTTGAAAATTATTTTAAAGCTATTAAATTCTACTAAAAAATAAAAAATAAATTATAAATAAAATTTTAAAAAATGTGTGACGTCACACACGGCCTGACCCCCCTCCCCCTGTAACAAACTGTCACACTTTCTTAAACCCCTCCCCTGGAGCGTGACGTACTTTATGGACGGCCCTAAGTTGCAGATATATATAATAGTTGAGTGTCAGCTGATATATATATATATATATATATATATATATATATTTGCATACATGTATACATAAATATATACATGCATACATACATACATAATTTTATATATACATATATATACATAAATACATATAAAAGTCAAATAACAATTTATATGTTGAACTTACAGCATCAGATATATATGTATGCACACACATATATATAAAAATATATATACATATATACATACATATATATATACATATATACATATATACATGTATATATTTATATACCTGACACCCAAATAACAAACATCTTGAACTTACAGATTCAGATATATATTTATATACAGAAATATATATATATACAGATATATATACATATATAAGTACATATATATATACATATACACATATATTCATATAATATATATATATACCTAACACTCAAATAACAAACATGTTGAACTTATATATCAGATATATATATATATATATATATATATATATATATATATATATATATGCATATATTAGCATCATATATATATAATATATATATATATTTAATTTTATATACATACATATATACATATGTATATATATACATATACATATATACATTCATATATATACATATATATATATATCTGACACTCAAATAACAAGCATGTTGAACTTACAGTTAAAAACTCAGATGGGGTCTTTTTCGAACCCACCCGGTACGTTTACGTTGATTTTATGCTGGTATGATTAGGGTTAAATGTCTTATGTATGAAACGGTGAAGCGATAATTATGTTAAAGTGCGCAGATAATAGAGAATGATAGCCTACACAAAAATATAAATAAATGTTCTCCTGATCGACAGTCCCTTGATGAACATGAGTTTGTGGTTATCTGATTAACCGAGATTGTCAAGATTGTTTCAATTCATATAATATCAGCCATACAATATAAAACTCACGCGTGGTAGTAGCAGTTGCAATTGGTGTAGAAGAGATAGTTGTGGTTGCAGCGTTATCTGTAAATATTACAATATTACATAGTATGATCGGTTTTTGCTTTTGTTATTGTTCATGCGTTTCTACCATTGACCATGAATTTTAGATTTTTATAGTAAGACTAGTCAGTTGTTTTTTTTCGATAACGACAGATACACGGTATGTCCTACTTTCAAACGCCAAGCATGATAGATTTAAAATCGTCCGTACAGTTCGAAGAGACTGGTAGGAGAAGCGTCTAACTTAGCAAGACAGTCAAACGTAGGCCTATTAGATGTTACAGGGTATTGCAAGGGGTCAACATATAGGCCTACATCCCATATACATGGCCGAAACGTCAAAAGGCAATTATGTCAGGCATTGTCGTAAATTATCTATTTGCCTTATCTATTTGCCTTTGTGTACGGTGCAACCCGGTCTTTCATACAGGAAAATACTACGAAGAATAAATGTAAAAACCAGACTACGAAAAGAAAGCAAAGTGACCTTTGGAAGTTAGATGAACTAGGTTAAGCATTATGAGCAGCTCAAAGAATTTCATTGAAATAAACAGCTCATAAAGTTCATCGAAATACAGCGTACATGTTAACTGTAACATTCGGAGTAAGTTTCAAGGATAAAGGTTAATTGCAGTCAGCAGTCACTATAAGTGCACCTTCACAAATAAGCACAGTTTGACAAATGATTTGCAAAAGTTTGCAGGCCTGGTTTCGCTTCTAATGGATGAATGTCAATTGCCAGAATATGGTCTTTATGAAAATCGACACAATCGCGTATAATTTTCATCTAAGATGATGACCATTCCTCAATAAAGCACATCGTGTGTAAAATTCACATCGCTTTGGCTGTAAAAATAGCCACACTATGTACCCAATGCTATGCATTCCTGAGTTTTCACTAGATCTTTATATCTCCTTGCAACTGAGTTATTCTAGTTCTCAATAAAATTATATAATTGTATTATTGTGGACAAAGATAAATATTTTAGAAGATGACACTTCCTCTTTAATTTAGACCATAATTATCACGCATTTGTCTACCTTTTGCCTCTTCATTTTCGAGTGTATTTATCGTGTGACATGCTGAAACACGAGATTAAGTTATCGGTACCTGCAAATATAAACTAAACCTTAATGTATTTCTAGCAAAGCTCAAATGGCCATTATACTTACAACATCTATCCACTTTTGTCTCGTTGGTTCCATTTGGAAAAATAACATTTCCAGTGTAGTTTGATGATGCTCTGTCAAAATATGCTGTGCACCGATGCGTTCCGTTCGCAGTAACTTTATTGAAAACTTGTCCATTGGTAACTTGTCCATCGGATCCAGTCCACATGTACGATGCGGTTGGAAAGGTATTTGCATTGCAAGTCAAACTTATTCCACTGCTACCTTGTGAACAGTCACACAGTGTTCCGTTGTCGCAACCTTCTACCTTAACTGAAATCTTCTCGTCGCGAGGATATACTGCAAAAAACAATAAAATATTGAATAATAATTTCAGAAAAAAAGAAAGACATCAATAAAATCCTATGGTTTTCTTTAGACTCTTAAAGAAGCAGTTTCAGCTGTTTGATGGCCACATGTTGAGCTCATAATGAGAGACTCTTCTACGGCTAATCCTGGGTATTTGACAAGTGCACATATTTAGCACAAAGCACATGCCATTTGCGTAATTTTATTGTAATAAATGGAGTCGCAAAATTTTCATATCTGGGTCATGTTCGTTTTACGAACATTGGTCCAATACGCTACTGATGGCGTCAAGTCAAGTCAACGTTGATACACATATGCATATTTCTGATCTTGAGCTACATGTATCAACCAAATCATATATATACACACACATATATATATATATATATATATATATATATATGTGTGTGTGTGTGTGTGTGTGTGTGTGTGTTTGTGCATGTGTGTGTGTGTGTGTGTGTGTGTGTGTGTGTGTGTGTGTGTGTGTGTGTGTGTGTGATAGCCTCGGTAGTCAAGTTGTCTGGCAGCTTCTGACGACAGTTGAGCATCCCCAGTGTCACACTCTTACTTTCGACAACTTCTTCACTTCATTGGTATTCCTCACAACACTGAAGGATACAGTTTTTGCTGCCACTGGGACAATACGGTGGAACTGCTTGAGAGACTGCCCTCTCATGAAATCCAAAGTGGACATAGAGCCTTGTAGTTCTAGGGGTACGATCGTCCGAACCCTGCTCCAGAGAAGTTTCAGCCATTGCCTGGTTGATGCGAGCAGTTATACCCGACATACGCTATAACGGTGACGGCCACAATCTGGAGGAACGTTGCAAACCGGTAGGCTGTGGCAAAAACACACTGCACATGTGCGTGAAGTGCAACAAATGCCCTCACAAGAAGTGTTTCACAGGTGTTCATATTCCAGCGTATAGGCCTACCATCTAGGCCTATTATAGTGTCGAACACGTAAACAGTCAGAATTTTTACAATTTCGATGCCACTGGGTACAAATCTTAGTCATTTCTTTCTGATATACCAATAAGTTGATGCTGAAAACATTACATTTCAGACGGTTTTAACACCAATTATCCATTTTTATTACGTTATTGTGTTACAATGTCATTTCATACATGTTCAATATTTCACATGTTGTTAGTAGCCTTTTGGCCCAATGTTCGTAAAACGAACATAATTATGCAGATTTGGTGCGCCGACAAAACGGCGCAGGACAAAACGGTGCAGACATAACGGCGCAGACAAAACGGCGCGGCAACAAAACGGCGCAGTACAAAACGGCGCAGACAAAACGGCGCAAAACTGAACTAAAGAACAATAGTTTATAGCAGTTTAATAGTAGAAGCAGCAAAAATATATAATAAAATATATACTAGAAATAACTGAATAACTGAGAAACTTCATCAAGTCTTATAGTTCATAGGGTAAAGTCGTAGTTTACGTTGCTAAATTATTTGATATTGTCACTTTAACATGGAAGCTGGATTGATGAAAAACATTGTTTCTCTAAATGGAAGTGGGATTGATGAAAACGTTCCTATGTTCAAAATTGAAGTTGGATTGATAGAAATAATTTTTTCAGTAAATAGAAGCTGGATGGATGAAATTAAGTTTTTGATTCAATAGAAGCTGGATTGATGAAAATAATTGTTTCCGTAATTAGAAGCTGGATCCATGAGAATATATCTTTGCTTAAATAACAGTTCCATTGATGAAAAATATTTCTTTCGTCAAATAGAAGTTGGATTGATAAAAGTAATTTTTCCAATTAAATGGAAGTTGGATTGATGAAAATATTTCTCGATGAAATGGAAGCTCGATTGATGATAGTTAAGATGCACATAGGTAGACTGCTTACTTACCAACGTCAAGTACGGCATTGAAGACATTAGAATAATTTAGCAACGTAAACTACGACTTTACCGTTCATAGTTCAAACGTTGTCATTTCATTCGAGCGAGTCTATGGTAGAACTCAGCTTATCACGTCGGGCGGCACTTTTTGATCGCTAATAAGCAAATAATCACTACGGTTATCATAATCTTTGTACTGCGCCGTATTGTCTGCGCCGTTTTGTCGGGGTACTTTGAATTGCGCCGTTCTGTCTGCGCCGTTTTGTCTGCGCCGTTATGTCTGCGCCGTTTTGTCCTGCGCCGTTTTGTTACGGCGCCGCAGATTTGCATATGTTATTTGAGAAAAGTCAAAAAACATAATACATAGGCCTACGTTCAAACATTGCCATCAAGGCCCCAATAATTGTCACAGTTCATAAAACATTTTCCTAATAAAGTTTTGGTCCAGAACGGGTTAAGCGCTAAATAATAGCAGCGTAAAATCAAATCACCTACCTGGTAAAAAATATATTTTAGTTCAACGTGACTTAATTTCTTGGCCATCTTGGCTGGCAATTTACTAAAACTATCGAAAAAAGAAAAAAATTATTTTCGGACATCAAAAGTAAATTTGGCGATTTTGTGCTTTTTTGTAATGTAGCTCAATGTTTTGAAGCAATTTAGTGTTGCTTAGTATCATAAGTTGGACAAGGAATTGGGCTTGAAAATGCATTTAGTCATTTTATTTAAAACTAACGCTGTCGATACAAATTTTCTATAACAATGTCTATGCATTGCTTCGGGGTTGGTTGCAACATTTTAATCGGGGCTGGTTGCAACCAACCCCTTTGCATTTATTTCAATTAACCGTGTTTAGTATAGGCCTGCTCATCACAGTTAGGGAAGACGCAGACACTTGAACAAAGCAGCATTAGAGGGAGGAACTCGCCGATAAAGCAGTTACAGCTTCTAAAAAATAAAAAAATCGTAGCAGAAGCAAAAGTAAGTAAGTATATCCTTTATTGAAAAACCAACTGCTAACCGCATTTTGGTGTGCAAAGATTATCAAATATAAAATATAAAAAAATTAAGTATAAAGCACCCGTGTGACAAATGTTTTACGAGATAGAGAGTTTTCCTTAGGTATTATTCTATTACATGTGCAGGGTTGCTGATGATGGTAGAAAAGAGGTTAGAGTCTGCTTTTCGGCATAGTTGCTCGAAACTTTGGTAGGATTCCGGTAGATAACGAGAACCCTAGATAGGTCTCAGTGAACCAAAGAGAGTGACTAAGCCTCAGTCCACGGTCAGTCAACCGGTGCCTAGTCAGTCGTCGAGCGTCACCAATCAACCTTGGCACATCCAGTTGTAGAAGGTCACCAGATCAACCGGTGCCTAGTCAGTCGTCGAGCCGAATAGATTGTACAAACAAAAGCAAAGAAAAGTAAAACACAACATGCCATCATGTAAAAGACGAATTTCAGATAAGACAGACAGTGAGGAATCTGACAGTGATAGCAATGATGACGATGATGGAAAACGTTTTCGTGTAGGCCTACGAGATGGGTCATCTGACAATGTCGATTATCTTGATGAAACACGGTCTGTGGAAGACGATGATGATTACTCTGTACGTCATGATCGTTTAAAACAAGGTGATTACGTGATGGTCAAACTTCAAGGACTTAAAAAATACAGCTCATTTTGTGGCTCGTATGACCGACAATTCATCGTCGGATGATTTAGATACGGAGGTCACATATTTTGCCACAAAATCGACTAGGCGTTCTTTTGATGATAAAGAAACTGTTCCAGAAATTTCAAGAACATATCGGTTCCAATAGAGGATAATAATGAAGAAACTGCCTAGTCCGTTAATAATATGGCACTAAGCGAGTCAGTACGCAGATAACATTCCCATTTTACTTTTCTGGTTACAATTTGAAGGCTTGAAAAGCTCTACAATTTTAAATTAAATCTGGAACATTATAAGCCTAAATTGGTAGAAGTGGCCTAGCCTGATATGGGAGCTATAGGCCTATCGAGTATATATATATATATATATATATATATATATATATTTATCGGACATTTTACGAAACGATTATTGCAGAAAAACAGTTTAATATCTTGATTGATGTTTTTGATTATATTTAATTTTGATTTTCTTCACTTTATTACATTCTTAAATGTAGGCAAGCCTCGGTAAGCCCTGGGCAATGCAGCATCAGTTTAATAATTACACTACTTTCAATACTGTTACAACCTTCCCCAGGGTCGTTGCAACCAACCCCGGCCCGGGGTTGGTTGCAACACTTTGAAGCCCTCTATTCAGTTAGCTATTGTGGTTACATCTTTGGCCACTGAGATCGTCACTATAGCTTGTTTTGGTGCTGAGATATAAAGGATATATATGGGCTAAAATGGTTGTAGGTTGTTCCAAAAATAAAAACAATGGCACACGAAAATATGAAAAGTGTTGCAACCAACCCCGGTCTCCCCTATGCGCCTTGTCTGGCTACATTCCAGTCATTAGACGAATAAACAATTTAAGGCTTAAGTTGTTGCTATGCAAATAATATTACAAATTCAAGCCCTCCTTGAAGCAAAATTGATCATCCTGAAGTCTAATCTTCTACTAAAATCTATCTAAATTTAGTCTGGCTGTAGGAATGTCAAGAAAAGGCCTTGGTGCTGCACTGAGTGCAGCCTGGATAGAGTCACTAGGTGAGATTGAAAAGAACAAAGAATTTAGGAATCTTCACAAAGACTCGTTTTGTTTAAACTGTTATTCGTTTATGTCTAAATACCAAAGAAGTTGTTAGCAACTCGATGGCATGAAGGTTATTCACAGTTAAACTGTCGCGTTTAAATATCTGCATATACATGAATGCGTAGTAGGGTGACAGCCAATATCAATGTAAGAAACAAAATTCAACATTTCTCAAACGACACCCTCTCAAGTTGTTCTCCATTGGGCCAAAGATTACAGGAACAAATTTGACTGAAATCTGAAGCTATTTAGACGTTGCACAAGACTAATTCATTTTTTGTAGTATGCTGCTTTGCGTAATATGTGTGCTTTGTGTGGTAACTGTGGTTGTTGTGTTGTGCAGACTGCAGAGCTGAAGCAATATAAAAACGTTAAGTGAGAAGTCACGAATCATTCATGAATCATGAGCTATAGAAATATTAACTAGTAGCTACTCCAACGTCTTTGTTTCAACCACACACCCTTAATATCGCTCACAAGCGTCTTACGCGTGTCAATAAACTCGAGAGTCAGTACTGAAGGAAATGTATTAAATTAATCAGTTCTGCTAATCTGCTTGTTCAGTCGGTAAGAAATAAATTTCTAGATGGCAATGGCAAGTAGTAGGCCTACAACGGATACCTCGAAAAAGAGTCGTGGTATTTGGTTGATTGGTAGTTCATTTCATGAAGTGACTGGAAGCAAACTGCCATCAAATCGCCAGGTGTTGGGTCGGTTCTTCCAATTACACTCTCACGAAAAGCAGACCATTCAAACTAGTGCAATAACAGCAGCACGGGAAGTTCAGACGTTTTGGGAAAAAGCCAGAATTCCGATTCGTCTAGAGTGTCATGTAGTCACACATAGCACGTGGCAAAACTTGAAAAAGAGTGCAGGTCGAAGAACAGAAGCTCAAATGGCTAAAGAAGATGCATTTGTAAGCACTCTCGACGATCTCTTCGACGTAGCTCATGCTGACGCAATGACTTTGATGAAAATCCCAGAAGATAGGGAATTCCTAACTGCACAGAGAGAACCAGGACGGCGTGGAAGTATGGGTCCAGTGGACACAAAACTAGCCAAGCAAGAAAAACGACGGCATCAGAAGGAGTTGCGGAAAATCAATCTTGAAACATTGGAGGCTGATAGATTGATGACAGAGAACGCAACTGCCCAGCTCACGAGCAGTGAAGAAAGCAGTAGTGACGATGATGCTGATGATGCATGCCTGTTACTGGGCCCGTCAGCCAAGAAATCATGCCGTGGCAGACCCTCCAGCATGGTCACACCTGAAGTTGCAGCTGCACTAGATAGAACAAGGATAAGCAACAGAAACGCCACGTATGTCTTGGCAGCTGCTGCTCAATCGTTGGGGCATAATCCAGCTGACATGGCGATAAACCGAGAATCTATCAGACAGGCTCGACGACGAAATCGTGAGAAAATCGCACGAGAGATACAAGCATCTTTCTCACCAGATGTTCCACTGACAGTTCATTGGGACGGAAAGTTGCTGCCTGCACTTACGTCAAAGGAAACAGTTAATCGATTAGCGGTATTGGTTTCTGGCGAAGGTACCATGAAGCTTCTTGGGGTCCCAGCGATGCACAATGGAACCGGGGAAGCACAGGCGGCAGCAGTATTCAAACTTGTTGAAGAATGGAACCTCACCAAACCGTCTGCAATGTATGTCATTTGATACCACGGCTAGCAACACCGGACTCGTCTCTGGTGCCTGTGTCTTGCTGGAAAATAAACTGAAGCGAAAGCTTCTCAGTTTAGCATGCCGGCACCACGTATACATGAGCTGATCGTTGCAAAGGTCTTCAGTTTATTAATGGGAACATCCAGTGGGCCTAACATTAAACTGTTTGAGCGATTCTCAAAAGCTTGGAGCTCCATTGACAGAGAGAGTTCTGAGAGTGCGATGACGGATGTGTCAGTTGCTGCTTTGTTGGAACCATGGAGAGAGGATATGATTAGGTTCTGTCTTGAGCAGCTGATAGAAGTTCAGCCACGCGACGACTATAAGGAATTACTGCACCTAGCTCTTTTGTTCCTAGGTGCACCCGATGATCATCCACGAAACATCCTAGCGCCAGGGGCATTCCACAGAGCTAGGTGGATGGCGAAGTTAATTTACTGCCTGAAAATTTACCTTTTACGCTCTCAGTTTCATCTAACACCTCGCGAACTAGCGGGTCTACGTGATTTTAACATCTTCGTTGTTCAGATTTACCTGAAGGCATGGTACCGCTGTCAGTGTCCTGTCTTGGCTCCATTGAATGACCTAGAGTTGTTGAAGCAATTCGCAGCTTACGACACAAATCAGAGTGTGGCCAAGGCAGCGATGAAAAGTTTTACCAGCCATCTCTGGTACTTGAGTGAAACCTTGATAGGTTTGGCGTTCTTTGATTCACGAGTGTCTGATGAAGTTAGAGTGACAATGGTGAAGGCCATGGAGCGGAGCAGTAGCGACGAACCTCAACGGCGAATCAAAATTGATGAAAAGCACATCTCAGGAATGCAGTTGTATGATTTTGTGACGCATAACACGAAAAAACTGTTCGAAGCTCTTCAAATCCCAATGGACTTCCTGCTGCTTCATCCAAGTACGTGGGAGGAAGATGAAGGATTCCTGACTGGCAAACGTAAGTTACAACAGCTTAAAGTGGTCAACGACGCTGCCGAACGCGGCGTTGCGTTGATTCAATCGTTTAATGCTGTTCTTACGAACCAAGAGGATCAAAAACAATATCTTCTGCAATTGGTTGAGAAGCACCGAAAGGATTATCCAGACAGCAACAAGGCAACGATTGTTCGAGGACAAGTCTAATGACTGTAAGACTGTAAGACAGTGTAAGTGTAAGACTAGTGTAAGCCACATAATTTCTTACATAAATAACACTATGCCCATTGCCAATTTGCCCATTGCCTAATGCCTATGCCTACGGCCCTACGCCTATAATTAAAAACTTTGATCATCTTGTGCAACCAGTAAATATTGAACAACTGTCTTAAAACATTTCCAGGTTCAGTTTCAGATGCCACAGAACAAAATGGGGGGGTGTCACTTAAAACAAATTAGAAAAAATATTTCATTGCCACCCTAATGCGTAGCCTATATAAATGCTCCCCAATTTCAAAATGAACTCACCACAACAATCTACAGTTGAAGAGCAGTTGTCTTTTGAAACGATGTTAGTAGTTGATTCGCTGTACAGCACATTTCGAATTATGTTGTATGCTTCGCATATGTAATTTCTATTAACTTCAGCCAAAGTTAGAGTGCTAGTGGAACTTAGGATGACGTTATCCGCAGAATCATACCATCTGTAGCTTGGGGCAGGATTAGCCGTAGAAGAACACGTTAAGACACTGATACCACAGGGAACACCGTTAATCGATATAACCTCAGGTCTACTTGTTGATGAAGGTTTAGACGGTTTATCTGTAATACAAACCATCGTTAGTCAATACCAGAAAGCACAACATATAAAAGTTAATGTTGGCGCAATAAAAATCTACGAGTTAATCATTTAGGATTTTCATAATAACGTATTAGCCCTATTGCAAAAATTTACTAATGTTGGTTTTCATCTATGCAAACACTTATGCATACATCTAAAAAGTGTTAAGTAAACTGTAAATATCTCTTTCATACTGTAAGAAGTTTTAAAGGTCTATAATTGACTGAGCACTCAGAATCACAAAATGCAATTCCAATTTAATATTATTTACGCATTATACATAACATAGCGATTGAATAACGCGTTTTGAGAATCTCACCAAAACGCTAAGACATGGCTATCTAAGAAATCTACAAAGGTGCATCGTGCAATAAGCTGAAAATTTATCATGAACTATTTGGCGTGGAAGATAGTTCTATTTTTGTATGGAAGACTTGTTATGTGAGAACACCACAAAAGAGAAAGAACGAAGTCTCCGACTATCTGCAAGGGATAATCAGAAGCTTGCGTGCTAGAGTTAGCTTTTATCAACCCGTCTGGCTTCTCACAGATATACAGAACTCCATGAAATGTTATGGTACCAAACCAACTATAATAGGTAGTCGTCCGATGACGATGATCTTTAAGCACTGCGGTGCATCGATCATCGTATAATCATCGATCGTCGTTGTTGAAGTGATGAGATCTTAACGTTTGTTCTGCTGGGCGTTGTTCTAAGGTTATTCATGATTATCACAGTTGATGAACCAGTTGATAACCATACAATCGAGTTTTACCGGCTGTAGCTTTGGAAATCATGTCAAAACATTTCCCGTGTAGGTATAAGGTTGAGGTTGATGGTTGCCGATTGATGTTGACAATGGTTAAGAAGGAAGCAACTTAATAATAATATAAATAATAATAATAATAATAATAATAATAATAATAATAATAATAATAATAATAATGATATATTTTCTTTAATTAAGCGATTGACAAACGCACTGCGCTGTACATTTACATGTTATGCAATTTAAATCTTAACTACTAACAAAACAGACAGCCTGCAATACAACGGCGCTAATAGCAGCCTACAGAGCATGTCTACCCTACGGGGCTCGAACTCGGTACCTCTCACTCTCTACGCCAGATGTTATCCAATGCGCTATCGGCCCCCTTTATCAACTGAAATCAAACGGCGGATGAATGAGACAGAGACAGGATTATCACGATCTATTATTTGTATTTTCTGTTCAAGGGTAGATGACTGTAAGACGCCGAGCCCAACGTGGACAGAGTCCTGGTAAATACTCAGAACGCAGATATAACAAACCATGTCATCCCGACTTTTGCAGTTATCGAAAGATTCATAATTTGCGATTACGGCTAATGATGAGAATTAATTATAGGCCTAGTTCGATGACATGTTTTGTTATATTTACAGTCACATGTCATTAGGCCTATAATAGATCTAGCCTATCTACCGCAAAGGTTAATTACCCGGTCTTGTCCTCGAGATCAAGGTGTTGGTCTTGAGTGCACTCGAATTCGTTTTAAAAGTAATGGTCTCAAAACCATTACTTTTAAAACCTTCGAGACCAAAGGTCTTGTTCCTTCAAGACCAATAACAAGACTCAACTGTCAATATGAACAGTGATTAACAAGACCCAATGCGCTCTTGCATTCGTGGACACCAACAGTTACTGGCAACTCTGCATGATTCAGGAACGCACCCAGTTTTGATTTTAAGTTTTGGGCAACTGTTTCGATTCACAATGATTTCCTTACGGTTTGGCAAACCTCATTCTTTCATTTTATTTGTGTTCAATCTCTTGTTCAAACTGGTGAACTCTAATCAATTGAAAGTAAACGTGTAGTTTAGCGTCGTAAATTATTCGCCATTGCATGGGTTTCAGCTTTGATCGAAAACAAGTTGGATTAACGAAACGAATTCTTGCTAAATAGAAGTCGGATTGATGAAAATAATTTTCCTTAAATAGAAAACATGAAAAAAATCTTGCTTAAATAGAAGCTGTATTGATGGAAAGTAATTCTTAACTAAATAAAAGTTGTATTGATGAAAAATAATTCCTGCTTAAATACAAGCTGGAGGGATGAAACGAATTCTTGCCTAATGGAAGCTGGATCGATGGAAAGGATTATCGCCAAAGTAGAAGTTGGGCTATTTTACGACGCTAAACTAAGCCTACACGTTTACCCAATTAAAAATTCGACGCATCTTTTTGTTTGGGTACAACTCTTTCGTAACACTAGAAAACGAAAACAAAATGGCAAGCCGTGTGTTCAGTTTCGACTTGCAGAGCAACGATATTAAAAACACGAGGAACGACGTCAGGACTTGTCAGGTAATTTTACTGGTTTTCAATTTTTACCATCCTAATATTTCAACGCTCCTACTGTAAGTGGCACATGGTGGTAGAAGGTTCTACGGACTTTCCGACCGCGAATTTGCTGACCGTTTTAACGTAGGGACTTGCCGAAAACATGAATTGTCAGGAGCGTAGGCAGTGCCGACCGGTGACATTTAGTTTTTTTAAGTATCAAATCAACATAACTAGGATGCAAACAGGCTAAGCAGTGAGTCTAGTATTAAGTGCATTATTTTGCAGTTATTACAAATTGCGAATAATATTTCTTATTCATAGACATGCTTATTATTAATTAATTATTATTACTAATTTGTTAATTATGAAAATTAATTAACAATAATTATTAATAATTTGCTTATTGCTAAATTATATTTCCTTTTTGGTAATGCCAGTGTGGCGTATACATGCACTGAATGTTTCTAATTGTTGAAATTAATTATTTGCTTTTATAGTTATTTAGTCTGAATAAAATAAAAGAATCATGTTTTCATTAAAATAGCGGATCCCGTCTGACTTAGCAATTGTTTAGTGAAGAAGTCTGTGTATGGTCGTGATTTGTCAAAGTATTGGTCATGGTCTTGAGGTTTGACGTCTTGGTATTGAGAACAAAGGTGTTTGTCTTGAGGTTCGAAGTCTTGGTCTTGGTCTTGAGGTTTCATGCCTTGACAACAAGACTGTTATTACCTAATATCAGATGCGCACATCTACTCTCGCAGAAAAACAGCAAATAATAAGGTAAGAATGCACTGTAACAGATTGACTGTTAAAGGTAAAGCGATGGCAAGTAATAATTCGTTAAGAATAGGCGAAAATACCTTTGAATCTTTATGTTAAGGCAAATTACCAATTATAACGTTTAAAATGCAGCGTCATTATGTAAGTGTTTCATTTCATTCATTCATTCATTCATTTCAGATATTTGTATAGCGCCCCTTCAAGATTTCTACTCAGAGGCGCTCCCGAACTACAGCGCGGACACTGAATCGGAGTTTCACGCCGAAGCGCATGAGCAATTGCGAGTGAAGGAATTGCCCATGGTCCTACGCGGCGGCTTGAGGTGGATTCCGAACCCGCAACCTTCCGGTTGCAAAGCACCGAACATACCTCTACACCACCGCGCCCCACATTTTGTGTTATTTCTACAAAAAGTACAGGGTAATTTTAGCTAATGATCACTCTCAATCGTTTCTTTATAGTTACTCGTTACGTTTTACAATCACAAGGTAGGCCTATACACGAATTCAACCTTAATAAGTAACTCTAGCTATAGGCTACAATGTACGATCCATCAATCAGCATTCAAGATTAAGAATACTATAGATTTTAAAGACGTCTCAGGAAAAAAGGCTTCAAGAGGTTGCATTTAAGTTTACAAACACACGGTAGCTCAATATAAGAAAAATAGCAAACTGTTACTTACAGAGCACTTCAATAACCGTCGAACTGGCGCCGCTGCTGACAGTAGGTGTGGTACTGTCATAGTTCGGAGTCGATGGTAGTATCAGTTGTATGTAGACATGGCACGTGTAAGACGTAATGTTTTGTCGACCAGCAGTGAATGTTATTTGAGAAACAGTCGTATTCTCTGTCGTTGAATTGTAGGAACTGGAAACATTTTGTCCGTTGAAATCCGTCCAATAGAAGTACGGTCGTAGTGTAGGGGCTGGTGGTATAGATCCGTTATAATTCAGTAGACATTCAATTAAGACGCTCTCTTTCTCAACTACAGTAACTGTTGTCGTGCTGTTAACAGTAATAACTGGGTAGGAATCTAGAAAACAAAATTCAAAGACTTTGTTGCTTTGTTAATTTAATAAATGTAAATTACTTATTAGTACTTGTTGAAGAAATTTATCTGTTTTCCATTCTCTGCAACTGATTTTTCAAGGTATCTGGCTTTTTGAAAGTTACGCAGAATCATCCAGGTGAGCAAAGGCACCTATTTGGATCACATGTTCGAAAATATTTAGGGTGACGCTCTGCTTTATTCTACGCTTTTAGGGCTTTATAAATTTAATTCCTAACACTTCTCATATTGAATACTATTGAAAGACAAAGTTTAGCTGTTGAATATTGATCCTATAAATACGCGGCACAAATAAACGGTGGCAAGATAACACCCAGACGTTCTGACAGATTTCGAAGGTACAAAACTAGGTAATACTGCAGTTTAGGTGCTCTTATTATTTTCATGCATAAGCTATAATTGATAAATATCAGCGATAACTGTCATTGATCCAATTTTTATTTACGTAAGTAATTCTTTCATCAATACAACTTCCATATACGCACGGAACCATTTTCATAAATCCAACTTCTATATAAGAATAAAATACTTATCCTCAATCTAACTTCTGTTTAACAGAAAATGCTTTTCATCAATCTAACTACTATATATATGGAAACAATAATTATTTTCACGAATCCAGCTTCTATAATTGATGCAAATACTTAGTTTCATCAATCTTGCTTCTGTTTACGAAAAAAATTATTTCCATCAATCCAGTTTCTATTTGTGCAATAAGCATAATGCAAATAATACCACTAAAAATTATCAAAGCACATAAACTGCAGTTTCAATGAATACCAATGCAAAAATAATTAAGACACCTAAACTGAAGGATGACCCTAAACTAATTAAGTCCTACCTGTGACTGTAAGAATAGACCAAAACTGAGTGCTTCCCTCTTGACATCGATAAACACCGCCCTGTTTCATCGTTATGTTGGAAACGATTAGGTTGCATGTTGTTCCTCCTCCTAATGACTCCACTGCATAATGATCAGCAAATGCAGAGTTGACTCCCGAACAAGCTATCCCTGTTATAGCCACCTCATCAGCCGCAATCCCATTCTTTGATAAATACCAATAAGCAATCGCCGAAGTAGCAGAACAGTTAAGTTTAACTTGTTTTCCGATCTCTGTCACCGTGTTTGACGGTCCTTGAGTTATCGTTGCGCTTAACTCTAAAAAGGGAATTCACTCAGTAATTTTCTTTATTTCAAGTTTAAACAGAAAAATGATTAAAAAATACGCTACTCAGTTCCATTTGCCACTTGCCACTTGCCACTGAATGCCTTATGAGTGTCAAATAACTTTGTTCTCTTGATTTCGATATGTTTTTATGCTTAGTCTAAATTTCCTGCAGTTTTTACTAGCCTCTGTCTTAAACGTATTAATAGTCTCCACATAAGAAAAGTGGCGGAATACTTGCGTCAATCGACAGATAGGCTACCATTCAGTAGCAAAGGCAAAACGAATCGGTATCCTTACCTATTCGATAGGTTCATAACCCTCGGGCTACCAAGGGTGGGATTACCACCCTCCCCCACGTTTTTATGCATAAGGTTTTTTCATATGGAATATAACTTTACATTTTAGGAAACTGTAGCAAATTCATTTGGGCATATTTTGAAGTAAACATCATGGTGATATCTCGCGCCATTCAAAAGTTATACCCGATAAAGCCGAGGTACCAGATGTGGTCGATACCACCCCCCCAATTTTTTTTTCGACTACAGCGTATTCATTATTTTTTCTAGAAGAGAAACAAACATACCATTCTCGTAATCGTAATCGTAATCTCCAAATTTCTAAAGCGCCACTCGAAAGCCAATTCTTTAGAGGGAATGCAGGGCTTTATTTGCTTGCTTACTTATTTGTCTTTTAAACACTGGAAGTGATCAAAATAAATAATAATATGCGTTATATGTGTGAAAATGGCTGAATGCAGCATCACAACATAGACCGATATTTCTACATAAACTTTATCAACAGCTACAGATTTAGAACTTATATTAGCTGAACCAGATACTGAAGATGAAGTGAGAAGTCAATTTACAGGAAGCATTCGCACAAAACAACGGGAGTAACTTGCAATAACTGCAAGGTCCACTGACATATTTGACTGCCGTGAACAATAACGTTAAGTCTTGTTTCATGTTGCCTTTAGATTTTGCTGCACCTAAGACAGACTATGGACTAGTTTGTAGGTTATTGTTACAAATGAAGCATCATTATGTTTAAAATGTTTTTAGATACATAGAACAGTTTCAAAACACACGTAATCTTATATTTGTTTCTCCAACAAGTACAAAATGTACGCAATAATATAAAATATCGCTAATTATCGGTTCCGTTTATATAATTTCGATGTGCATTCGCATAATGTACAACTAAATATATCATTTTGTTCAGAAATGAATGCCGAATCCACTGCTGTACTACAAATCCAGAGGGAGTGGTAACCACCCACCTTGGTAGTCCGTGTCACAAGAAAACCTTGGCAGCCTGAGGGATAAATGTATCCGACCAAACTCTGCTCCTCTATAGTCTATAGCCTACTGGGTTTGAAGATATGGCAGCAGTGGGATTAGATTGGGTCTAAGAATTAGGCCGAAACCTTTATAGGATCGTGCAATCTTTTTCATAATTTTCCAGGCGTCGCAAAATTCACAAATTTCGAAAATTGAAGGCCCTATAACATAAAAATTTGCATTCTCATAAAAAAAGTGCTGAAACCATTTAAACTAAGTAATTGTACCCAAGGCAAAAATGATTATTTTCGCTTAGGCTATTCGTAGAAAGATTGTTACTGACACCAGGTCTCTGAAGCAGTTCCTTCGTAGCCTGAAGTCTTGCACCAGTCAAAACTATTTTCTGTAGGCCAATTCTGCATTCAAGTGTGGCTAATGACATGGTATGCCGAGCCAGCCATAGTAAATTGAGCAGTAGAAAGAAAATTTAAAAAATCGAATCACAAAAGCTGCAGATTAATCGCTAAAGGTTATAGGTTTGTAACGTTTAAGAGCAGCGATCATTTAAGATTTTAACGGCTAATCGCACAGTCTTGTCAATGCATCTTAGGCCTACCTTAAGGAGTTTTGATTAGCCCAAAATTCAATTGTTCTGTTTTGCTAGATGACGTTGTTGTCCCACTGGCAGGGCCCTTGCAAAATCCCACGGTGCTCAATAGAAAAAGATTCAGCCAATCATTCAGTAGGTGGTCTAAAAAACCTGTCCACTGGTTATTTAGCATTTCCTTGCATGAAAACTCTTTATAACATAGTAAATATGAAACTTACCTGTTATTAAAAGAATCATCCAAATATTTCCAACTACTGCAAAATTGTGCAAGTTCATGTTCGCTTTTAACGAACGCTTTCACTATTATAACGATAACGCCTGTCGTCCATGTTAAAGTAGTCAACAAGTCAAGGCAGTCACGCAGCCTACTAGCCAACATCAAGCAACACTAGACCTTAATTATCCAAACGAGGTTTTGCATTTGCACTTGAAATGACTTGCTTGTGAATAGATTGCCTGCATGTCGAGGTATCGTCATTTAGTCGTTGAAATGACCGCTTTTTCTAGTAAATCTACAGGAAGCCATAACATTTGGAATTTCTCGCTATGAGGAAACTGTAGGCAAAGCGCCATCTAGTGAACTCCTGGTGAACTCGGACCAATAATATATTCCTTCAATGAAAGACATCTGATAGAAGAGAATGTTCACTAGTGACTGTGCGCGTTTTGCTCACATCTTTGTGAATGCTTTTTTAACGCCCGAATATCGTGGTGTTTTCATTTTCTCGTAGGAGGAAGGTTAATCAAAATAATATTGTCTAATGTCACGTTGCTCAAAGTATTGTCTGCGGATTCCCAGAGGAGAAGACAACGGGGTTGTGTCGATTGGATGCGTTGCAACATTATTTTTAATCAAATTCATAGTTGAAGACACGGTTCTGTGGAAGTTTAAATTTCAGTTAGATCCGTAGCAACATATTCTATAGAAAATGTTATAAAAGCGAGGTTGGGACTGTTGCTCTACATAGAAACAGCCGGACAATGACAATGAAGTGATACTTCGTGATACCCCGTAACTTGCGAATAAATTATACACACAAATAGCAATTAAACTGCCACAATTAAAAGTACATGTATGCTGTTAGTAAAAACATATCGAATGGCTTTCAAATGCTGCATGACTGTGCGGACATTCCCAACGACTGCCAGCCACCGTACCGACTAATGACTAACTTCTTTCACCTTGTTTTTCGTCTCAAGTCGGACAGTCACATTACAATTATTAAGCAAGGAGTATCATAGGTCCTTGATTACATTACATTACATGTGTAAACGATTTGCCTCTACATTTGCACTTTCAGGGAATGTTGCTTGGCTTCTTCTTTTGGTGACGTTTGTTCAGCATGCATACTTATTAACAATTCCTGTGACAGTTGCTTCAGCCTTCATGGGAATGCTTTTTTCAAAATCATCAAAACCAGTGGTGCAAAAAATCTAATTTAAAAAAATTAAAAGTATTTTTTTTGTTTTTTGGGTTTCTTTTGTTTTTTGGCCCTTTGGTTTTTATTCTTAACATTTTCCTATTTCAGATCATAAACCTCATGAAAATGGCATGAAGAGTGAATACCGTAAAAATTAATCAGATGTCCAAGTTTTACTCAGGTCCTTTTGAAATTATAGAACAGTTGGGGCCGGTGTTATATAGAATTCAGCAGTCGCCCCGGAGCCAGCCTAAGGTGGTTTACGTGGACAAACTTAAGCCCTACTTGGAGTCACCTTTCCGGCAACAGGGGGGTCTCGAGTTGGAATATACTTACTTATGTATAAATGAAAATTTAACTAGAACAGTAGAACCGTAGAATGTCATGGAACTTAACTAAATTAACAAAGACAATGCAACAATTGCCAAGAGAGTTGAAGAGAGGCCATTTTGTCATTTCTAATTTATAAATTGATAAACAACAGAATTTTTTGGCTTTCTGGTTTTTGGTTTAAAAATTTTAAAAAACAAATTGAGAAGGACATTGTCACAGGAAAGGCTTTCTGATCTTCAAGATCTTGCACTGCTATCTATTGAGAATGAGCGTGCTAGGATGATCAACGTTGCGAAAATGATTGACATTTGCAGAACAAAAGGCTAGAAAGAATACTCTATAATACCATATGACATTGTTTTAAGTACTAGCACTATAAGTGAATAAGTATGCAACATATGATACTTGTTAAATTCGATTGAGAAATCACTGCAATTACAACATTGTAACTTAGGCTATCTGTATCATTCTGATAGCACTCATGTTTAGTCTGTGAGTTGTATTGCATGCTTAAATATCAAATGTCATTGTTAAGTTTTGGTAATCTTGATCGTAAGAACGCAAGGCTTCAGGCCTTACAGGGCCAAACAGGGGCCCATGCGAGACCCCTGCACACGGGCCCATGAAAAGCTAGCTACGCCACTGGCGCGCGTTTGTGTGAAAATCATCTTAGATCTACTTATGCTATTATTATTAATAGACTGATTAACCCGTTCACTACCATGACCGCCGGATATATCCGGCGACCAAAAATAATTATAATCCCTTGCACGCCGGATTAATCCGGCGGAATAACATGGACTCTGTTATAACGTTGGTCTATCGATTTTTCAATAGCAAGTACTGGGAATATTATATTATGTGGGATAGGCCTACTAGCGCGTGAGTTTACATCTATAATCTCCGCAAGGTGGCGCACTATAGTAGTGAACAAAGCCAGCCGATGATAACCTACTATGACGTATGAAAATAATTATGTATTCTGAAACTGTGTGTTTATTTCTTGTCTGTGTAAAACTGAATGCGTTTAGAAATAATCATTTTTTAGAAAATTACATAAATATCGGAAACCATGTCACATAAGAGAAAAAAATGTACACTTTGAAAGAAGTGGTGGATCACTTTGCCAATTTAGAAAGCAAGCAACATTCTTGACATTCCAACATGATGTCGCCGCAAGTCTGCTATTTCCTGGTGATGATGAAGGTCCACCGAAAGCTGACAAAAATGAAGCCATAATGCGACTTACAGAGCGGCATTATCCTGATGTCCTGGTTCCAACTGCCACCTGGACAAAACCACAAGCGAGATGTCGTGTGTGTTCCAGGAAAGGTGTTCGAAGAGATGTCAAAACCATTTGTCCATATATCCAAGCAAACGTGGTCTTTGTTCAGTTCCATGTTTCAAACTGTGGCATACTCAATTGCACTATTGGGAGTAATTTCTTTTGGACATTCCAGAAGGTTACTTTTGTGACATTTGAAAAGGGTTTCCAATGTAACTTTGAACTGTCTGACAAATAGTAAACTTGATGACAATGATAAAACTTACTTTTGTATCACAAATTCTATGAAATTGTTCATAATAATACAAAATTCCTTGCACATTTCTCCAAAAACAATGGCTTTGAAGTGCTCGTTTAATTTCATTTACTTTTACTTAGCAATTACTCTTGATTTTTTAATCATAACTATGAAAAAAAAGAAAAAATTGTATTTTCGTTCAATTTCATCTGGTATTTCATAGTCATCTGGCAGAGACAGAAAGGGACACACACACACACACACACACACACACACACACACACACACACACACACACACACACACACACACACACACACACACACACACACACACACACACACACACACACACACACACACACACACACACACACACACACACACACACACACACACACACACACACACACACACACACACACACACACACACACACACACACACACACACACACACACACACACACACACATATATATATATGTATATATATAATTATATCTATATCTATATCTATATCTATATGATTTGGTTGATACATGTAGCTCAGGATCAGAAATATGCATTGTAAATCAACGTTGACTTGATTTGACGCCATCAGTAGCGTATTGGACCAATGTTCGTAAAACGAACATGACCCAGATATGAAAATTTTGCGACTCCATTTATTACAATAAAATTACGCAAATGGCATGTGCTTTGTGCTAAATATGTGCACTTGTCAAATACCCAACAGCTCGTGCGATATCACACATCGAACCAAAATTATGAATTTTCAAACAAAAGACGGTGAACATACTGGAGTTGAGGTATTTAGCATAAGACAAAAACAGTTCAAAACTTTCAAAACAAATTTTTTTTGCGATTTATCCGACAAATCAAACCTTTCGCTTGCCTAAGAGCACATGAACAGAAAACTAGAGTGCTGACCTCAACCAATTTGATGTCATCAAAAAATGTGTTCGTAAAACGAACATTGGTCCAAAATGGGTTAAACAACATCATCTCATGCACAGTATTAGTTTTGTCCTTAACCTAAGTCGTTTTTTGTACCAAATCTATAGTTAGCTTCAGTGGGAATTTCTCATGTATGGGAAAATCAAGTCGGCGCCATCTAGTGAACTTGGTTATCAGTATAATTATCATCTGATGAAAGGCCACTGAAGCGATAGTTCACGTGGGCTGTAAACAAACAAACAGTGCTGGGCATCACTATACACTGCAAGATTGGATCAGTATAGTCAAGATTACTCGAGTTTATGCCCATTCAAACTAGAGGAAATTTTCTGAACGAATATGAAGAACGGATTTAGTACAATTTTCCTTATCGTATTTCTGTTACGGAAAGGTTAGTAACGCTTTCCCATAATGATAATTTTTTTATGATCACTATAATAGGCCTACTGCCTGCATTTTAACAAAAATGACGCTGTGTTTTATGTGATCCAACTTAAGTTTAATGCTGGACGAGATGAACAATAAATGAACTACATAATTATGGTAACATGCAGTTTAGCGTCTTAAATTTATTCGCCCATTGTAACATTAACCCTCAGGCTACCAATGTTTTCTGTGACATCGGCTACCAAGAGGGGGATTTCGCGTTTGGTTTCACATATCATATCTTGTAATACAGAAATGGATTCAGCATTCAATTCTGTACAAAATGGTATATTTAGTTGTACATTATGTGAATGCAGCTCGAAATTACATAACTTTTAACAACGGAACCGATAATTAGCGATATTTTATATTATTGCGTACATCTTGTACTTGTTAGATAAACAAATATAAGATTATGTGTGTTTTGAAACTGATCTATGTATCCAAGATACACACATACACCCCTACACATGTTTATATACGTATAAATATTATACATCCATACATATATATCGGTTTACGTTGTGATGCTGTATATATTAAGCCATTTTCACACAGATTAGGGGAGAATGTCCTGCATTGGGACATGTCCTGCATTGGGACAGTGGTGCTATCTAAGCCGTGGTTATATATTATCGCGTGTGGCGTCGCTCAGCGAACGTATTTCATGTGGAGAAATGATCACGCGTCTTATGCCGCGAATTAAAAAGCTTTTGACAGAGATACTGCAAATCTCTATTTTCAGGTTTAAAAAAACTAAAAAGGAAATTTTTACTCATACAGTATCAGTGAATGCATTCAATATCTGGTGCTAATTTAGTCTAAACTTTCCGTGAACTAATTAGGACAGTATATTGCGAAGCATATGGCGAAATTTGGAGGTCATACGAATATTAGCTTTTGTATTATCCGAAAAAATAGGTCACCGGGTATTGATGGCCTGCATTGGGACATGCACTCATGGGACGGTCCCAACGCAGGCCACTCATAGAAAATCAAACTCAACAGTTTTACTGTATATTTTATGACCTCAGTAGACGTATATTTTGTAACAACAAAATATACATACTACAAATAACACCAATTTATGCATTAAAATGTAAAAAGTGTCCCAATGCAGGCCACGCTCCCCTACGCGTATTAATATTTATTTTGATCACTTCCGGTATTCAAAAGACAAACATGTAAGTATGCAAATGTAGCCCTACATTCCTTTTAAAGAATGATATATTTGTTTCTCTTCCAGGAAGATAAATGAATACGCTACAGACAAAAAACTAAGGGGGAGTGCTTGCATTCAGCCATTTTTCACGCATATTGCGCGTATTATTATTTATTTTGATCACTTCCGGTTTTCAAAAAACAAACATATAAGTATGCAGATGAAGCCCTGCATTCTCTCTGAAGAATGGTATATTTGTTTCTCTTCTAGGAAGAATAGCTACAGTCGAAAAACTAAGGGGGTGTGGTATCCACCCCTGGTGCCTCGGGTATATCGGGTATACTTTTGAATGGCGTCGGCTACCACCATGATGTTTATCTCAACATGTGCGCCAATGAATCTGCTACAGCTACCTAAATGTACAAATTATATTTCATATGAAAAAAACTGTATGCATAAAAACGTAGGGGGGGTGGTAACCACCCACCGGGTCCCACCCCTTGGTAGCCCGATGGTTAATATTTGTCATCAATCAAACTTCTATTTAAGCAAGAACTCTTTTATCAATCCAACTTGAATTCGACCAACGCTGAAACCCATGCAATGGCGAATAATTTAGGATGCTAAACTACGCGTTTACCTTTGCATACTTGCATATGATCGTATTAGTAGACTCCGAACTTCTAAAGCACCGCGCGAAGGCCAAGCGCAAAGCACTAGCTTATTTGCGAGCGCTGCGTCAAGTCAGAGGATTTTCCTCCTAAAAGAAGGTCTGAGTCCGGTTTCAAGATGAGTCAAGATCCAGAGTGCAGGGCGAGTAGCTGTTAAAGCGGATGTCGAGAGGAATTGGAAGGCAGAGGATAAGATGAGTCAGAGAAGGAATTCTTGCAAAGGTGAGACTCTTCTGGTCTTTAGTGGAAAGCCAGGGGTGATAGATAGAGGACCCTGAGGCGAATGATGGAGGGCGGGTGGTTATAATTGTGCAGGAACCGATAATTTGTGGGATTCGGGAGGGAGATGGTTCCAGAGTGTGGTGAAGTGTTGGATACGACTCGGTTGGAGAACTTGAGATAAGTATAATACAGTCACCGGGGGGTGAGAAAGATTGATCAGGAATAGCAGTTGTTTTAAGTATTAAATTGTTGGTATATTTTATGAAAACGTTGTTTGAAACGTTGCATATGGTCAAGTAAAGATGTGATAAATATGTTGACTAAGAAATTTGAACCGGAAATGGAACTCAGTTTAATCTCTTTTTCATCCTTTACAGACTCGCTTTTTAGAAGTTTTACAAGCATAATAGCAAACTCTTATGAGTTGTTGTATTGAATTGCTTATGCTGGTTTACCTTTTTAAAGTTAAACTAAGCTGTCATGATATGATGGTTGTAACATTATGAGTGAAGTATAGCTTTAGTGGTTTATTTTGACAAAATAGATACTTTCTTTGTAAGTTGAAGATAATATACTAAGCCTTATTTTGTACCATGTTTGCAACCCTTAGAGGTCAGTACTTATATCAGAAAGGTATAATCGAAATTAAGATTTATCATTACTAGGTAAAGCCAGATCATTTGTGGTGCATACACACTTTACATTTAAGTAGTATATTTTATGGCTGTGAATATGTAGCAGGATTGTGTACATGCTAGTGTGAGCACAATTCAGTGAAAGGTAGATTAATGGAAAGTGTTAATATTACAGAGTGCAGTATTACATTTTCTCACCATCTAAGCAGCATAAACCATATAAAAATCATGCAACCAGAACCAGTTATTGCTGACTCGCATGCAGAGCCTTTATTACCATCACAAGCAGTTCAACCAATAAAAATCTGCTGGAAGGTTTTGTCACATAGTTCCTTGGCCAGAAGAAGACTTACAAGTTTTGAATTCTCGGATATCAAAATCAGTCTTGCCAGACTAAACCACTACCCAAATTAAGCCATAATGTGTTTTAGTAGTTTTTGCAACTGCATTACTGTGTCCCAACTGGCAAATTTGAATAACTTAAGACTTTTTAAGTCAGTAACGTGAAAAAAGAATGAATAGCTTTTATAACTTTGTTAAAGGACAATAATTGAATACGAGATTTGCTACTTTGGTCAACGAGTTTCGAGGCTATAACTAGGGCTCATGTGACATTTCAATAACTCACTGCGTCAAATGTTGTAACTTGTAACGGATGAAATTTTGCTACCTTTACAATGACTTAAGATATAATGTGCCAAGTTTCAGCCGCAGATTCATGACTTTCAGAGCTGTGGGTGTTTAAATGTTTTAAATTTTCAAAATCGCTTTTCTCAGAGGCGCAGTTTTTATATGATCATCGTTGTAGGCTACTGATAAGCAAAATGTGGCTAGTATGTCCCGTTAGCATAAACAAATTCCAGGCCATATAATTTATTCCAAAATGCAGATTGGGCCCCTATCCAATGCGTGTCACTTTTACTCATTTCGACTTTGATTTACTGTAGGCCTACTACAATTCCATCGTAGCAGAAGTTTCAAAGTTTTGAATATATCAGCTCCAATTAACCTAAACTGTGTTGATCGAGCAGTGGCCAATCAGCTGAAATAATCCTATAAAATTATGTAAGAGATTACTTGCAAGGAAGGCTATAATTGCATTCTTGGGATGAACGGATTTGGCTAAGGATCCTCCTTGTGACACACTTGGCACTGGTTAGCACTATCTGAGAGAGAGAGACAGACAGACAGAGTAATTGAGACATACAGAGGGATTGAGAGAGACAGACAGACAGACAGACAAACAGACAGACAGACAAACAGACAGACAGACAACAGAGAGAGAGAGAGAGAGAGAGAGAGAGAGAGAGAGAGAGAGAGAGAGAGAGAGAGAGAGAGAGAGAGAGAGAGAGAGAGAGCTCGTAAATAAACAGTGGCCCTTCGCTTTAGACATTTTGAGTTTAGACAACAATTGAACAATTATTAGTGTAAGTTAAACTGACACTCTTGTACTTAATTTGTATTTTTAGAGTTAAGCGCAACGATAACTCAAGGACCGTCAAACACGGTGACAGAGATCGGAAAACAAGTTAAACTTAACTGCACTGCTACTGCTCCGATTGCATATTGGTTTTTATCGAAGAATGGTGTTGCGGCTGATGAGGTGATTATAACAGGGCTAGCTTGTTCGGGAGTAAACTCTGCATTTGCTGATCATTATGCAGTGGAGTCGTTAGGAGGAGGAACAACATGCAACTTAATCGTTTCCAACATAACCATGGGACAGGGCGGCGTTTATCGATGTCAAGAGGGAACATCTCAGTTTTGGTCTATTCTTACAGTCACAGGTAAATCGCGTTAATCTGCGACTTATTAAAACAGTTATATGTTTGAACTTTGCATGCATATAAGTGATTATTGGGTGACAAGACAATATTTATTCGGCGCCAGACAATTTGGCGACAGACAATTCGGCGCCCAGACAATTCGGTACTATTTTAAAGATTCGTATACGTATACGATCGGATAGCAAATAAGGGGAACAGTAAACAATACCCAATAGGCAGTTGGACTCTGTAGTAATATTTACGAATTAACGTTTAAACACTTTTTATTACAAGTGAAAATGTTAACATTACTTTAAGCAGTATATACACAGAATTGACACTGTTAACATTACTTTAATCAATAGGTCTATTTTCCGTTGACAGTATTAACTATGCGTTGGTTTTACTAGCTATGCGATTACAGAGAAATCGCAAATTATACTCTGTCTTTATGTTGTTAAAATTTAGACTCTGTCTTTATGGTGTTACCTCTCCGATATTAAAGATTAAGCGCTATTTAAAATAAAATTACATGCTGTCGGGCGCCGAATTGTCTGTCGCCGAATTGTCTGTCGCCGATTTGTCTGTCGCCGAATTGTCTGGCGCCGAATTGTCATGGAACCGATTATTCAATTCATGATTACCGTTTATATATTAACCCACTAACGCCCAAACTTTCTCCCAATGGCCAAACTTTATGATACTTGTGAATCTAAGAAATGATGCTAGGGTAAGGTCCTTGGAACTTGTATTTATGTGATTCCACGATCAGCCGCTAGATGGCGTGTTGTTCTCATTTGGGAACATTGGCACATACTGTGACTGTTCCCATTTGGGAACAACATGCAAATTTATGGCAGATAATCGGCTGAATTTGCAGTTTTCAGTTACTACACTAGTTTAACTTTATGCACAGCACAGGCTGTCTCAACTGCTCGTTCATAGTGTATATGAAGTAGAACCATTCACTTTGTGCAGTACAGCCTTGTATTCTTCTTACACAATCGACATCTTGCTTGACTTGCACACGGAAGATGATCGACTCCATCGAAGCGAATGTCACTGAGTGAGTGGCTATCTGACAGAGCTGTTGGAGGCTTGTCCAACCGTTGTATAGTATTCTTCACAATTTGCCGCCGGAACTCCAGGTGATCAGTTTATCCTCCGACTTCAACGTGAAGACGCCAGGCAGCAGCAACAGTCATGTTCAAACCGTTGATAAAGAGTGGTACCACCAATTCTCGAAGCGAAACACGGGGTGATAGTTAGACATGAAAGGGTCCAGGATGCCCACAACACCCATGTGAAGAGTATACTTTCTAGTGACAGTTGGTTGATTTATATCAACCACATACTTTTTGGCTGAGCTCCAGTGTTTCGAATGGCTCTACTGCAATGAAATTGGTAGCGACAATCACACACTGGTTGTCTGACAGCTATCACATGAAGAATTTGTCGTTGTAGACCTCATTGCACGTCGGGTTGGTAATACAGCTGAGTAAAGATGTAACAACGTGGTGACTCAGTCCAAGCATTTGGTGATGACAGTTTCCTGCATTTTTCCACAGTACGCCTACACTTTGACGTTGAACAGATACCTATTGTGAAATGCTATAACCCACAATTTGCATCCGTTTGCCTCGAATGTATATTTTAGTTGAGTAATGGCAGTTATAGGGTGCTGTGACTCTCATCGTATGAACCTTTATGCATAGAAGCAGTAACTGGTCAAGCAACAGTAGAAGGAAAAGTCGAAAGCATTAGGGCATCTTCATGCACACACTCTTCATTGGACACACCGTCCACTCTCTCTTATGCCATAACTATTTCAACATCTCTCAATAGCAGACACTGCATCTGAAGCCGGTGCTATGTGAAAATGTCACAAGTAAGTCAATTTTTACTAGATGCACAAGATTTTATACATCGGATTTCAACCTGACGTCCAATGGACTATGATTTTTATTGCGTTTTCACATGAAGCGACCATCGATTGAAGTCTTCTGCATTAGCTCAGTTTAGATTGGATCATACATGTAGCTGTGAGGTGAGCTGATGAAATACCTTCCTTCACGATGAGGGATAAACATTTTGAGATAAAAGGGGAGTTTGAAAATCTTTCACGTAGTGGAAAGTTTGCCGATATCTGTCGTGTACAGTATGTTTACGAGTAGATTTGTCTGATTGAGTAGGCCTACATGCAAATTATTAGAGATGAACCGTAATGAATTAACTCAAAGATGAAGATTTTGTCCAATTTGGATCGATCTAGTGTTACTCCGCTGTCATGAATTGGAATATTGAATAGATGTTGGTTGCGCAAATACCGAATCATGCCCCCGCATCAGAGCAGTTACTGAAGTTCAGGCTGAACACTGCAGAATCTTTGATGAAACCTGGTACATGTACAATGTAAGACAGAAGGACTCAGACGATGACGTCTAACATTGTCTGCTGATGTTGCCATCATGTTGGTCATATGACCAGCGACGTCACCACTACCAATCATATATAAAATGACAAGAAGGACAAGTGTATTTTACTCACTGTAAAGGAATCCCGAAATGCCATGCAGGTGCACCTTTTCTTTACGACAACTTCTAACTGTCTTAGACAATTTTACGAGTTATGCTGAACATGAAAACGCGCTTACAAAAACGCAGTGTTGCGCAATGGTTACAGACCCATAAATAAAAAAAATTGAAAAATGCATTTTGTTCCTTAAAAATAACTGCGTTTCTATAAGTTAATTAGTGCATTTAACTAAGGAAATATTGTTTTGTACCAAAATCCTTTTTTTGTGCAATATTGGGTTACAATACTGTAGGCCTAACTTTAGATCAACATAACCAAAATTGGATGAATAATTATGTGAGGTAGGATTACAGACGATCGAGTAGATCACCCTATTGGGCTTTTCTCCAATCGAAAAACCATGGCACGTCTATGACGTAATATTTTGTAGGCGGCTGAACAAATCTCTTAAAAGGCGCTACAGTAAGTACCTGAATGCATAATACAGATATGATAGGCTGAATTATTTGAACCCGTTATTCGATTCAGGGTAATGTGAAAATACGTTTGTTGCATTTTCATGATTTGCAGGTGTTTTTAGCAATTTTTAGAATGTCACTTATATTGCGTTCTTTCTTGAATGAACCACGTACGCTACTCTTTATTTACAGATTCATCTCCAGTTATTAAAGTAAACAATACACGCGATACGAGAACTGTTACAGTAGTGGAAAATCAGAGCGTCATAATTGAATGTCTATTGAATCATAACGGATCTACGCCACCAGCTCCTACATTACGACCGTACTTCTATTGGACGAATTCAAGTGGACAAAGTGTTTCCAGTTCCTACGATTCAACGACAGGGAATACGGCTGTTTCTCAGTTAACAGTCACAGCTGGACGACAAAACATTACGTCTTATACATGCCATGTCTACATACAACTGATACCACAAACTACTCCGAACTACTCTGGCAACACACCTACTGTCAGCAGCAGCGCCAGTTCTTCGGTTATTGAAGTGCTCTGTAAGTAATTTCTTGCTTTTTAGTTCGAGGTACTGTGTCGTTTCTAAAATTAATCGCACCCTCTTGAAACTATTTCCGGGACTTGGAGTCGACAGTATGCGCAATCTGCAGCCTATGTTCACCAGTATTCTATCCACGTTCGTCCTGACTGAGGCGTCCTAAATCATCTACTGTTCAACAGAAAATTCTAGACACTGTCCATTTTCTGTCTGACACCGTTTGATTTAAGTTGATAAAGTTGCTTCCTTCTTAACCATCGCTTACATCAATAGGCCACCATCAAGGGCAACCTTATACGTTTCGACTTGATTTCCTCAATTACTGCCGAATGAACACGTTCATGTGCTTAGATAGACTTACTCTGATGCTATGAATAATCGATACGCCAAACACAGTAGAAACAACGTTAAGACTTCAGCACATACACAGAAAATTCACTCCCCACATTTTTGTCCCTGTGAATTTTTTCCCACTTGAAGTAAAAATATAGACATGAGACAAAACACACTTGCCGCACTATAAAATAAATCTTTATTTCAGAATTTCACTGACTCCAAACACTGCAAATGTCTAGAACTCACAGTTGTAGAGAAACGAGGGGATGAAGGTGGGACCCGGCTAAAATCTTACTACGGATTGAGGGAGGCCATTCCACAAAAGGGCCCACTCTGGCAAAGGTACGTTGTTGGGCCATGGCGGTCCTTGCCCGGGGAACTATGAGATCAAGTCGATCCACAGACCGGAGAGGGCGCGAAGAAACAGCACAGAAGGGTTTGTGAATTGAGTCGCCAAGATATTTAGGAGCTAGACCCTGCTGAGTTCATAAAACTCAAAGCAGTACCTTGTATTGGACACCAGGGGCAACGGGAAGTCAGTATAGAACTGTCGGTAGAAATAGATGAATATATTATGTATGCATTCTGGCAGTGATGGGCACTTTTAACTACTGTAGTTACTAACTAGTAGTTATAACTACTACAAAGGTAGTTATCTAGTAGTTATAACTACTTTTAAAGAAGTAGTTTTAAAAATAGTTATAACTATTTTTATCAAGTAGTTTGTAGTTAATAACTACACTATTTTATTAACTACATTTTTTCCTATTTAGGGACTTTATCCATAGACATTACAAATTTATAAGTGATAGCGCCATATAATTTTGTGACTAGAAATTTGCGCTTCCTGTCTTGGATCGTTTTCACAAGTTATATCTTTTTATCTGAAAGCCAATTCAACGCTGCCGAGTTGGACGTCTTGTTTTGGCGTTTCGGGCATGATATATAGTTACCCCAAGATGAAGAATGTCGAACAAACTGTTTGACAGGATGATTTTTTAAGAGCTGTTCCAGCGGTCTAGCCTCTTCATCCTTTTAAATTTACTACCATTTAGTAAATATAATCCTGTTAATTTTAAACATTTACAATGTTCTAAGAGTAAGAGTTATTACAGTTGGCAATTGCAGACTTTGTAAGTTACACATCTTAGCAGTCATAACTATTGGGCCTTTGCTACTGAAATACTGTTCTAGCAGTCCGGTCCTTTGTTAGTTTATTTGATATATGCAGTAATTCATTATACATATAATTAGATTTGTGACTTAGTATTTGTTTTTGACCTTTTCATTACTTGTGTTCAAAATCAATTTTAATACATTGTACCGTAACATAACTTTGGAAAAGTAGTTTGAAAAGTAGTTACCTACTTAACTAGTAGTTACCAAAACTAGTTATAACTACTTGTCATCTAAAGTAGTTAAACAGTAGTTATAACTACTTATTTTGAAAGTAGTTAGGAAGTAGTTGTAACTACTAGTCAAGTAGTGTGTGCCCATCACTGCATTCTGGTGTGCATTTTTGCACGTATGTATTCATATAATATATGAATACATACGTATTATGTATGCATGGATAGGCCTATATGTGCGTGTGCACATAATTATATTGTTTCGGGTTCCCCCTAGCTATAACGAAACGTTAGACTCGAATCTAGTTTTAAAGGTATAATTCTCAAAAAAAAGACAAATTAAAACGATACATTACCCAACCGTAGACAACGGTGGAAAACGGTTCGCTCTCTTGTAGCAAGACCGCCAACAAAAACAAGTCTTCAACGCAGCAACAGGCTGACGACCTTAACAAACTCAAGCAACCTTGAGTAACCAAGAAAAGTGGAACTTGCCACGAAGACGAACTTGACTAACATGCGCCCGGAAGATCTCAGACAAGACGAACACCGTGAGGTCGTATCATCGGAGACTTCAAAGACGCCCCTTACTCTACCTCCTTATATAAGAGAATTTCCCGCTAGAGGTCTCCCCTCAGCTAAGGAAACCACCCAAGCGTAACCGTTGCCAATCCTAGGACCGGTTAAGCCATGTGATCTTAACACACCCTCGGACTTCCAAAAAAGGCAAAACCAGAAGTTTTTTTTACTTAACTACCTAACTAACATGCACAATGAACACAAATCACAATCAAACACACACAAAATCTATATACACAAATACAATATTATACGAAACGAAAACATTTAATTTATACACACTTAGACGTGCATTTACGTCTCCCTAAGCATGATCATTCACTATTTACCAACGACGGACGACTCAACAAATCCGGCAAGAGATTCTCTCTCCCCGGACGATACCGAATGTCCAGAGCGTACTTCTGCAGGACCAAACTCCACCGAAGCAACTTATCATTGGAGTTCGTCATCGAGTTTATGAAGGTGAGTGGGCTGTAGTCAGTGAAGACCACCACCGGCGCAGAACCAAAATAGACGCAAAACGTCCGTATCGCCGTCACCAGAGCCAACGCCTCCTTCTCCACGGTCGAATAGCGTCTCTCGTGCGTCCGAAGCTTGCGGCTGTAATAACATACAGGATGCTCGACGTCCTCGTACATCTGGAACAAGCATGCTCCCACACACACCTGCAAAGCATCAACAGCAACGAAAAACGGTCGATTATAATCAGGCGGTTTAAGAATTGGTTTGGACGCCAATCTCGACTTCAAATCAACAAAAGCCCTTTCTGCTTCAGCAGACCACACAAACTTATTCCCTTTCTTCAGAATTTCAGAGAAAGGATTCGTCAAATTTGCAAAATGTGGCAAATATCTCCTGTAATAGCTTGCCAACCCATACAAAGACTGCAATTGTTTCTTATTAGTCGGCGTTGGAAAGTTAAGCATTACTTCCACCTTTTGTGAACGTGGAGACAATTCCCCCGACCTATTATGATGACCCAAGAAATCCACCTCAGCATCAGCAAACACACATTTCTTCACATTCAACGTCAAATTAGCATTTTGCACACGTTGCAACACTTGCTGTAAATGACTCATGTGACTCGACCATGCCATACTGAAAATAATGATATCATCAAGATGTGCATCACAAAAAGACTCCAAACCTGCAAAACCTTCTTAACTAACCTACTGAATGAACTTGGTGCATTTCGAAACCCAAAAGCCATATATTTCCATTGGAAATGTCCATTAGGTGTGACAAAAGCTGTACACTCAACTGCTGATGGCTCTATAGGAATTTGCCAGTACCCTTTCGTCATATCCAATTTCGTAAGAAATTTCGCCTGCCCAACTTTATTTATGAGAGTTTCCACTCGAGGCATCGGAAATGGATCAGGTATAGTAACTGCATTCAGTTTCCTGAAGTCAGTACACAACCTTAGCGTACCATCGGGTTTTGGAACCAACACTATTGGTGCCGCCCACGGACTCTCAGATTCCTCAATTATGCCTGATTGCAACAACTCCTCTATTTCCTCGTTTACCAACTTTAACCTGTCCGGATGAAGTTGATATGGTGACTGCCTCATCGGTTTTACACCGACCATCAGCTTCACATCATGTGACACCACAGTCGTCCTCCCTGGCTTGTCACTAAACACACTCTGAAATGTGCACAACACATTTGTTAAATCATCAATTTGACTCTGATTTAAGTGCTCCATGTTAACGGAGTCCAAAAATGATGTAGACATGCCTGTATCATAAATCAAAACATTCACTTCAGGTTCACTATCAACAACCAACACCTTTTCCCCTTGCCGTGGCAAATACTTCTTCATGAGGTTCACATGCACAACCCTCTTCGCTTTCCTCCGATCTGGAGTACCGGCGAGATAATCCACCTCCCCAAGTCTTTTCAGTACCTGATAGGGACCACAATACTTTGCTTGTAAGGGTTTACCAATCAGAGGCAACAACAGTAACACTTGTTCACCCTTCTCAAAAGTAACAGACTTCGCATGCAAATCATACCATTCCTTCAACTTAGATTTATGCACCATTTCATTTTCATTTGCAATTTGTAATGACACCTTAGTCTTCTCTCGAAGATCCAAAACAAAATCAATCAAATTCGTCTTTTTCAATTCAGGCACAACATCAGTTCGAATCCAACTATGTTTAATCATTTGCAAATGAGACTTTCATCACTTTGTTGCAACTCAATTAACTTCTCCCTCGAACAAAATTCTGAAACTTCACCCTTACTGTTACAATCTTCAGAAAACAATTTATCAAGTTCCAAGTCAACACAATCATTCACATCAGAATTCTTAATTAAAGGATCGTCAATGTCTACAGCGTCTTGTTCCACCACGCTCGACTGCACCGTCGCACCTAGTTTACTTTGCGCCCTTGTAACCACTGCTACATCTATTGCCTCGTTTTGAACAACGTCATTGCCTATCAAAACATTTATTGCTTTTGGCAATTTATCAACCAACCCACACAGAATAGTTCCAGACACCAACTCACTTTCCAATTGAATTTCGACCAACGGGACCTTCACCGCTTCCCCAACGATCTCTTGAATTAATCTGTCTTCTCCCGTATGGACATAATCGCACGAATTAAGCCCATCCCTGCTAAGTATCGACTGTAATGCACCAGAGTCCCTCAGTAGCATTACATGACGCTGCAAACCTTGTCGTCCGTACATCAGTCCATTCTTAACAAAAGGTCTATACTGTTGATTTATCGTTGAACTGCCCGAATGCAAATCTACTAAGCCAACATTATTATCTACGTAATTTGTATTTGCCTTTGCCAAATTTCTCTCTCTAAGCTTTTCACAATTTGAAATGCTGTGCGATCTTGCATGACAATACGCACAAGATACAGGAGTGCCAAACGCACCTGTATAATTCCTTGCTGTATTCTTAGGGCTGCCCCAAGAATTTTGACCTCCGCTTCGTTTTACATTAGCAGTGTCATTTGCCCATCCCTTTTCAAATTTCACTGGAGCTACACTAGCTTTCTTGAAAGGTTTGTACAACAGATCATATTCATCTGCTATACGTGCTGCTTCTGAAGGTGTCGTTACTTTGCGTTCGATTATCCAACGATGTAAATCTCCAGGAAGACAAACTGAACACAAACTGTTCCAATTTGAAAACTTCCAAAGCCTTATCTAAATCAGACAATGCACCTTCTCCTTCCAGCCAACTCTTAAATGGAATATTCAAACGATACGCAAAATTGGAATAAGTTTCAAAATTCCCTTTCTGCAATTCTCGAAACCTTTTCCTATAGAACTCTGAGACTCTTGAATAAGCCGTAAGCAAAGACTTTTTCACAACTTCATAGTCCTTACATTGTTCCAATGAGAGCTCGCCGAAAATTTGTAACGCCTTCCCCGTTAACTTCGTATGGATTAACGACGACCATTTATCTTTCGGAAATTGATGTAGCTCCATGGCTTTTTCAAACGACTGTAAATAATGTTCCAAATTTGTGTCGTCAAACCGAGGTACAAATTTCACTGCCGACGCGATATTAAATTTCAACGTATGCCCCATTCTTTCTGCATTTTCCTCACTCAAACCCTGTGCTCCCTCCTTGAAGTAACCTCCAGTTAATCTTGCAAAGGAACCTCCTAATTCTTTCATTTGCAATTGATGCTGTCTCTGTTTTTCTTTCATTCTTTCATTTGCAATTGATACTGTCTCTGTTTTTCTTTCTCTGCCAATTCCATTTGTAACTTTCTCTCAGCTGCTTCTATCTCCATTTTCTTAGCCTCCTTTTTCATAGACAACTTTGCTGCCAATGATTCGTTATCTACCCTCAGCTTCCTTTCTAAAATTTCTGCCTCCATTCGTAACTTCCTTTCCATCGCTTCTGCCTCCTCTTTCTTAATCAATTTTAACAATGCCTTTTGCAATTGTACTTTTGAAAGACCTTTTTACGTCTTGCCCCAATTTCTCCAATTCCTCCTTTAATTCCTCCTGTTTCATATCCAAAATCTCGTCCAATGTCAACATTTTCATCGCCTCTGCCGTCTCCATTTTCAAAATTTCGAAATTTCAAAATTATCTTGAGACACGCCCCCTAATTTCAAAATTTTCTTCTCTGCCTCAAATTTTCTCTTAACGTAGCGACTAATTTTCGACGTAACCTTAAATGTTGTCTGTGCTACCAACAAATGAGAATTTCAAACGTACGAGAAAAAAATCCCGCGAGCCCTCATATGTTGCGCGTTCCCTCTAGCTATAACGAAACGTTAGACTCGAATCTAGTTTTAAAGGTATAATTCTCAACAAAAAGACAAATTAAAACGATACATTACCCAACCGTAGACAACGGTGGAAAACGGTGCGCTCAATTGTAGCAAGACCGCCAACGAAAACAAGTCTTCAACGCAGCAACAAGCTGACGACCTTAACAAACTCAAGCAACCTTGAGTAACCAAGAAAAGTGGAACTTGCCACGAAAACGAACTTGACTAACAATATGCATGCATGCCTTTATACACGGTGATTCATTAAAAAACGTCCCCCTGCATAATGCATATTTCACTGTAAGTCCGTCAAATGTCATGCAATGTGAAAGAAATTTTAAAGACAGAGGAGTTATTTCTAAACATTAGGAAAGTTAAAGTTTATGTTCAAATTGACCCCCTTTGGAAGCTACGCTGACGCGAAGACGAGTAGTACGCCACTGTTTGACTGATTCATCAATGATATATACATAAATATATGTATGGGTATATTTCACAACAGGAGTCAAATTCAGAAATAGAATTTGAGAAAAAGAAAGTCATGCAAAATAAAAAAATGTCTTACACAAATATTTTACTAGCAGTCCTGAAGCATATTTGATATTGAGCAGAGCTTAAATTTGACAGATTTGGCCTAATTTTTCATTTTAGTTTTTTTACTATGTGAAACACATACAACTTTGATTCCTAATTATTTACAACTCCGTTACGTAATAAATACACATTATAATATACCGCCACTGTTTATAATTAGTGATTAATTAGTATTAAGTGTGCATTAAATTATTACACAGCAACCTAAACTATTTTTACGACAAATTTTCTACATGTACCATTAAATAAATTAATTTTAATAGAAAATAATGTAACGGAGTTGTAGTAACGGAGTTGTAAAATATTCATAATTAGGTCTCCATGCTTAGGCTATCGAACGAGTTAAGATACAATAACTAGTTAGTTTATAGTGGCGAGGCTGTCAATTTCAATATTATTTTTGAAATTAAAGAAATTATATATATACGCAAAGTGCAATAATTACTGTCACGAGTTGTAAATCTTTTTATACTATTACATTACCGGATAAATTTCCGAAAATTGTCAACAGAAGCAAACTTCCATATTGATTTCTTGTTGGTAAAATCAATGCAGAATGGTTCCCTGCTATCGAAGATGCCAATTCAAAAACCGAGAGTTTTCAATTTATTCCCCAGATGGCAGAAACCCATTCGTAACGGTGTTGTAACCAATATTTGAAGACAGACGGTTTTATTTATTTTTAATTATTTAGTTTGTTAATTAGTTAATAAAAACCATATAGAGAAATGGATATAATTATGTAAGTTAATGATCTAAAACTTACAAAACATCAGTTAAGCGTTTCAGGTGTTACCCTAACGTAACGTTGAATTGACTCACCATTAGAAAGGACAATGCAATTTCGGGTTAACATTGGACTTTATAATTTTTTTCTCATACTAATCATCTAAATAATATAATATAAATAATTTTTTATAACTAATACATGCCTACAATGTATTTAAAAATTATAAATTATAATGTTGATAAAACTTTCAAACAGTTTAAATTTAAAGGGAAATAATTCAAATAGTTAAAGCTTAAATCGTTTGTTCAGTTATTCAGTTACATGTTAAGTAGGCAATAGCTAAACCTGGAGGTTCAAGTTGTGCGAGATGCCACGCAAATAGTCCAGAAGCGGTCGATTGGCATATTCCAACACGATGGTTTTAATGCGTTCCGCTGTGTCCCTGTAGATACGACGACCGGCAGGATTCCTACCGGCGATGTACTGCTCAATTGCCATTTCAGTCATGCTCTGCTCTTGCTTCAAAGCAGATATGAATTTCCAAATTGAAGGGTGATTAGCTCCCAGAAGTTCGCCGAAGCCCCGGTGCCATCCCTCAACCGCGTTGTTGGTCTTCGGTAGGTCACCATAAAGGCATCAACACAATTCCAAGAGGCGTGTGGAAATAGAGGTTTAGCTCCAGGTTTTGCTATTGCCTACTTAACATGTAACTGAATAACTGAACAAACGATTTAAGCTTTAACTATTTGAATTTTCCCCCTTAAATTTAAATTTAAATTTTTGAAAGTTTTATTATTAAAATAAACTTTGACATTGTTATCATAAGAGTCGCTGAAATGAATGGCGGCGTATTGTGTAGTCGCTGTGTTTGATCGCGGCGAATTGTGTCCGCGCTTTGTTTCGCGGCGGCGAATTGAGGTTGCTGAGATGAAGGTCGGCGAAATGTGCGCGCTCAATTCAACGTAAACCTGATATTTTTGCCTCTCTTTCATGCATTCGGTAGTTCGTTCATTCATTCAGTCATTTATTCATTCGTTCACATTTGTTTATTTCATTTAGCTAGCTCCTTTTGGGATGTCTACTCCTAACTCAGCCCTAGCAAAAACAATGATTATAAGCTTATGATGACACTTCGAACATGAGAATGTTCAAAGACTTCAAATTGAGTGTTTTATACGGCTTCTCAAAATTTACTGCTTTCATAGAAACGTAATGAAAAGAAGTTTGTTTGTATTACAGATGGTCCATCTAAACCTTCTTCAACAAGTAGACCTGAGGTTATAACGATTAATGGTGTTCCCTGTGGTATCAGTGTCTTAACTTGTTCTTCTGCGGCCAATCCTGCCCCAAGCTACAGATGGTATGATTCGGCGGAAAATGTTTTAAGTGGTACTGACACTCTAGATCTGGCTGAAGTAAATAGGACTTACACATGCGAAGCATACAACACAATTCGAAATGTTCTCTACAACGAATCAACAACTTACATCGTTTCAAAAAACAACTGCACTTCAACTGTAGATTGTTGCGGTGAGTTCGTTTTGAAATTGCAGACTACATGTATTTCATTAACGGATATGTGCAGATACCTGCACGCGACGTTGTAACTGTAAACAACTTCATGGGATAGCCTAAGTATTTTTTTTATTCCTCTGATATTTAGGCACAAAGGAATAAAGTTTAAACAAAACGTGTCTTCGTGAATATTCATCAAGTCATTGTTCTGTTCATCGTGACCTTGCGACTCTTTCCAGGATTTATTGAGCACCTGCGAGTTGCTTTTTTAGCATTTCTACAGCCCACTTAATTAATTTTAAATTTAAACCAAAATCATGTAAAGCTTAATCTTCAGGAAGATCACTTTTACTTGTACAAACGTTTGTATTTTTAATTTTTTTTATCACAACTGGTGCACTTAGCCTAATTCACAATTTCGCATAGATGGACTAATGTACGGACATTAAACAGAGACAGTGAACAATAATAGCATTATTGAAATTGCCGCTTTCTAGTAGCGAGATAACTATCTGTCTGGACCTTCCTTTGTTTACCGTTTATTACACTGGTTAACAAAAACAAATTATTTTTTAATGCAAAAAATTTTTCAGCGAATCTTTGGTATTTGGGGGTTGCTGATTTTGAAAATGAAAGTGTTTTTTTTTTTCAAATTGGCTTTAGTCCATGAGATAATGGACACCTACCTACTGGCAATTTGTATAAAGAGAGTGTTACAAGTAAGAAAAAAGTCAATTAACGGTAATTAATTATTAAATTAACTTAAAAGTTGAAATAATTCTACAGAAATAAAAAATAAAAAAGAATAAATAAATAAAATTAAAATACAAATGAAAAATAAGCAAAGAAATATTTAGATTTTGCGTTTTTCTTAGAGACATGTGAGTTCTTCACGATGAGGCTGCTTAAACAGTCCTAATGCATTCTGCTACATTTTGTGGTGAATACTGTCTGGAGAAACATAGAAAAAACATAACAGACTTTGTGAAGCAAGCTTACCTTGCGTATTTTGGAGTGGCGCTTGGAGACCAAGATAAGTTTTGGGCTCCTCATAATGTTTGCAAAACCTGTGTTGAATGCCTACGAGAGTGGACAAAATATAGGGAAAGGAAGTGTTTCAACTTCAGTTTGCCTGTGGTGTGGACAGAGCAGAAAACCACCATGACAAATGTTATTTTCGTTTAGTGAATGTGAAAGGTGTCAATCGATACAAGAAACACAAGTGGAACTATTAGGAATCAGCACGGCGTCCTATTCCACACAGCGAAGAAGTTCCCATACCAGTGTTTTCCACACTGCCTGACCTTCCGCTGTCAAATGTTTGAGAAAATCAGAACGTACAAAATAATCACAATAGATAGTAGTGGAAGTGAATATGAAGGAAGCATTTCAATACCTCAGCAGTTCTCCCAATGATCTGATTCGGGATCTCAGTCTATCGAAGATTGAAAACTTTAGAATCAAGACTAAAAGAAAACTGAACCTTAGCATCCAGGCTAAAAGAAAACTGTCTGCAGCCAGAAGCTAAAATAACAGTTTATCGGACAAGAGAGGTAGACATTCTTCCTTAATTCAGCCAAAATGAAGAATAGTGATGAAGCTTCTCCTAGTGTAATTTTGCGTTAGTTGTTCAGAACGTTTAGGTAACAACAAAGCAGTGCTTACGAAGAACTGGTGCAAAACTTCCTCACAACCTTCAGAAATTTGGGTACTAATATTAGCATAAAGGTTCATTTTCTTCATAGCCACTTAAACAGATTTGCAAATAATCTTGGAGAAGTTAGTGAGGAACAAGGTGAGAGGTTTCACCAAGATCTAAAGGTGATGGAAGAAAGATATAAAAGGAGATGGGACAGACGCATGATGGCAGACTATTGCTGGAGCCTACAACGTGATTGCACTGATAACGCGCATAAAAGAAAATCGTACAAACAGCGTTTTACTTTGCATTAATAGTGATTATCTGAATCAACTTACCATGCTTATATGTTATTGGACCGAATAAAATGCCATCATGTATTTTATGTGAGCACATTTGTAAAAAAAATTCAGATGATTTCATTGGGATTTGTTAATGGGCTCCGCTTAACCATTAAATTCTCATAATTATTTTTAAAAACCTGAAAAACTAGAGCCAGTCTAGCAAATCCGACTCCATATTCGGAATTAGCACCACAAATTTACCCCATAATCGCTTGAATATCATTGGAATAAAATCAGCGTTGACCAGTGTTACTGAGTAGGCTATACATTCTCTATAATTAGGGGCCTAAATATGCCTTGCCGATGGCTTCAAAAAAAGATTGATTTCAAAACAATACTTATTGTAATCCAATCCCTTATCTGTGCGCTCTTCTCAGTCACTGCTGTCGCTTTATTCTCTACATAAGAACTTTCTTTTAAATTACATATCCACTATAGGCTGTCCGTTTTAAATGAATTATCTGGATTACAGGCCGGTTTTCGTGCGTCGGCTATTCCTAGTGCGTTTAACCCCATCCGCTCTATGGAAACTTGTAATTTAGAGCATCCAGCCACTTTGCTGTTGCTTCATATAGACAAACTCCTTGCAGGTAAAACATACGATGCATTTAATCGGCCAACTCTTGGCTCCATTAATTGAAGTACTGGCTTCCGTTTCTTTCTGTAAATCGCGATCTCCGTTCATGATGCCTACGATATTGGTGCATTTCTAGCGGATTTTAGCTAAGCCCTACTTTCAAATCTAATCTATAATTAATTCTTAATGTATTTAATTTTATGCAGTATATCCTCACAATGAGACGACTTCAGTTACGGGAGAAGGCTGCCATAACAACGGAACACTGTGTGACTGTTCACAAGGCAGCAGTGGAATAATTTTAACTTGCAATGCAACGACCTATCCAAACGCATCGTACGTGTGGACTGGACCCAATGGACAACCCACCGATTCTCCAGTCTACGATAAAGTTACCATGAACGGCACGCATCGATGCACTGCATATTTTGACAAAGCATTATCAAACTACACTGGAAATGTTATTTTCCCAAATGGAACCGACGAGACAACTGTGGACAGCTGTTGTAAGTATAGTAACTATTTATGCTTTGCTAAATAAACTACTATGGTTTTATTAACATTTTCCATGTAACGTATTCAACATGTATCACATGATTACAGTCGAAAATGAATAGGTAAAAGATGAGCACATGTGTCATAATCGCCGATTTTTTCTTCCATGGTTCATGCCTTTGTCTGTTCACGAATTAACTATTGTAACTCGTTACTTATGGGCCTACCAAACCTTCGTCTGGCTTCACTCCAATCAGTACTTAACGCTGCTGCTCGTTTGATTGCCCGCCTTCCTCGTTTCTCCCATATTTCGACTTTCACGACTGAAGAACTTAATTGGCTTCCTTTAACTGCTCGGATTCAGTTTAAAATTCTCTTTCTTACGTGTAAAACGTTTTTAGGTCAAGCTCCAAGCTACCTCTGTGATCTTATGAGACGGCCTATCTCAGCTACCTCTGGACGTCCTCTCCACACTTTAGACCATAATGACCTTCTAGTTCCTCTGTCTCGGACTGCCACAGCACAGCATCATGCCTATGCCTCTGTTGGCCCTGTGCTGTGGAATGATCTTCCTGCTATAACTCGTGCTGTGATGTTATCTGGGGGCACTACTGTTTCTGCCCGTTCTCTTTAAGACTTTTCTTTTTTCGAGGGGCCCTTCGCACTGGAATCGCCTCTGATTAGGTTGTACTGTGAGAGGCGCTTTATAAATCCGTAAATAGTATAAGTTCTTAGTATAGTATAGTATAGTATAGTATAGTATGGTATGGTATGGTATGGTATGGTATGGTATGGTATGGTATGGTATGGTATGGTATGGTATGGTATGGTATGGTATGGTATGGTATGGTATGGTATGGTATGGTATGGTATGGTATGGCATGGCATGGCATGGCATGGCATGGCATGGCATGGCATGGCATGGCATGGCATGGCATGGCATGGCATGGCATGGCATGGCATGGCATGGCATGGCATTGTATGGTATGGCATGGCATATGTATGGTATGGTATAGTATAGTATAGTATAGTATAGTATAGTATAGTATAGTATAGTATAATAGTCTCAATTTCTTATCATGGTGTTTATTGCGACGTGAGAATTACAGGTCACAGCATAGTCAGGACTTAGGAGTAGGATATTACACTAGCTATATCCGGGAGTTTAAAAAATCAGTAAAATAAGCAAAATTATAGGATAAGTATTGTACATAAAGCAGCAATAAGTTGCAATTAAAGACGAAGTGCTATCTTTGAAATATTCGTCTTTATGCACATTAATACAATATTTTGAAATTTATTAAAAACTTGAATAGCGCAATTACAGAGACATGCAACGATCTATTAATACTCAGGATGGAAACGAGTACATAAAGTAGCTGCTTTAAAGGCCAAAGTAATATGCAATTGACAAATGCTGAGCTTTGTGAGGCAATGGGATCCAGAAATCAGCTTAGATGAAAAATGAACATATTATTGTTTCGGTTGGCATAAAGGCCTTGTGCGTTAGATTCAAAACCACGCCTATCGAATTTTGGTATATATTTTGTTTGTCTATGTTTTTTTGTGAACTTGCTCTTAGGGTGTTTGCTAATCTACGTACCGGTAACCATTATCTTTTATTCTTGAAATTGACTTCAAATGTAGCCTGTAACATAACTACTGCATTTCGGTGAGCAGTTTTTATTTCAACGAGATTTTTTATGAGCTGATCACAATGCATAGTTCATCTAATTTTTATAGGTCACCTTGTTTTCTTTCCGTAATCTTATTTTCAAAGGGCTATGCTTCACCAGACCGTGGAAACGGTTCTTAAACAACACAGGAAGCTGAAATTAGCTTCGTGTTACCTAACGGCTGATGTCTTACCGCTTCTGACATAATGCCAGAAGCGTTACACAAGCAAGATACACGCATGCATGCACACGACGCAGCATTTGACTATTTCATTTTATTTTCAAAGAACTGTTTTAGTGACGACCTTCACGTATAGTGGTTCATGGTAGATTTAAAGGAAACTTTACATTTCCATTTTAATTACTGAGTTTTAACCCTCGGGCTACCAAGCTTTTTGTAACACTGGCTACCTAGGGGGGTGGTTACCACCCTCCTGATTTCGTGTTTGGTTTCACATATCATAACTTGTAATATAGCATTGGATTCAGCATTCATTTTGCACAGAATGGTATATTTAGTTGTACATTATGTGAATGCACCTCGAAAGTACATCACTTTTAACAACGGAACCCCTTAATTAGCGATATTCTATATTATTATTGCGTAAATGTTGTATTTTTCGATAAAAAAATATAAGATTATGTGTGTTTTGAAACTGATCTATGTCACATACATCTGTTCTGTTCTCAGCCATCCTCGCTTCGAGGGTCGGCCGCATCATGAACAATATTCCTCTAGCGTCTCCTGTCCTTCGTCAGTCTTAGCATTTCCTCCATTGTCAATCCTGTCCATTCCTTTATGTTGCCCAACCAGTTTGTTCTCGGTCTTCCTCTTTTCCGTTCTCCCGGCATTGTGCCCTGCATGATGTCTTTCTCCATGCATGTTCCCTCTCTTCTCATGATATGTCCGAAATAAATCATTTTTCTTTCTTTTACCGTCTTCAGCAGACTCCTCTCCACTCCTGCCGCCCCCACTCATTTGTCCGCATTTCCGTCCAAGAAATATTCATGATCAATCTCAGACACTTCATCTCGAATGCCTCAATTCGTCTCTCCTCCTCCTTCCTCAATGTCCAACTCTCACAACCATATATAGCCACCGGCCACACCAGTGCTCTCCACAACTTTATCTTCGTTGTATTTGTTATGCCATGACTCTTCCATATCCTTTTAAGGTCTGTAGCTACTGCATAACCCTTTGCCAATCGTACTCTAATCTCTACACCGCAATCACATACATCGCTACACATGTTTATATACGTATAAATATACATCCATACATATATATCCCTACATATATATCGGTTTACGTTGTAATGCTGTATTCGGCCATTTTCACACAGATCACGGGTATTATTATTGATGTTGATCACTTCCGGTATTCAAAAGACAAAGATGTAGGTATGCAAATGAACCCCTACATTCCCTCTAAAGAATCTTATATTTGTTTCTCTTCCGGGAACACAAATGAATACGCTACAGACAAAAAACTAAGGGGGAGTGCTTCCATTCAGCCATTTTTCACGCATATTACGCGTATTATTATTTATTTTGATCACTTACGGTTTTCATAAGACAAATATATAAGTATGCAAATGAAGCCCTGCATTCCCTCTAAAGAATGGTATAATTGTTTCTCTTCTAGGAAGAATAGTCAATAAGCTATAGTCGAAAAACTAAGGGGGGTGGTATCCACCCCTGGTGCCTCGGGTATATCAGGTATAACTTTTGAATGGCGTGGGTTACCACCATGATGTTTACCTCAAACTGTGCGCCAATGAATCTGCTACAGCTACCTAAAATGCAAAAATTATATTCCATATGAAAAAAAAGTATGCATAGAAACGTAGGGGGTGGCAACCACCCCCCTTGGTAGCCCGAGGGTTAAGATTCTGTACCCTTAACAAATCATAGAACTTAAAGAAAGGGCGCTCCTCCTGGAAATACATACACTTTATACGTCACGGATAAAACTTCCCTTCTCCTGACAAATTTGTGAGGATTGTTTAAACTTTTTGTCAAATTTGAACTTAAAAAATAAATATGTTGCTTAGAAAAATCTAACAACGACACAACACTCTGTCATTTGTCATTTTAGAGTGTCTACTTATACACGTAAACATTCTACTACTGTGTGCTAGTCTCAGAACAATTGATAAGCATAGACTTATCAACTGAAGATAGTATTATGTTCCGTCGTTGGATTTAGGCGCCCCTTACTGCGTTACGGCGCCATATAAATCGTCGTCATTATTGTGTCACATGAGGGACACTGTACGTTAAGAAATAGATGGAATTTGGGCTGCGAGGAAGAAATTGCAACTAAGCACCAGCAGATCCAGAAAGATGCTAATAGACCGTCAGTGGCGACGCTATCCGGGGGCTAAATGGTGGTAAGCCCCGAACAGAGGCTCGGCCCCCACGGGCCCACCCCAAAGAAAAACCTGGAAATCAATGTCAATGCTTACTTCATAATAAATCAACTAAGCAATGACAAACGGCAACGAAATCATCAACTATCTCAGGCAGTTAGGCATATATTTTACTTGCTTGATTATCATGGACAGTGTCACAGGGCTTACTTTAATCTTTAACCCGACCCGTACCCGCGGGTCGGGTACGGATCGGGTACGCTTTTCACGGGTCGGGTCGGGTACGGGTAGGGTCATCACGGGTACGGGTATACCCGGTTTTACCCGTACCGACGTGAAGTTTTGGGGTTACAATGTCACCGTTACATGTAATAGAGAATGTAATCGCATAATGGGCCTGACCGGATCTGCAACGTGCTATTAACAGTTACTTAGTGTTCTATGTGACAGTATATGAACCTCGGAGATAAAATGTACAATGCAATTGAGACAGTTGATGGTAGGCTACAGGTTCCATAAGTTGACTGCCTATTATTATTACTACTATTACAAGTTCTGCTGTTGCTGTTGCTGCTGCTACTACCACTGCTACTGCTGTTACTGCTGCTTCTGTTGTTGTTGTTGTTGCTGCTGCTGCTGCTGCTGCTGCTGCTGCTGCTGCTGCTGCTGCTGCTGCTGCTACTACTACTACTACTACTACTACTACTACTACTACTACTACTACTACTACTACTACTACTACTACTACTACTACTACTACTACTATCATCATCATCAGCAGCAGCAGCATCAGAATCAGCCTATTTATTATTATTACTACATGCAGAGTTGTAAGCCTATAGGCCTGGTATGGTCAGGGACTATGGGAAGGCGTGCTAATGACGTGATGGGTACTTTAAGGGTACGGGTATACCCGCGGGTACAGGTCGGGTCGCAAAAATGCTCTACCCACAGACCTCTAACGTGCATGCAGGCCCGGGGCGTTTATTAGACGTTTTACGGAAGTTACGGTAAGCCGTTTGGAGCGATGAATATTTTGTTCGACATTTCAACGACGTTGACGCTAGTCCAAACCAGTTCTGCCTAGTGGAGGTACGGGCAAGAGAGACAAGGAGACCCTGTTTGGATGAGCGGAGGGATCGAGAGCCCCAGCACTAGGACAGGGCAACAGAGCTCGCGAAGACGGGCGGGAGCTAGGCCTAGTAAGCAAGGCCAGACTAGGGCAGCTATCCCATCCGCAATCCGCTGCTCAGAAGGAGCCAGTGAAGAACATTGCGCATGTCACTAAAGACTTGGGAAAATTTGGGCATATGGCGGATCCCAGCACCCTAGTCGACTAGCCGGGAGGCCAGCGTAGAGCTAGCAACAGTAGTCAAGTCTAGTCTTGACGAAGGCATGGATACGGGTGCAAGCCTTGCAGCGAATGTTTTTCTAACACAAATTATGACTTTGTTATTTGCACATTACGTGCGGAGTAGGCCTTTTGGTAACAGTTTATCGTCGTCCTATTTTTACCAGTGGGATCTCAGCGTTTCTATAATGATTTTGGTTCGAGTATTAGGCTATACAAATATGTACCAAACTATGGGTTAAGTCACTAGTTTAATGTTCCAACCTTTAACCCGGTATTAATAACGAATTTTGCCCTCGCAGAAAGTTTATTCGTGTTCCTGATTCTATCGCCAACGCATGCGATGAAATTTATTTTACCCAACATTGATCAGCGAGCATTGCATTTAGAAGGTAAATTCTCTCGTAGTTTTCCTTCTGATGACACAATGCGAGCTCTGTATGTCGCGCTGTCAGAAAAATCAAGTCTCATTAGAAAAATGTTGCTTCATATTCTGGTTGTGGCAGAAATTTATTGCGAGGCACTCGACACTTCAGGATGTTGTGAAGTGGTGACATTTCCTTCTCTAATTTAAGGTTCATGAATAGAAGTTTTAGAACGTTCACGAGGGAAGCTTTTGAAATGCAATGTTGGGATACCAACCAAAGTCAATTTGGACAAATTTAACATTATTTCTTTTGTTATTATTCCCTCTTTCTTTGCATCGAGTGACTGTTCGTCGCTAATTTCCAGCCGATAATGCAGATGTTTATGTTTTCCATTCATACAAGTCCGTTTAATTTTCTCAACTTAAGGTAATGCAAGTCAAAAAAAGAAGAAAACAAAACATGATGCGGTCATATAAATTGTCAGATATACTAAATGTCTCAACATTTCTCAAATTACAATACGGTTGTCAAAAATGCGAATGAGTGTGGTTAGGTTGGTTCATCTGAATGCGTATTTCTCTTCAATATGTCTGCTTTACTGTCATACTTGCAGTCATGTTGTTCTAAGTCAGCTCAATTGTACAACATATATTTAATATTATAATTTTTTAGCTCCATAATAGACTCACACTATGTCAGGATTGCTGAAGCGGTTGCCAATGTCGTAAAGAAAGGTTTCTGAAACAGATTATAGTTTTAGTGAATGTGTGATATATGGACAAAGGTTACATCTTCTATGATTTCAGGTAAAACCTGGGAACTAGTAATCAGCGTGTTGATTCCATATTTCGGAGGGAACGTGATTGCTACGGTCGCCTTTTTTGTGGTATACTCTGAAATGAGAGGTTTTGGAAGTATCATGGACCAACGATTTCCAGGTTAGATCAGTTACGACCTTACTCAACGGGCATAAATTGAAAGGTATAATAACTTAGCATGGTGCCTTATTTTGCCAACTCTTCATAGATGGCAAGGAACCCATGCTCTTCAACTGCACCATTGACCTTCCGGTGCTCAACAAAAATAAACTTCCAAATCTTTATTTTTTTATAAGCTCGTGGAGTTTGAGTCATGAATTAAATATTGTTATTCTTCGTGTTTTGACTTGCCTTCCCATTGCAACTTGATTTTAGATTTCTTGGAGACTTTATCTGTCTCACCTTGCTCGGCCTTTGCAACTCTATTCTTGGTTTCTCTGACCTCTCGGACTTTGGACAACATTCTGTCACAGATTAAGATTTTTATTGCCTTCTGATCATGAACTACCATCGCCTGATGCCTTTTCCAAAGTGATGTTTACAGAACTATTGCATTCTACATATTTATTAAGTTGCGTTAGGTGACTTTTAAATTAGGTCACAATTTGAAAATTCGACTACTACTTGATTTACCTCTATTAAAATAAGACGCTTGTACGTTCAAATGTTATTCGATCTTTTAGAACATACGACGGTGATAGTTTGTCTATTAGTGATTGCTTCGGTTTTCGTTGGACTCATCATTATACCGATTGTAGTCACAGTCGCATACTGCTGCAGCTCTCCTAAAAAAGGTGGGTAGGGTAAACTACTTTGGAGTTATTATCGTAGCTGAAATGAAAATAAAATAGACCTATTAAAACGTGCACACTACGCGTAGTATAATGGATGAAGTATTTTTTTTACAACGCACCAAAAATTCATTAGAGATCTTGTATTAAAAGGTGAATGTAGTTTGGTGCTTCCGAATAAACATAGCTTTGATCTTGTTTTTAATGTGTCTTCATACTACTTGGTTACTAGCGTATATACTATCATTTATTTGATATGGATAATCTTTCTTAAAGAATTTCAACATAGTCTTTACACTTATCTAGAGCATTTATAGATTGCAAATTTTCGGCAGGAGTCGTCGCAAGTAACAACACAGGCTCCCATGTGATAGCCTCTGGCGCTAAGGTAATGGACAGTCATCAGGGGAATGGCGAAAACAACCGAGAAGTCAACAGTCCAGAGAATGTCCAAAGTGACCAAGACGGCCATGATTTGACAAATCCTGCTTCAGGTGACACTGACTCTAACAACTAAAGAGAGTAAAGTAAGGTGTACTACGCAATCATTTATTATGCAGCTTTATCGGGTTCTAGGACGATTGGTCATAGGACAATTGATCATAGGACTATTGGTCATAGGACGATCGGTCATATAGACGATTGGTCATAATATGGCTTATTGGTCATAGGACTATTGGTCATATGCCGCTAATAAACCGACATAATTGGTTGTAGTCGTTAGTTTTGGACATTCTTAGTTTTAAGCTTAACACACCGAACGCAAAATAAGCAGCAATTATGGACATTCATTGTTTTTAGACAAATACAATCAGTGCCAATGAAGAAACTTATTAGGATAATTACTTACAGGCATCAACTCACTTCAAAGAACTTAACGTTCGGTCGAAATAATAAAAGTTTTACCCTTATGTAACTCAAGTATGGGAGGCATCAATTAGGGACATTTATCGTTTTTAGACAAATACAATCAATGCCACTGGCGTTGAACAACCGAGCGTTAAGCGGTATCGCATAGACTACTGAAAGATCGTGTCGTGCGGGAAGTGGGAACATACGGGAAAACCGACATTCTCACATTATATCTGCGTGCATTGTCTCATGTTTCATTCAATTAGTGCAAATCTGTTTACGTGTAAGTAAATGGCATTCACGTTTTAAAAACTTCTCTGTTTTAGCCTTCGATAGTCCCATCGCCGATAGGACCTATGACCGACAGGCCCTATGACCCATATGACCTATGACCGGTAGGCCCTAGGACCAATAGTCCTATGACCAATAGGCCCTATGACCAATCGTCCATATGACCGATCGTCCTATGACCAATCACCCTATGACCAAACGTCCTATGACCAATCGCCCTATGACCAATCGTCCGGACACCCTTTATCGGCACTACTTACTCGGGCTGAAGGATCACTTCAGATAGTGTCGAGCATTCTCAGCTGTGGGCATCTGCACGTGAAAGAGGCTCTCACTTGCGCTACACTTACAGCAGCCATAATATCTATCATATATCATACACAAAATCCTCATAAAAACCAATAAATATGTCTCAATAATCTCTCTTGACTTCTCCAAAGCATTTGATTCTGTTTATCTTATACACAGCTTGCAAATTGAACACAGGCAAAACTCTGGTTTATCTGACCATTCAGATTTTTGTTACTTAAACACAGTAGCCTAACTATGACATCTCACAGTCTTAGCACGTATATTTCTTCTCCTTATTTGATCATCTCTTAAATACCACAATACATGTGCCATATCTGGGTAGCGACCAGCCTTAACCTGCCTCCATGGGCGTACGGAGGGGCAAGGGGGCCCTTTTGCCCCCTGGATTTTGCGTATATTAAAAAATAATTTGTTTATCACCTTAGTTTTTAGCAATGAATGGCTTATTTTGTCACATTTTTATTGTTATCCTAACTGGTCAAGGTAAACTGAAATTTAAAATATGCAGAAACATTGGAACTTTTAACAGTTTTGTGTTTGAAATAAACGTTCAGATATATAGCTGAAAAAGGATCCCAGAACGCTGACAACAGGTCCCATATCATGCAAAAATGCTTTCAAAAGCACTGGTGGCAGTGGAATCTGCGCCATACCCTTATCGAGGGTGACGCGATCAGTTGTTTTTGGCACCCTCGTTAGCCCCAGTGCCAACAATTTGCCTCAAAAAATTCCTGATGACGCCCATGCCTGTCTCACCGATTATTTTTCTGTAAATAAGCCCCTGTGAAAAAGCTGGTTTCCATGACTTACATTCATGCATTCATTCAGGGCATAATATGCTATATATAAATATATATATATACTGTATATACTGTATATATATATACTTAATAACTTATACATACATATAATATTAGAGTGGTCGGATCTCTAATGGAAAATTTTCACCTCAATTTGTTTCCTTTCTACAACCCGGCATTCCGTTGCCAATTGGTCAAAAAGTGATGTAGCCAAACACTTATGAGAATCGAACAATTATCTAGAACTTGTACAACGTCTCTTAAGTTTTGAATTTTACAAATAATTGTCGTCATTTTTAGTATAGGTATTTGATTCGTATTTTTGGACCTGTGCTTAGTTTTCAACAGAAAGGCTGGATGACTTTTAAACTTAAGCACAACTAAAATGTAATTTCTACGATGTTGATGCATGTTCTCGTTGATGTTTATTATTTATTTTTATTAGCATTTTAGTGGTATTAGATCCGTGAGTTCCTTAGACCGATGACCACAAATCTATCCAAACAAGCATACACAATGTTAGGTCTAACTTGAGTAGTAACCTTCAAGGGGCGCTATATAAATCTTCGTAATGAATGAATGAATAACTTAAATTTTCAATGGACGACAATGCACACTATGCACATACTTGTAAGCCATCTGACAGGGTTCTACAAGTCCCTCAAGTCTTTTTTCTTTAGTCGTGGCTGGGCCGGGAGCGCTCCTGAGTAGTTTCTTGAAGGGACGCTATATAAATGCTCTGAATGAATGAATGAATGAATAGTGTCACATACATTATGCAATATATAATACTATATAGTTTTACATTATACAATTATATACTATACAGGTGCAAAGTTTCCATGTGAAAAGTTTGTGTTTTCCAATCTCTTTTTAGTTCCAGTTGTGACTTTTGGCCTACTGCTCTTCCTTCCTCTTTATCTTCACCATTTGAACAAGCTGTATTGTTGATTGGTCAAATTGTAATCAACAGCACCTTACATATTAGGGAGACCAGGAAAGAACTTTTTAGAACACGTTTTATATTTGCAAAAATATATAGTATGATGCCACAATTTTTCATAGGCATGTTGGCAACTCACAAAGCTAACATGTATACCTTGAAAATTGACTATATATATATTTTTGTTATATTTTTTTATTGCAGCCGGTAACAACCCATAGGTTTACATTTGTGACAATCAGTAACAGTGACAACGTAATTGTAACAGGGAGAAGTAAAGACACATAACAATGATATTAACGGGAGCAATGGGTGGCTCCTAAGGGATTGACATCCCGCTAGTTGGAGACACCCAGAAGCGTCAAGTTTCATAGGTTCAGTAGATGGCTGAACAAACTAAAATATAACATGATTTTTTTTTGTAGAGGAACAACGAAGACAAAAAGTGAAATTAGGTAACTTAACTAAACTTATCTAGCTTAACTAAACCACTCGAGGACCGGTGCATCGTGCAAACAGGCATAAGTTTAACTATACATATATTTTATCATTTGCAAAAATATATAGTATGATGCCACAATTTTTCATAGGCATGTTGGCAACTCACAAAGCTAACATGTATACGTTGAAAATTGACTATATATATTTTTGTTATATTTTTTTATTGCAGCCGGTAACAACCCATAGGTTTACATTTGTGACAATCAGTAACAGTGACAACGTAATTGTAACAGGGAGAAGTAAAGACACATAACAATGATATTAACGGGAGCAATGGGTGGCTCCTAAGGGATTGACATCCCGCTAGTTGGAGACACCCAGAAGCGTCAAGTTTCATAGGTTCAGTAGATGGCTGAACAAACTAAAATATAACATGATTTTTTTTGTAGAGGAACAACGAAGACAAAAAAAGAAATTAGGTAACTTAACTAAACTTATCTAGCTTAACTAAACCACTCGAGGACCGGTGCATCGTGCAAACAGGCATAAGTTTAACTATACATATATTTTATCATTTGCAAAAATATATAGTATGACGCCACAATTTTTCATAGGCATGTTGGCAACTCACAAAGCTAACATGTATACGTTGAAAATTGACTATATATATTTTTGTTATATTTTTTTATTGCAGCCGGTAACAACCCATAGGTTTACATTTGTGACAATCAGTAACAGTGACAACGTAATTGTAACAGGGAGAAGTAAAGACACATAACAATGATATTAACGGGAGCAATGGGTGGCTCCTAAGGGATTGACATCCCGCTAGTTGGAGACACCCAGAAGCGTCAAGTTTCATAGGTTCAGTAGATGGCTGAACAAACTAAAATATAACATGATTTTTTTTGTAGAGGAACAACGAAGACAAAAAAAGAAATTAGGTAACTTAACTAAACTTATCTAGCTTAACTAAACCAATCGAGGACCGGTGCATCGTGCAAACAGGCATAAGTTTAACTATACATATATTTTATCATTAAAATAATTTTTCATAGTGGCAATTGGAGTGCGCCAGTAAGGAAGGAACGTAGTTTTTTAAAATTCATGTCGAGTTTTGGATATAATTGAATTTCATATGGAATGGAGTTCCAGAGTAATGGTCCAGTAGCTCTAATGCTGAATTCTCTTGTGTTGGTCCGCCGTTTTGCTGGTCGGTATGATGTAGCCCTCCTCGTGAAGTGATCATGAATCTGGGCGCCGAGAGTGAAGTACCCTGCAAAAGAGGTGGGTAATAAGTTATGTTCGTAGCGATAGATAAATTCTCCTATTTGCAGACTTCTTATCTGTGTTAAGTTTAGTAAGTTCAAGTCCCTAAACATGGGACGCCCATACCGGGCGTCTTTACGGGCTCCCTGGATTAGCCTAATTGCCTTCTTTTGGATTCGAGATTCGTAATTTGAGGCCCAGATTAAATTGGAATAATTTAGATATGGGAGAATTAATGAATAATATAAGGTTAACCTAATTGCTTTTGGGAGGAGATACAAGATTCCTGATACTATTCCTATGTTTTTAGCTATTTTTTGTGCGATGTAATCAATGTGTGTTTTCCATGATAAATGCTGATCAAGAAACACTCCAAGAAACTTAGTGGAGTCTACTTGACGGATAGGACTTCCTTCGAGGGTTAAGGCCAAGTTTACTGGTTTGATTTTTCTATGTGATTTAAAATTTATAAAGTTGGTTTTCTCTACATTTAACGTAAGTTTATTAGCAACGAACCATTTACTGATTAAGGTTAATTCGCGGTTGACGATTTCCATAAGGGAGGTACAGGAACGGTTAGAGTAAAATATATTCGTATCGTCAGCGAACAGAATATATATATATATATATTTATATATATATATATATATATATATATATATATAAGTAAGTATATTCTTTTTTGAAAAATCAAATGCTAACCGCATTTTGGTATACAAAGATCATCAAATAGACAAAAAAGTATAAAACATCCGTGTGACAAATGTTTTACGAGATAGTTTGTCTTAGGTATAATTCTATTGTGGGTTCTGGGGCGTAGCGAGTATGAAACAGTTTTCACGGGAGGCAATAGCTGATGTAATACATGTGCAGGGTTGCAGATGATGGTAGAAAAGAAGTTGGAGTCTGCGTTCTCGCATAGTTGCTCGAAACTTTGGTAGGATTTAGGAAGATATAGAGACCGGACAAGTCGCCGAATAGTTGCCTGAGTGCGTCCCCTCTCCCCCACGAAGCCCCACCACGCCGGGGTCGCATAGAGCATCCGCGACACTGTGGTTGCATTTGTTACATCACTCAGACATGGTCCCTTAAACCATGTGCTGTCAGAACGCGGAGGGCATACATTAATGATAATGTTGTTAACATGCGTGTCGAAGTTGAATTGGTCTGACACAGTGACGCCTTGGATTTGGATTTTCGTGTGTTTTACCCTGGTGAGGCCCGGAGTAACTTTTGGAAGATACCACCCAGCCCTATCACTGGCCGTCGATCTATCATTTCTTGGATCTTAGAATGATGAAGTTTTAAATTGCAAGAATCAGTCTATGCAGTGACGTGTTCGATTTCGGACGTTATCAATTCATTATTTGTAGATAGAATTAGAATGTAGCTGTTATCCGCGTACTTTCTAATTTTGTTTGTAGAGTGTCGTGGTTTTAGTTTGGATATTGCCATTATAAAGTGTACAGGGCCCATCCCAGATCCTTGTACAATACTGGCGTTGATTTCGATAGAGCTCGAGGTGGCGCCCATAAATTTAGTTCTGTGCTGTCGCTTGTTGAGAAAGGCGATGATCCAGTTATATATGTTATCTGGAATTGGCAGTTCAGCTAGCTGCTCAGCCAAGTAAGCATGTTGCACCGTAAGCCTGTTGAGATGTTTCCGTATTAAACGCCTTTGAAAAGTCGAGAGCTACCAGATGTACAGATGGGTGGGTGGTGAGCATTTCTGCAAGGTGATGTGTTATGGCAGGGATGGCCAACCCTGCGGCCCGCGGGGCAATGCGGCCCGCGGGCTGCTGATTGGCGGCCCGCACGGCCCTTTCTAAATAATTTCATTTTTGTCTCATTTTGCACCTACCTACGTGACCGACTACTACAATACTACATAATAATGATGTCCAAAACACTAACGGATTTAGTCTTGTAAGTTCTAGTGATCTAATCTTGGGGCGCGGTGGTGTAGGGGTATGTTCGGTGCCTTGCAGCCGGAGTGTTGCAGGTTCGAATCCACCTCAAGCCGTCCGCGTAGGGACCTTGAGCAAGTCCTTCACGCACAATTGCTCTGCAATATAATTGCTTCTGCGCCGTCAAGGCGTGTGGCACTTCTAAGCTTGGGGCAACCTTAGTAAGAAGATCAGTTGTATTGTTGTATTGTAATCTTACCTGTTTTTATACATATTGTAAAAATAAACATTTGTATTTCTTTCGAGGCTGTGAGGACAAACATTTTGCGGCCCACCGCGAGCTTACCAACAATCATAGTGGCCCGTAGGCCAAAAAAGGTTGGATACCCCTGTGTTATGGAGATGATGGCTGCTTAGGCCGATCCAGTGGGCCGGAAGGCATAGTGGTGCACCTGTCTCCAGATGGTTAAATATTTTAACAAAACAAGCCAAAGAACAAAGTGAAAGTTCCACTCTTACCCCTCCACTGTGTGCAAGAGTGGTATATACTGCCACTCATGCCCAATTGGTTGGGCGAGTTTGACAAGAAGGCATTGCTAATGGCAGTTGTGCTATCTGAATTATTTATTTGACAATTAATAAGAGTAACGAAAAATGAATTAAAACTGTTATTTGTAATCGCAAGTAAGAAAAAATTGATTGTTTACGAAAGTAACTACATTCAAATTGCTTGACGTCGGGCTCAATATGGGCGCAGATTCAGTGGCACCAGTAGGCCTACTTGCATATTGAACATTGAATCCACGTTTCTTTGGGTGGGTCGCTGTAAACCTCTCTGCATTAAGAACAAAGGAAGCTGGTGTCACTCTCCACTTATGGCACTCTTCTGTTGCTGGTTTTGCTTCTTCTGCTTGTGGTTCCTCTGCATCTGTTTTTCTGTTGTTTGTTCTGCTTGTGACTTTTCTGATTCTGGTTCTTCCGCTTGTTGTTCTTGTGCTCCTGGCTCTGCTTCTGGTTCTTCTTCTGCTGGTTCTGCTTCTGGGTCTTCCACTACTAGCGCCTCTGCTTCTGGTTCTTATGCTTCTGGCTCGTTTGCTTTTCTGCAGTCCAAGCAACTGGTTCTCGGCACCAACAAAGGAGAGTGCCGTCACGCTATCAGTGACAATGACATTGACTAACTACCTCAGTAGCAATAATAATAACTGTAACAAATAATTTAACGCACTAGTCAGTGTAATCACTGGTAATCAGGCATTCTATAATGTCATTGTGCTGTAATCTGGACCTACTACAAGTAGTTGAATTGATTCCTGGTTTCAGTATTCATGGTTGATTACAACTATTATGCTTACTGTTTGAGTGTTCGTATTATATTTGATAAGGGGTAGACTATGATGGTGTTGTGCAAGTCCTAAATATTAATGTTTTCTATAACTTTTGTGTAATGTTTCTGGAGGGAATGGAACCAAATGGAACCTTGTAGAACAGTAGTGTCACAGTGTCAACCAAATCATTTATTATTGTATATATATATATATATGTGTGTGTGTGTGTGTGTGTGTGTGTGTGTGTGTGTGTGTGTGTGTGTGTGTGTGTGTGTGTGTGTGTGTGTGTGTGTGTGTGTGTGTGTGTGTGTGTGTGTGTGTGTGTGTGTGTGTTTGTATAGCGCGCTTTCAAGAACCTACACAGTAGCGTTCCCAGCCGAGCCTCGACTAAAGAAAAGTCGAGCGTTTTGTAGAATCATGCCTGGAAGATCACAAGTAAAGAGCGGCATACTGGGCGCTTAATGAAAGCCAGAGTTTTTGATTACGAATACTTTTGCACTAACCTAAGTTAAAATTTTAAGTGATCCTGTTTAAATCTGCTGACAGGGATATCGAATTGGATGATTGCCTTGATGTGGGGTGTCGTTATCGTTTTTCTGTTTCCCACTGCATTCGTCGTCGTCTACTTCGTGCCTTGCAACCAAATGGTATGTTATGCACAACTTTCAGTTTAGTTCTTCAAATGATCAAAGGAAAACATACTGACTAAATGATGAAGACCTTACACTTTAAAATTGCCATTGAGCACACGATATATTGGTAAAGTTTATTTTTCGTATAGACATACTCTGGAGAGGCATGATTCTCGGATGATGTGAAATCGCAATATGTACTCTGTTTAGAGATACGTAAAGAAACTGATGGTGGCTTGGCTTGTGCAGAAGCCGTTAGTTAGCATAGTTGTATGTTTTTCAGCTGATAATGGACTGACTGCAATACAGTCAAGGGTTACTCAGTATGTCCTCTCTTCCTGATCACTTATAAATTAGATACCAGATAAAAAAAAAACTAATAATGTTGGCAGCCTTATAATTTACACCAGACGTGAACCCTGTGAGTCTTCTGTGGTGAATAAGCAATTTCAATGTTTGTGTTTAGCGCTTTGAGATTTGATGAAAAGTGATCCTGCGAAAGGCCGAAGACAATTCAGAATCTACGAATCAAGTTAGATTGAAGACTTGCACAAATATATCCGCAAGCACTAATTCCTGCATACAGTGTTTTCCTATAATTATCACGCGCTGAGTGTAACGATGATACATAAGAGACAATACATTTGAATTGGAAACTTCAATTCGTATTTTAATTAAAGAATTAGAGTCGTTTGATCTGTTGTCGATCAGTTGATCAGTAACAGATCTGCATAAATAGCATTACCGCCTAAAATCAGTTAAATCTGTACCACTCAATGTTTTCTATATGTGATGTTCCATATAGAAAACATTGAGTGGTACAGATTTGACTGATTTTAGGCGGTAATGCTATTTATGCTACCTGCATTGTATTGTGATCACTGTCATATTTATTCGTGTATTATCTAGTGTCTGATAACGTTATCATCTTGTAAATAATTAATCTGTTTGCTGGGGTTTGCTTTTGTGGCAGATTTCCAGTGCATCCCTTTTGTGGACCCCTTTTAGTGGCTCTCGGAGGTGAGATTTTGGGACACATGCTCCCATAAATAAGTAGGCCTACCATAGTTCAGTATTACTGAAAAGTAACCGACATCGGGACATTGATAACACCAACGCCTTCCAACAACTAAAGCAAATTAAGGCAATAATGGTTCATTAAGTCCTACTATGCTAAACTGTGGCCCACCATTGTCTGTTATGCCGTAATATGCTATTTATTATCAGTTCTTCTGTAGAAATACCGTTTAGATTTATTGCAATATTTTATATAAGCAGTTATTCCAACCCAGTGATATAAAGCTTGGTTAATGGGTTACAGTTCATTTTCGTTAATTGTGCTATCTAAGATTGTGTACTGCTGCCACGACAAATAATTGGCAGAATGTGCTTAATGCAACTCTGTAGATACAAGCAGTGGCTAAAGTGGTTTGGGTGAGCAGTGGGAACTCCGACGAGAGTTTTGTTGGAACGCTTGTGTTTTCAGGGTTCAATTGCATGGTAAGTAGTGGGAACGCAAGCAAAAAATTTCGAGAGCAGTGGGAACGCCGTTCCCACAGTTCCCACACCACTTTAAACCCTGGGGACAAGACGACTAACTCTATGAACTCATAGCTTGAATTTCAGCATAAAGTAAATTCGAATTAGCTGATAGAAAGAATTCAAGAGATGTGTGTAATATTTCGACCACAGGTCAGTGATCTATTTTTATTAATTAAGGAGAGAACAGTTTTACGATCAACCTGTTTTATGGTGCAACAGCGAGAGTAACACGCCAAGTAGGAAGGCCTGAGTCAATATTATTTCGTCGTTCATCACAGGTTGATGTCGTAGGCTAAAATCAAGTTGATTTGTATTTCTAATTTAGCCTGTATGGTACACGTATATAGAAAAGAAATCGCTCGCATTCACAGTTAATTTTTGAAAATTATGTTATTAGGATTTGAAGAAAACTTCCACTTTAACATTGATTAATATAATTATATGAACGATAATTACTTATATAAAGATCTGATTAAATATCTACCATTTAACATAATAAATTTTTTTAAATTAAAACAGGCTAGTATAATTGTCCTCTTGAACGTCTTAAAGCCTTCCTATATTGTGTTTACCGTTCTCGGACTGTAAATCTGGCTGCCTATGGTTCCCATGGCTAGGGAAGAAATATATTTTAAGATCTTGATTCCAAAACGAGATACAACTAGCGAATGAGCATACAGGCCTTACATTATATGTGGGAAGATGAGAGTGTAAAAGCCAACCATGAAACTTATGCATTCAAAGCTAGTCTAAAGTATTGCTTTCTCTATCTGTAACGAAGGTTCCATAAACGCACAAACGAAGCTGGTCAGGTTGTTTTGCATTGACTCTCGTAATAAAAAAACCTGTGAACTACTGTTAGCTGATCGCACCACTTGACTGTTGATCAAGCCAGTTTGTAGAGGGACGGAATCACTGCATTGATACATTTACTCTAAAAATATCTGTCAAAACCGTCCACATAAGTCCTTATATTTTCTTATATTAAAATTATGCTAAAATATGTGGTTTGCTAGAAATGTGTCATTACTGTTACATTGCCAGTTTGTTTGCATACTTATGAACGGCTTATTTCTGTTACATTGCCAGTTTGTTTGCATACTTATGAACGGGTCATTTCTGTTACATTGCCAGTTTGTTTGCATACTTATGAACGGGTCATTACTGTCACATTGCCAGTTTGTTTGCATACTTATGAACGGGTCATTACTGTTATATTGCCAGTTTGGCTGCATACTTACGAACGGGTCGAGGTCTGTTACCAAAGACTGCTACCTATGTTGTAAATACTTACATAATGTCAAATTGTAAAACTGCAACTGTTATTGTTTAACTAATCGTCAGTTCTTATGTTTTCTTATATGTTGCAAAAATTGTGTACTTACAAATATGTCGCTGTTAATTTTACGACTTAACCAAACAGTATACTTTAAGTATTTTATTTGTATATTATGCATGTGATTAAAATGTCTGAGAAACATTTGTTGGCTTCATCAAGTATGATACGATTCATTACTAAGACTGATTTAGTGTTGACATTTTTACTCATACATTCGAAATAAAGAAATAAATTAACTTGTTTGTGTATTTAAAGAGCCGTTAAGGCGACACCCTTGTTGACACGTATGTACAGAAACTTCTCAAGAGAAAAGTAGTCCCTGAGCTCAAATTATTTCGCCGAAAAGGTTCGAGCATAACCAAAGCCATCTAACTTCCTTGTATGCGTTGTTGCACATGCACATGCATCTGTAGATCTAACTTAATATATCATTTGAAGTGTTTAAACAAATAAGGAGTAACTAAAACAGTTTGTTTAAACAGTCACCACTTACTGCAGCATGTTGCAACCGGAAAATATTATGCAGAATGTTCTCGATGACTACGACGACTATAACTCTAACCGTTCTGACCACTCGACAACTACTGACGATTATCGACTGTTCTTCGACGACCAAGACAACTGCTCGACTGTTCCTCTCTCCCTGACTCTCCGACGACTGCTCGACTGTTCTCCCTCTGTTCTCTCCTTATGTTTGTGCGCCTCGCCTTTATATATAAGCTTAGTCTAGACGCGTCGTTAAGCGCTGCAGAAGCGCTTCATGAAACGTTGCAGAAGCGCCCTCCCCACAAAATGTTAACGACGACAGGGAAGAAGAGGTTGACGACGATGATGGCGACAAAGGAGGGGAAATAGGCGAGGAAGAGGCTCACGACGATGACGGGGAAAGGTTGACGATGAGAGAGCGGGTGGCTGACGATGAAAGATAGACGAGGTGAAGAGGTTAACGATGAAGAGGATTACTCTGAAATCCGTCACAGGAATAAGAACTGATTGATATCATTTCTAAGTGTTATAAACTATTAAGCCCAATTTGAAGTTAATTATTTGTTCAACAGGAAGCCAATGCAAAAAGTTATATGTTCAAATTTAGAGGCCTACTAGTGCTCTAAAATGAATGGGCCTAAGCCAGATTCACAAAGAAACCAGATCGCAGTGATGAATGAGTGAAATCAGTGACAGAGTTGTCTCCACCAGAATTGGCAAGAGCATAAACATGAACAATATATTTAAGCTTACTGCTTACTTGTACAATGATTGATTGCCTGAACCTGAATTAACGGTTTATTGCACCAAACAAGTACTACACTTAGAGTAATAAATTGACAAGTAGCCGGGTGTGCAACAAGAGCCAAGAAAAGCTGATAGCTCACATTAACCTTGACCCCCTACATCTTGCTTATTGATCATACTTGTTTATTACTTAATTAGTACACATCAGTAATCAGTCCAACAGTAGTAATGACAATAATGGCAATAAAAGTAATAATGACAGCCTAGTAGAAACAACGATAATTATAATAATACTGATAATAATTACAATATGAATTATAGGCCTACGTGCCTTGCACATTATTATTAATTGAGCCCAGGACCAGCATGGTGGAGTCAGACGGACCCCGGAATAGTGGACCCTGGAATAGTGGACCCCCGGAATAGTGGGCCCCGGATTAGCGGACCCCGAAATAGCGGGCCGGTACGATGATGTCGATCTTCCCTCATCTTGATAAGGAAAATTAATTTTGCTGACTAATCTGTCCTCCACCTGCGAGTGGCATGGGAACTCGTCACCTGTCGAAAATATCAGGTACGTAACTGAAATAGTGTCGCTGTGTAAGGAAGTAAGCATTCAATAGTGTGAGGTACAAACGAATATTATTATCTCTTATTGACCTAGGCACATGACGCCAGGTGGACAGTCCTTTCCTTTCTCTTCTGTGCACTCAGCCGACAGCGTCTAGACGACATGTCGTTAACAGATGAGTTCGCTAGGGGCGCTAGAGCAGTACCGGATTTACCATTGTGCGAACCATGCAATTGCAAATTAGGGGGCCCGAAAATGTCAGAAAATTAACATGAACAAGACACCATAATGATAACAGGCCTATTATGGTTTCAATTCAATCTTCTCTTTCATCAAAAAATAAAAATCAAATGGTACAAACAAATTTCTGCGACATTTTATGGGACATTTTCGGGTGCCATATTAGTGTGCAGACCCGAAAATCTCACAGTAAGACCTATGATAATTTCGGATCCCCTATTGTGGGGGCCCCAAAGTGTCACAGAAACTTAACATGACCAAGACATCGTAATAATAATGTTCTGGGTTCAATTTAACTTTTTCAGTAATTTTGTCAAAAAATAAAAGTCAAATGGTAACAAGTTGAAACCTCTGTTCTCTGTTCTCAGCCATCCTCGCTTCGAGGGTCGGCCGCATCATGAACAATATTCCTCCAACGTCTCCTGTCCTCCGTCAGTCTTATCATTTCCTCCATTGTCAATCCCGTCCATTGTTTTATGTTGCCCAGCCAGTTTGTTCTCGGTCTTCCTCTTTTCCGTTCTCCCGGCATTGTGCCCTGCATGATGTCTTTCTCCATGCATATTTCCTCTCTTCTCATGATGTGTCCGAAATAAATCATTTTTCTTTCCTTTACCGTCTTCAGCAGACTCCTCTCCACTCCTGCCGCCTCCAACACCCAATCATTTGTCCGCATTTCCATCCAAGATATATTCATGATCAGTCTCAGACACTTCATCTCGAATGCCTCTATTCGTCTCTCCTGCTCCCTCCTCAGACCTCAGTGTCCAACTCTCACAACCATATATAGCCACCGGCCACACCAGTGCTCTCCACAACTTTATCTTTGTTGTATTTGTTATGCCATGACTCTTCCATATCCTTTTAAGGTCTGTGGCTACTGCATAACCCTTTGCCAATCGAACTCTGATCTCTGCACCGCAATCGCTGTTTTCATTGATCGTTGAGCCCAAATACGTAAATCTGTCCACCTGCTCCAGTTCCTCCTGGTTAATCCTGATTGTACATTTGGTTTCCGTTGTTGTTGAAACCAGTTGACTTTTATTTGTTGACATAATATTGCTGCCGCAAAAGATACATTGGGTGCAGAAATGGTAATCATTTCAACGGCCAGAAATAGTTATACTCTGCTATACTTTGCTTAAAATTTTAAATGAAAAATTTTACATCTTGAATACTTATGTCCGCGAGAAACGCCTAGAAAAAGTATGGGTCACTGGTTCAAAAAGTTTCAAAACCACTGTTGTTCGCGATGGTCTACGGTACCTTTGTTAATTATTTTATATTGTTTCTTTCAGATTTTAGAGGTTTTTATTTTTAGGGTTTATTATTCAGCACACACAAACACACACACACACACACATATATATAATAATTATTAGCAATGAAAACAATTTGACTCGTGTCATGGGGCCCGTACAGTTCATTCTGCACAGGGCCGTCAATATGTTAGAGGGCCGGAGTCCAGAGATATTCTATCCCCCTTAAAGCATATCCCCCGGATGGAATAAACCGGTTTAGAGTACCCGTGGGGATAAACCATTCTATCGCCCATTGTCATACGCATCACGATAGCCAAGACAAAAATATTTTACATGTACATGTATTTGTACAATAAATCCAAACAGTACGAATAAATACACTTAGAAACCGCCAATAATGCAAACTAAACCGAATACTCCATGTCGCTCAGGGAGATACTCGTGTATGGGGGATACTCTATTTCGTGACACCGGCACTGGCTAGTGGTACATAAATCTTGAACTATTTCTACTTTGCAAATGTCTAGAATTAATTCTTCAAATATCAGCAGCAGTAAGGAGAACGCACATGAGAGAAAAAACAGAGACAGAGAGACAGAGACAGAGAGACACGGACATAGACAGATACACAGACACCGGCAATGACAGACATACACATACAGAGGTGGGATAGTATAAAGGTTAACACTATTGCCTGCAGTTCTCACGGACCCGGTTCGATTCCCGTAAGACCCCTGGGTTTAGCTCCTGCCTTCATTCACTAGGTGGCAGCAAGACTTCAATGTGCTTGCGGCATGGCTGCAGATTTGTGGATTTATGTCTTCTGTAATTTGCGTTCTTGTGAATTGTTTAATCGTCATAACATGTACATCTACAACGCATTGCGTTTGTCAGGCGCTTCATTAAAGAATAAATATCATTATTGATATTATTATTAGATGAACTAGACAAGGCGAGAGGCCAGAGACGGCGAATGCGATAGCATTTGGTGATAGCAAACACCACTTTTAATTAAATGCAAATTAGGTTGTGTGGAAGAAAGATGTAAAGCGATTAACCTGGAGTTAGCCAGAGATCGAACAAGACAGGTTCAGGAGGCCAGAGAACAGAATAGGCCTAAGCTAGTTCAGTGCTTTCAGAGGGCAGTTGGTTGGCAAGCCCTGGTCGATACAACCACGTTGATCGAGAGACGTGACTGAGAGCGGACGAAGATGGAAGAGGAAGAGAAGAGTCTATTGGACAGACTGAACTCGAGAATCATAACAGCCTACTTATCAACAGTCTTATCAGGGTCCGATTTGCCGGGTGGTCGGGAGGGGAGGGGGTTGGGGGTTGGACCCCCTGCTTCTTCCTTTGAACCCCCTTGCTTCTAGCCTTTGGCCGACCCCCGAGGGGGTCGGCTTGACCCCCTCAAATTTGTTACCCACAGCCCTACACCAAACGACTCCATTATGACCAGTCGGCCTGGGCAAGCTTCTCCCTCCCTCTCTCCGATATAGTCTCTCTGAAAGCCCATTCACCGATATATTATATATATAATGGTATAATGGTATAATGGTCACCGTTGTCTTGAGTAGGCTAAAGTTAATTATAATAATATCCAGAGTTCCTTGGATCAGGTTTACACCCAGTATGCTTCAGGCGTGGACTCCGGGTATAGGAGCCTAGGTCCACGCTTAAGGCCTCCCATGGCACTAGATAGTCGCCCTGCTGACCTTTCCCCTTTCCCTTTGCCAGGCGGGAATACCGAAATATTTAGTATTCCATGGGACAGGACAGGCGCTGAGTCATAAGTCGTAGGATACCAGTGTGTTCGCTTGCCTTTACGAAAATTTTAGCAACATCAACTGAACGGAGCTCGGTTTAAGAAATTGTAAGAAAAACGAGCAGCAGCTGCAGTAAGTTCTATGGAGTACATGCAGATATTTTGAGGGTACTGATTCTGATTCCTCAGCAATTTCAGATTAACAAGACATTGAACCGAATCATGCCACAGCAGTTTATCAGCCAGAGTGAAGTAGCGCATCTATTAATTTTGCTGAAGACTTTGCAGATATATCAAAGATAGAAAAGTTTTGAGTCTGGTAAGAGCAACATTTTCATATAATCGAATAATGTTCAATATTGTATTATACTGTATTGTATTTGTTAATTTATATAGCGCCGCTCACAGCAGTGGCCATTCAGTAACGCTCCCAGTGCGAGAACCCCTAGAGAAGAAGAAGGTTCTGAGGAGGGAGAAGGCTGTAGGAAGAGACCCAGAAAGAATGGTAACACGTAGAGAGGAGGGAAGGGCATTCCATAGGGAGGGCCCACTATAGTGGCAAAAGATCTAGTTTGGGACAAAGTGGTCCTAACTCGTGGAACAAAAGGAGCGGAGAGGTCGATGAGAAACTGGAGAGGGGAGCAAATGTGATCCGTAAGATAGTTAGGACAATGCCCAATTTGGACTTAAGGACTTAACATAGCGTTTGACTAACTGTGTTTCGGTAAAATTCGAAATTTCGTTTGGGGGCTTTGCCGTTATTCGCCCCGGACGTCAAATACCTAACCACGCCACTAATCAAATCACTAGCTTGCATTGGAATTAACTGTCTCGGACAGGTGATAATGACTCCCAATCCAGTGCTTTTCCCAACCTGAGTGTCGCGGCACCAAAGGGCGCCTTTAACCTAACTACCTAAGGTTGGATGTCAGAAAGGTAGAATAATAACATTTATGCAGCTTTTTATGTGAAAACGTTTTAAAATTTATCACTACTAACATACGCCTATAATTATTTCTTTAAACTGAAAGTTGTGTAGAAATAGTCGCAACCCGAGCGGTTTAGTAAAGAAACTTATGAGCAAAATAAAGAACTAATTTGAAGAAATATATTTGATATTAATTAAAGTCAAAGGTGCCACTGCAGTACGGCGCCCCGTTCGGGCCATATGGTAGCCTAATTGTACTGCAGAAAGAACTTTGAACAGATTGAAAATAATAAAAAATTACTTGCGACCCACCGGCCATCAGATATGAACGCCACTTTCAAACAGTTTTATATAGGATATACTAGTGGTCTACTACACTAACTACTACGCATATGGCATTATTTCAATTATAAGCCTACTATCATTAAAAAAGTTAATTACCATTGTTTTTATCCTGGAACGTGTCGCCTCCTCAAAAAAATCATAGGCCCACACAAGCAATTCTCTGGATCAGCCAAAGTTCTCGACGCCCTGCTTCTTTTTTGACAAATTGAACCATGAGTCTTATATTATCAAAATATGCCAGCATACACATACGCATCGCCTACATAATTATGCTACCATCAGCTCTGGACGAGAGGCCGTTGACTTGCTCTTCGTGTTTGCAGGACCATGCCAGTGGTGACTCTTCTAGTCATCTTTTATTCGAGCTGTGTTCGTTTTTGGCTGACTGTCTGGTCATATTGACTCTAACCTCATTTATATTAGCGCAGGAAGACCTTCTGAGTAGGAAAATAAATAACTAAAATTTAATATGCGCTATACGGACATAATTCATACATACATCCGTGCACGCATGCACATACGCAATCAATCAACATATCAATCAATCAATTCTTTTATTGTTTCATAAAAATAGATTACAAGTTGTGATACAGAGTATTCACTATTCAGCGATCATTCGTTTGGATATTTAAAACAGTCAGATCACATGATTAGCATATTAACTTTTGAGGGAAACAATCGAGTACCCAGAAGGGACAAGTCCCTCTAAGTTAGGGATATCCGTGTACCATGTGAGCAGAGAGATGACGGTTCAGTATACATAAATAGCCATGTCAGAAACAACAGATATGAAGTAAATAGCTTAACTAACAAAACTTAAGTAGGTCGCCTTTAAAAAATGTGCTAGAACAATGAGTCACCACGATATAGATGACGCATTGACTATAGTCAAAGAGGTAGGCTCTGACCTCTGTTTAAAACATGGCAAGATTCGGGAGATTGCGCAAAATAGCGAATGCTAGTGCGGTCATAGGTTCCAGCAAAATTGTCGTGAGCTCTTGTACAGCGAAAATGAAGTTAGAATCATACCTACGTACTTACTTATTCGGTAGCTTTATATTGAGCGTCCGCAAAATTAGCACGGCAAACTCACACATACGTATAATTAATATTCATGATAGGCAAACACCTAATGCTTAGGCCTATGCCCGTACTTTAAACGTCGTAAACTAGGATTGAAGTAGGCCTATATTGGCCATTATTCAAGTACTGCCGTGTTTATATTCATTTTCAGCCACGTAGTAATATTCTTGCGAGCAACACTGGTCAAGATTGTAAAATCCACGAGAGGTTGTGATAAGACTAAAAGGTCGAAGTCAAACGTTACTTCCTGTTTCTATAGACTTGTTTGCACCAGCTCATAGGCCTACGTTCTTTCACCTTTTCACTTCACTGTCGAAGGCACACATAACTGCAATTTATTCGGCGAACTATCTTCATGCTAATGCCCACCAGATCAAAACTAGGAGTACAAGTTGCGTCACAATAATAGCCAATGCTATTATATAAAAGCTAAAAGTTTCAGGCATAAAATAATCCATTATACGATCCTGCAATGAAAGAGATTTTATGAACAGAAAAACAGAAGGATCCAGCATTTCATTATAACCTATGATTATGTCTTACAACAATGTGGAAGAAATGAAGTAAGATTAATGACCGCAGAATGAAGGATTTTAGAGAAATGTAAATTTAAACTGGCTATCGTTTCACTGCCTTTGACATTACTAAACTAGGCCAAGTGTTTAGAAAATAAACTTTACAACTAAAATAAATAATTTAAAATATGTATGGGAATGATATAATTTAATATCAAACACGAACCACAGTTTAACTATGATGCATACACACACACTGAGCAAATTAGGCGAGAATAGTCGTGTTTAGTTTAGTTAACATTAGCAAAATCACTGTTTGGTGTCAAGTTGTGGATGTTGTCTAATCCATGTTTCAGGATACTTGGTTCACATACAATGGAGGTTTAAGTGTCAGTTGTTCGTAGGTGGTCGGCTGCAAACGAATTTCATCAGGACGTCTGAGCTCTTCGTATGCGGATGGCGTTGAAAGATCAGAAGGATCCAGTATTTCAGGCTCTCGAATGTTCTCCGTTCTTTTAAACAGATCTGGCACTGTGGAGGAAGAAAACAACAAAATAATTGTAATCTTTAGCTGGCACAAGGCGTCAACCGATGAAGCACCAAAACCAAGCCGTGATCAGGCTAATATACAGATCAGTCCATAAGGCGGTGAATGGGGCCGTGACGTTCACAGAAGTTCTACAAGAGCAAATGAGTAAAACAGATCATATTTTAATACCGTCTAAACTTTTCACGATCTCTCCTTCAATCAGGAAGATATTTTGGGACGAACTTTTTGAGGTTCAATCATATGCGCCTCTGAGTAGTTCCCTTGAAGAGGCGCTCTATAAATTCAAGTAATGAATGAATGAATATGGTGATATTTACTGTCCAAAAATACGCCATTTCATCTTGTGACTTTGAGTGCAAGTTTAATTTAAGCGTTAATGTTGATAAGTATTCAGACTTAAAGCGATTCTAACTATTCTTTCCCATCACCTCAGCCGCTTTTAGCAGGATCCAAGTTTCAATTGACAATAATGTGTCTTTCCTCAAGAGCCAAAAGGAGGATACATTCACCTCTGCTCCTTCTACTTGAGTATGGCTATTGTTCTAAGATCTCTATTCGAATGCCTTTTACTTATGCAACACATTATTTGGTTTCCATAAGCAGCCACTAACATTTGCTTAATTTGTAAAAACAGTGTGCAACATAATCTTCAATATTGTGATAGGTTTCTGATCTTATAATTTCATATTTTCTACATAAACCATTTATAACTTATACTCCGCACTACTTCACATGACTATGCTTTGACTGAGAACACGGAAACATACCTTTTTTGCCTCGAATCAAGATGCTGAGAAGGATTATATTCACCAGGAGCGAGATGCCGAAGAGAACACCCATAGCTATGGCCACAGCTGAAATGGCTACGTCATTGTTTGTATCTGGAGTAGACACGGTACTTGCATCTGAATCACGTAAACAAAACGCATCACATTTGGCAGATAATATTAACTAAAGCATTTCTCCTTTTCACTTATTACATGCAATATTTACAAGTCAATATACAATATGCTGATTAGACTAATACATATCCTCATAATTATAAGCCAATATAGGCCAATCATCAGTGGATCTCATTCCAGTCACTGCACAATGCATTAAATGAAAATTTATTTCTACGCTGTGATCTTAGGACTAGCTGAGTTGGTTTCCCATGGAGTCAATTTTAGTACACGCTCGTCGTTATAGTGTGAATATGCCTTCTGACTGCAATAATCACGCATGCGAAAAGCTTTAGAAGCCACGATGCAAGCTGAATTATTATGAGTTTGTGGTTATCTGATTAACCGAGATTTTCAGGATTGTGCAGTTGATATGATATCAGCCATAATTATGAAACTCACGCGCTGTTGTAGCAGTTGCAATAGGTATAGTAGAAATAGTTGTGGTTGCAGCGTTATCTGTAAAAATTACAATATTAAATGTTATGATCGGTTTTTGCAGATGTAAATCCTCCGTAATGTTTGAAGAGATAGGTACAACTTAGCAGGACAGTCGCAAGTAATCGGCCCCGTAGTGCATTGTGATAAGTCAACATAGGCATCCCATGTGCATGGCCGAAACGTTAAACAGCAATTATGGCAGGCATTGTCGTAGATGATCTTTTGGCAATCCTGGAAACGGCGGTCCCAAATTATGAAATGAAAGAAGTCTACAAAGTTATTTGATATTGTCACTTTAAAATGGAAGCTGGGTTGATGAAAAAACTGTTTCCCTAAATGGAAGTGGGATTGATGAAAACATTCCTGTGTTGAAATAGAAGCTCTGGATTGATCGAAATAAGTTTTCCCGTAAATAGAAGCTGGATACTAAGCTGGTTGCTAAGTTTCCATTCAACAGAAGCTGGATGAAAATAATGTTTTCAGTAATTAGAAGCTGGATTCCTGAGAATATATAGAACATTTTAGCGAAACTATAAGAAAGCGGCCTCTGTTGATTTCTTTCATTTCATAATTTGGGACCGCCGTTTCCAGGATTACCGATCTTTTTGCCTTTATGTACGCTGCAATCAGGTCTTTCATACCTGAAAATACTATGAAGAATAAATGTAAAAACCAGATTAAGGAAAGAAAGCAAGGTGACCTATGGAAGTTAGTTGAACTATACATTATGAACAGCCCAAAGAATTTCACTTAAATTAAACAGCTCAAAAAGTTAATCGAAATTCAGCGGACACGTTAACTGTTACAATCAGAGCCAGTTTCAAGAACAGAAGTTAATTGGAACGTAGATCAGCAGTGACCCTAAATGCACTTTCACAAAATAAGCATAGTTTGAGAAATTATTTGCACCATAATTCGCAGGCCTGGTTTCCTTTCTAATGCATATCGGGTTGAACGCCCATGTCCCAGAATATGGCCTTCGTGCAAACCGAAACAGTCGCACATATTTTAATCTAAGTTATTCATAGAATAATATTCCTTCATAAAGCACATCGGTTATAAAATTCACATTGCTTTGGCCTTTTAAATCAGCTGCACTGTGTACTCGTTGCATTTTATTCCTGAGTATTAAATAGGTCTCTGCATCATCTTGCAGTTGAGTTATTCTAGTTCTCAATAAAATTATAAAGGCAAATATGTTGAAAGATAGCGCTTCCTATTTAATTGCAAGTAATTGATAGGCCTAATTTATCTTCAAAACTTTTCCCTATTATGCATATTTTACTGATTTTAATATCTTATTTCTCACTGCAAAATCAATGTATTGATGCTGAAATCTGTAATTCTAAGTCGCGTTATAACAACCATGCTACAAATTGAGATTACATCACACATTAATCTTTTGCCTATTCATTTTCTACGTGTACGTGTGTACGTATGTGATAGACATACAAGTTGAAGAACTACTTTAACCCTCGGGCTACCAAGGGGAGGGGGTTATTACGACCCCCCAGGTTCTGTGCTTAGAAAACTTGTTCCATGTGGAATATAATTTTGATAATTTAAGTAGCTGTAGCAGGATCTTTTGCTCACATTTTGAGGTAAACATCATTGTGATATCTCATGCCATTCAAAAGTTACACCCGATATACCCGAGGTACCAGGGAGGGGGTTGATACGACCCCCCCTTAGTTTTTCGTCTATAGTGTACTCATTTTTCTTTCTGGAAGAGAAACAAATATACCATTCTTTAGAAGGAATGTAGGGCTTCATTGGCATACCTAGATCTTTGTCTTTTGAATACCGGAAGTGATCAAAATAAATAATAATACCCATAATCTGTGTGAAAACGGCTGAATACAGCATCACAACGTAAACCGATATATATGTATGGATATATATGTACGGATGTATATTTATACGTATATAAACATATGTAGGGATGTATGTGTATCTTGGATACATAGATCAGTTTCAAAACACACATAATTTTATATTTCTTTATCCAAAAAGTACAGAATGTACGCAATAATATAAAATATCGCTAATTAAGGGGGTTCCGTTGTTAAAAGTGATGTAATTTCGAGGTGCATTCACATAATGTACAACTAAATATACCATTCTGTGCAGAAATGAATGCTGAATCCAATGCTGTATTACAAGTTATGATATGTGAAACCAAACACGAAATCCAGGGGGGGTCGTCTCAACTCAACCCCCTTGGTAGCCGATGTCACAAAAAAAGCTTGGTAGCCCTAGGGTTAAGTTATTTTCAAATATCAACGAAAGTACGGTGCTTAGATAGCCTATAGCAAAGCTCAAATGGCCATTATACTTACAACATCTATTCACAGTTGTCTCGTTCGTTCCATTGGGGAAAATAACATCTCCAGTGTAGTTTGATGATGCTCTGTAAAAATATGCTTTGCACCGATGCGTTCCGTTCGCAGTAACTTTATTGTAAACTTGTCCATTGGTAGGCTAACTTGTCCATCGGATCCAGTCCACATGTACGATGCGTTTGGAAAGGTCGCTGCATTGCAAATCAAAATTACTCCACTGATACCTTGTGAAAAGTCACACAGAGTTCCGTTGTCGCAACCTTCTACCGTAACTGAGGTCGTCTCATCGTGAGGATATACTGCATAAAATGAATAAAATATTGAATATTTATATTAAATATGATTTAAAGGAAGGACATAAATAAAATCCATAGAAATGTACCAACATTGTGGGTATCGTGAACACTGGGTAGAGATATAGAATTCAGTAGCGTTCTACAGATTGGAAAGGTGACCACTAGTTGGATAAATGGGACCAGTAGTTACCCTGCTTCGAAACCACCAACCTTGCTCGGTGGGGGACTTCTCGATTGCGATGCCGCGCGGATCTGGAATGCTCTCCCGCCCTCTGTTCGTACCACTAATGCCGCATGTGGCTACATGGTTTTCTCTCAACTCTTAAAGACGCACTTTTTCATTTGGTTGATGGCCACGTGTCTTAGAGACTCATAAATGGCACTTTATAAATGTCTTGTTACTTTACATTACATTGTCCGTTGAAAACGGGTAGTATTCTTAACCTGTTAAGAATATGCTAAAGAAAATCCACAGCAAAGTAGCAGTTTCCATGCGGTTGATGATGTCTAATGCACAAGGTACAGCCGACACACCAAATCCATACAGTAATTACGAAGATGACTCCGATAATATTATAGACGGACAGGGATGTATTACTTTGAAAAAGACAGCGGCAGATTGAAATTGATATCATTATACATCTTTGTTCGTCTACATTCCAAGCATTTGACGATTATAGAATTTAAAGCCGTTGCTGTTTTAGAAATATAGGACAAATCCAAGCGTTTATAGAAGCAGAATTGATCATCCACAGGATTAAGCTTTTGCTAAAATCTTTCTTCTAAATTTAGAGTAAATTCATCGGGCTGTAGGATTGCCAAGAAAAGGAAAGTCTTGGTGCTCAGTTAAGCCTGGATAGAGTCGTAAGGTGACGCTGCAGAGAACAAAGAATTTAGCAATTTTCACAACGACTCATTTTGTTTAAACTTTTGTTTCTTTTATGCGTAAATACTCAAGGAGTTGTTAGCACATAATATGCCTACCTGGGCATAAAAGTTGTTTACAGTTAAAAGGTCGCGTACAAATATCTGCTGAAAATTACTCTCCAATTTCAAAATGAACTCACCACAACAATTTACAGTTGAAGTGCAGTTTTCTTTTGAAACGCTGTAAGTTGTTGATGCTCTGTGCGGCACATTTCGAATTGTGTTGTATGCTTCGCATTTGTAATTCCTATTTACTTCACCCAAAGTTAGAGTGTTAGTTGTACTTAAGATGACGTTCTCTGCCGAATCATACCATCTGTAGTTTGGGGCCGGATTTCCCGTAGAAGAACAAATTAAGACACTGATACCACAGGGAACACCGTTAATCGTTATAACCTCAGATCTGCTTCTTGCAGAAGGTTTAGACGGACCATCTGTAATACAAATCTTCGTCAGTCAATACCAAAAAGCAGAACATTTAAAAGTTAATGTTGGCAAAATTAAAATCTACGAGTCCCGCATCTTGGATATTCAGAATAATGTATTAGGCCTACTGGAAAAATTTACTAATGTTTGTTTTCATCTATGCAAACACTTAGGCCTAAACACCTAAAAAGTGCTAAGTAGGTATCTCTTTCAGACTGTAAGAAATTTGAAGGTCTATAAAGGACAGCATTCAGAATCACGTGATGCATTTCCAATTAAATATTATTTAGGCATGTACATGACATAGCGATTGCGTAACGCGTTTTGAAAATCCCAACAAAGCGCTAAGATAATGGATATCTAACAAATCTACAAAGTTGCATCATGCAATGAAGGAGCGCACCAAGGTTCCGGATAATATGCTTTTGATTTCAGTGTGGGAATTCCTACATCGTAATTAGTGTTTTAGTCTGCATTTATTGAGCACCACTATTTGATGATCAAGCATCAATCTATTGCGCAAAATAATTTAATTGAAGGATTTGCTCAAGGAACCTACACATGCCTCAGGGAGTCTCGATAATGAGCCTCTTTGTTTTTTATGGTCTGCTTCCATACGAAAATGAAGAGCCGATTAAACTACAGTTTCAATATAAGTCGTTGGTATATCTCAGATTATAGTTGAAAAGCTGTTACTTACAAAGCACTGTGACTGTGGGAGAGCTGGCACTGCTGTTGACTGGCGGAGTGTTACTTGCGTAACCAGGAGAGGCTGTTAGAATCAGTTTCAAATAGACATGGCATGTGTATGGCATAATATCTTGTCGACCAGCTGTGACTGATAACTGAGAAATAACTGGGCTGTTCACTGGCGTTGAGTCGTAGAAACTCGAAACATTGCTCCCTGTATAATCCGTCCAATAGAAATGCGGTCGTAGAGTTGGAGCAGGATCCACCGATCCACTGTAGTTCAAAGTACACGTCAAGACGACGATCTCCCTTTCTATAACGTCTGGCGTATTGTTATAAGTTATGATTGGAGATGAATCTACGAATAATAACATCTTCGGGCATTCAAAATCGAATAAAAATTGCATTTGTTTGCTATCTTGGGTTGATGTCTTCGTTCCAGACGATAGGTGTCGCGCCGCCATTTCGACCCGTATATCCTTAAGTGATGACAGGTTCCCAGCGGGGATGTTGAATCTGCAAACTTTGATGCCGTCATCAATCGGGAATGGCCTACCTACCTTTCGAGTCACGGGTAATATGGTTATCTTGATAATCTAATCTAAGGAATCTTATATTACCGTAAACAGTCACAGGTCGCTTAGAGTTAAATCACGATAAAGTCTTTACCACTGGAGAAGCCAGGTCGAAATCCTATCAGGGAAACTGGAAGTCAGGCTACAGTGTGCATGTAAGTTTTGAGATGTAATACTTCATAAATCACGATAAAACACCAACGCGATTAATGTCTGTGTGGCCCTGATACGGCCTTCGACCTCTGTGCTTGATCTCGGCGTCCTGCTGGAGTTTGACTTGTCCATGATAAAAGTAAGGCGCCATGTCGCGTGCACTGTTGGCTGTTGCTTTCGCCAGCTCCATCTAATCAGGATTTGCTTCAAGTCCTTACCTGTCGAGGCTGCTAGAGCGGCCGTCTCCGTCTTCGTCACTTCCAAAGTGGACCGCTGTAACAGCCTGCTGACCGGCGCGCCTGCGTGTCTCTTGGACGGACTCCAGTCGGTTCTAAACTCCGCGGCGAGACTTATATGCAATATAAGGAAGTACGACCACATCACGCCGCTCCTCCGCGATGTCCTCTATTGGCACCCTGTTCTGTTCCGCATTGTGTCTGCTTGTTTATAAATCACTTCACGAGTTGCGCCGAGTACCTGTGCGATTGCTGCACTGGGACTCATTCCTCCGCGTTCGGGGTCCGGCTATAGCCTTGGAAAGGGAGTTCTAAACAGTTTTATAGTTAATTATAGATAGTTCTAAACGATACAAATAAAAAAGTTAATTTTATGTGTAAAGTCTTCTGGAAACCATGCATTAACCTAGGTGAAAAGACAGTAGATTTCCCTGCAGATGAAATTGGACTGATCTGAAACAATCCTGGACATGAACATGGTTCGTAAATGACAGAGTCGAGTCAAACACCACGCCCAAACTCCGTGTACGTTCAGCATACCATTCCTTATATTGAAAGAGAGCATTCCTCGCAGAAGTAGCATCACTTACTTTGATCCGCGTCCGACCGAATCCATCCGGTGCATCCTTCCACACACAATGAACCACTGCGTTAACAAAACCTTAGGCACTGATGTGTGTCTTCTACTCACAGCGTCTTCAATACCAAAAGTTGTTATTCGCGCGACCTCGTGTGGGTCAACGAGTTGTGTTATGAAATCACCAGAGGCTCGAAGACGACCGTTAGGTAACTTATTTTGCTTGGATTACCATTCAAACACCGCTAGTAGCCTGCATTTAAATGCTGCATTTTGAGATCACTTGTTACGACCAGCACACTGTTTAAAGTTTATGCGTCATGGTCATCTATCTCTTATAGCCTACACATGGTCGATGATCTACTCGGGGATCTACTCCGTGTAACGACGATCCTGGGTAAGTTATACGCATTTGCCTTTGTCACAAGCATGTAGCTGTAGAAGTAGGCAACGGCGTAAGCCGGAAAGTAAACGGCAAGTCTTTCGATGCACTGAACCTGCCCGGGACCGTGGCATTTCTTTCATTGCCAGCTGACGGCTTACGAAAAAGAAAGTAGCGCCTCCTCTAAGTCCCACTCTGGGACACGGAATCTTTACCTGAATCTGAATATATCTTTACCACCGCAGTCTAAATATAATATATAAAGACTGCGCTGGTATGTACCCCGGTCAATTATAGATGGTGTATTATTGTAAGCAGACTGTGGGCTATAAGAAACGAACTTAGTAAGACCTCTAAGGTCGCATGGGTCAAAGCAAGTTCGGTCACCTTCGCCCTCATGGGAAAACGTCGTTGTACCGATTCCGCAAAAAACACATAGAGCATAAAAATAAATATTAGTTAAATAAATAATACTTAAATAAATAATACTTAAATAAATAATACTTAAATAAATAGGCCTAACGCTTAACAAAACTCAACACACCACAATAGACGCAACATAATACCGCATAACATAACATGACGTAACATAATGTGACCAGTTTAATGTGCTTACCTAATACGGTTAGTAAGGCATAAGAAGGAGCATAAATCCCAACACACCAGTAGACTCCTGCTTGCTCCACAGTTACGTTAAAGACAATGAGGTTGCATATAAAAGGTGGTCCTCCTGTTTGTTCCGTTTTATAGTGATTCTGTAAATTAGCGTTGACGTTGCAACTCCCAGCAAGAGGCAATTGATTTGTAGAGGTTCCATCCTTGGACATGATCCAATTTGGTAGAAATGATGTATCAGAACAGTTGAAAATAGCTTCCCCACCAACCTCTGCAACGGCGTTAGAGGGCTTAGTTTGGCCAAATGCCTCTGTAATTTGAAAGCGAGTAAAGTATCGTTATTCTGTAGAATAAAATGAGTAATGATGAAATCGGGTACCAATAATGACACGGATTCATGCGTTTTTTGGTTAATAAGTTTAATATTCCAAAGCCTTTAGAGTGAAAATTGTCAAATACAAATGTTCATGTGCAGTACTAACACACGGAGATCAATTCAAAAACAAGTAAAAATTGCAAATATAAACAAGTGTCGAAAGCAGATACAGAATTATAACAACAGCAGGTCTAAGAATTCCACGAATGTCTTAGCCTATTTAACTTGGCATTTTCTATTAACGTTAAGCCTAACCTAGTCTAACCCAGTTAAGCCAAATATAACCTGACCTAACAATTTACCCCGTTGGTGTGTTAGATCTGAACTATCCCATTGCAACCTTACGTGGCCTGCCCTGAACGAACTGATTCTCATTTAATGTATTATCATTCCCAGCATAGGCGCAGACTCAACAGGGGCAACAGGGACTTTCGCCCCAGTACTCACCAAGCTTCTGGGGCGAGAGTATAGTTTCGCCTCAGTACCTTTTCGGCCATATTTTATAAGGCAATTTCTGGTCTTAGCCGACTGAAAATGTACATGCGAAACACTATAAAACTGACAAGATTAAACATCATTGCAGTTTTGAACTGTTATCGAGCGTATACCTGGAAGCATTAGACATTGACAGTTCTCTACAAATTCATAAGTAAATGCACGCACTGTTCGACAAAATAAATTCGCTATGAAGTCGCAGTAAGAATGTATCTTATAAAGTCTGTCTTACTCGTAATCGTAATCGTAAACTTCAAACCTTTAACCCGTTTTGGACCAAAACTTTGTTAAGAAAATTTTTTAGGATCTGTGATAATTATTGGGGCCTTGATGGCAATGTCTGAACGTAGGTATTATGTTTTTTGACTATTCTCAAATAACTAATGCAAATTTGCATATGTTCGTTTTACGAACATTGGGCTAATAGGCTACTAACAACATGTGAAATATTGAACATCCATGAAATTACATTGTAACACAATAACGTAATAAAAATGGATAATTGGTGTTAAAACCGGCTTGGATGCGCTTCTTGTCAACACTAAGCAGCGTCTCTTGGACACAGTTGGACTCAAACCCGACATGGTCTGATGCTATGGACACTGGCTTCTTGTCTTTCCACAATGCCTCCACGACACTTCCATTGCCCTGATATTCGATTGCTCATCGCTGCTCTCTTCATCGCACTGGATTTCATGAGAGGGCAGTCTCACAAGCAGTTCCCCGTATTGTCCCAGTGGCAGCAAAACTGTATCCTTCAGTGTTGTGAGGAGTACCAATGAAGTGAAGAAGTTGTCGAAAGTAAGAGTGCGACACTGGGGATGTTCAACTGTCGTCAGAAGCTGCCAGACAGCTTGACTACCTAGGCTGTCATCCTCACCACGTGTTGAATCCTACTGTTATTGATTGGTAGGCTACTCCACAGACATCAATTTAGGGTCCTTTATTGTTTATCACACACACACACACACACACACACACACACACACGCACACGCACGCACACACACACACACACACACAGACACACAACACACAGACACACGGGAACACACACGCACACACACACATACATATATATATATATATATATATATATATATATATATATATATATATATATATATATATATATATATACTGTATGATTTGGTTGCATGTAGCTCAAGATCAGAAATATGCATATCTAAATCAACGTTGACTAGACTTGACGCCATCAGTAGCGTATTGGACCAATGTTCGTAAAACGAACATGACCCAGATATGAAAATTTTTCGACTCCATTTATTACAATAAAATTACGCAAATGGCATGTGCTTTGTGCTAAATATGTGCACTTGTCAAATACCCATCAGCTCGTGCGATATCGAACCATCGAACCAAAATTACAAATTTTCAAACAAAAGACGGTGAACATACTGGAGTTGAGGTATTTAGCATAAGACAAAAACAGTTCAAAACTTTCAAAACTAAATTTTTTTGCGATTTATCCGACAAATCAAACCTTTCGCTTACATAAGAGCACATGAACAGAAAACTAGAGTGATGACCTCAACCAATTTGATGTCATCAAAAAATGTGTTCGTAAAACGAACATTGGTCCAAAACGGGTTAAAGCGCCACTAGAAAGCCAAGCTCAGGGCACCAGCTTGTTCACGAGCGCTGCGTCGATTCAGAGGGGTTGTCTAAAAGAGTATTCCGAAGGACGTCCGAGTCCGTTAGCCAGAGGATCGGAGGGGCAGAGTAGATGTTATTGGCGGGTGTCTTTTGGGTCGAGAATTAGAAGGTGAAGGATCAGATGAGTTTGGGTATAAATTATTGAAGAGGTGAGATGTTCAGCTTTGAGTGGAAAGTCCGAGGAGTGATGGATAGAGACCCCTGAGGTAGATGATGGTTGATGATTGGCAATGATGATAGAGGAACCGAAAAAGTGCGGAATTCAGAGGGAAACTTTTGTAGCTTTATGCGTGTGTCTGTAACTGCTATAACATCAGATTTGTTAGTGAAAGCGAGATTAGTTAGTACTAGTTAGTAGTTACAGAAAACGGAAATGTTTTTTATGAGTTGACCCTTATGACATTGTATACTCGTGGTTGTTGTGTGCTTGTCTTTGTGACTGAGCAGCGGAAGCACTGTTGCACAGTTATAACAGTTAGTTTCCTGTATGGGCGCTCGCAGATATTTTTGCAGGAGGGGCAAAACACAATGACCACGGTTAAATTTTTAGCAAAGAGCTTGAAAAACGCAAAACATGAAATTAAGAACATGGGTTTTTTTCATAGAAATTTTTTACTGTCACTCAAAGTTAAATTTCTCAGTTTCACTTTGTGTATCATTAGCATCATTAGTGCTTTAGTGCAAAGAAATTTGTAAAAACACAAAAAGTAGTAGTTAAAAATAGGTGTCAATTTTCCAGGGGAAGTGCCCCCTCTTGCCCCTATGTTTGGGCGCCCATGGTCTCCTGCCAGTTGAAAGGGCTTGAGGACAGGGGGACTCGGGGAGAGGGAAGACATGGCAGCATAGGCGATCACGGGGTTACGGGAATGAAGTTATTGCCCCAGTACCTTTTACTAAAGGTCGGCGCCTATGATTCCCAGGGTACCTAACATGGTCTACAAAGGACCCACATCCATATATGAGCCAATTTGGAGCCAATCTGTGTCCTACCTAACGGCCATGGAAGTAAAATTGCATTCTGCGTATTTTATTATTTCATTGAACGTTGGCCTATCCTGTATTTTGGTGTATTTTATTATTTCTATTATCTGGTTGCGTAAATGGAAGTAGGATTGAATTTTCGCGTTAAAATGCAGGTTGGATTGACGAAAAGAATTTTTCCGTTGAAATGAAAGATCGATTGATGAAAAATAATTCTTTGAGTTAATAGATGATGGATTGATGACCGTCATAATTAAAATAATTAAAACAATTAATTTATGCGCTAAATGGAGTTGACCATCCATAATAATAAAATAAACCATTATTTCCCAGTGGAAAAAAACAAGAGTAAAATTCGCTAAATTGCAGGTTTACCTGCCATGAAAATTAATGCATGAATGCATGCTGGCGTGCATAATTAGGCCTATTATCGATTTTGTCTGTGTATTAATTGATAAGTAAATACCTTTTACAGTCGCTAGGGTGAGACAGGCAACTATAAGCAATTGGGTGTCACGACAACTCGTCGAACGACATTTCGTCTACGACACTTCGTCGAGCGACAATTCGTCGAACGACATTTCGTCTACTAAGTTATTTGATATTGTCACTTTAAAATGGAAGCTGGATTGATGAAAAAACTGTTTCCCGAAATGGAAGTGGGATTGATGAAAACATTCCTGTGTTGAAATAGAAGCTGAATTGATCGAAATAATTTCTCACGTAAAAATAAGCTGGAAATCAACCTGGATGCATGGATGAAAATAGGTTTCCATTCAACAGAAGCTGGATTGATGAAAATAATCTTGTCAGTAATTAGAAGCTGGATTCCAGAGAATATATAGCACGTTTTAGCGAAACTATAAGAAAGCGGCCTCTGTTGATTAGCCGTAATGGATACAGATACACTAGTAGACGAAATGTCGTTATACGAATTGTCGTAGACGAAGTGTCGTTATACGAAATGTCGTTCGACGAGTTGTCGCGGAACCAAGCAATTGTTCTATGGGACGCATTCCCTTAGGCCCAATTAAAATCGTTTAAATGTAGACACTAAACGACGAGTAGTTCTGTTAGCTTCTCGGTACAGCTTTCAGCCAAGGCACACATTTCTGTATAATCTCAGTATTTGTTCTAAGTCAGACACCGACGTTGTGCGAGTTTCTAGATAATGCTCTGAATGCGTAAAGCTTTAGTCCATACTTTGAACTAGGAAGTAGGTTGAAGTAGCCTATGCCTAAATACGTGTAGGCCGTCTACACTTAGTAGCGACCTCGTGCGAATGTGACCATTTTCTACGGTTCCGCAACAACCCGTCTACAGACTTTTCGTCTACAGACACAATGTCATCGTCTACAGATATTTCGCCTACAAGTGTATCTGTATCCATTACGGTTAATCAACAGAGGCCACTTTCTTACACACTGTGTCCAGATGAAAAGTAGACCCCAAGAAAAAGTGTCCTTATTCGGTCAAAACTATTAGCAGTTGCCTGAAATTAAAAAAACCCAATAAGTCTTAGAGTAGCCATATTACCACAAAATCGTAACGCCGTATGGAAATGTTGGTGATTTTGTCAAGTTTATGAGCGTCTGAGATGCAGCACTGAAAAGGGGAAATTTCCAACATACAAGAGTAACGAGGAAGTGAAGTTTAGCTACATCTGGTGTTCAAAATGTCCTCCTTGTTAACGGACACACGACCGTAGATGTGGTCGCCACTATTTCATGGCCCGGGTGTACTGATTTGATCTTCGTTGAGCCGGGTGCGAAAGTGAATGGAGCGTACTAGCGCGATGTGTTGCTCCCTCGGCATCTGCTTCCTGCCATCAAGCAGGTGTCTGGCGGCTACTTCACATTCCAACAAGACAGTGAAAGCCATAAGCATCGAGCACGTGAGACCATTGCTCTGCTGTCTCGGGTGACATCCGACTTCATATCACCACAGCTGTGGCCGCCCAACAGTCCAGACCTCGATCCAGTTGACTATCAAATCTGGAGTGTACTGGAGGAGCGCGTTTATCGTTCCCGCATTCGTGACGTCGATCACCGGAGGGCTAATTGAAGAGTGACAGCTGTTTGACCACGTGATCATCGACCGGGATGTCCACGTCTACGGTCGTGTGTCCTTGAACAAGGGGGCATTTTGAACACAAGCTGTTCACGCCAATCATCGTCGTTATGACGGCGTCGTTAAATAAATGTTATAAACCTGAACACAAGCTGTAGCTGAACTTCACTTCCTTATGGCTCTTGTATGTTGGAAATTTCAAGTCCGGCCTCATACCTGCTGATGTAAGTAAGTAAGTAAAGTAAGTAAGTATGTTCTTTATTAACCAATTGCTAATCGCACTTTGGTGTACAGACATCTTATTAACACAGTTAAAAGTATAAAGTATCCTGACTATAAACGTTTTTCGCATTAAGTAAATTAGTGACAATATCCCTTAATGAACCAACAGCACCTTGGTGCAAAATCATTATAGTCCCGCATATACCTAAGAAGACAACCAATTATGATTAGACCTTATATATCATCCTAGTGATGAAACTTTTACGCATTAAAATATCTGCGGGAGGAATGATACGGTCATGAGCCCGGGGGCGGAGGGAATACTTAGAAGTTTTAATTGGGGAAGCAATTCATGTAAAACATGCCCATTATCCACCTGGATCGATGAAAAAAGTCGGGAATCAGCCTTTATGCATAGTTGCTCAAAAGACATGGAATCTCCAGGAAGATAGTGATAGCTGATCAAGCGACGCATCAAGACTTCAAACCTGTCTTTGTCACGCTGACCCACGAAACCCCACCAGGCGGGTGAGGCATACAGAATTCTTGCCAAGGTAGTGGCTCGCACAACGTCATACAAATGTAGACCACGCAGGCCATGGGCGACCAAAGTTCGCAAAGCGTAAAAGGATTGACGGGCCTGACAGCAAAGTCGTTGGATATGATTATCAAATCTTAAGTCATCAGAAATGGTTACTCCCAAGATCACCATACTGGTAACCCTAGCTAGACCTGGCGTGGTGCCTGGGGCAGTAAGGTTACCAAGGCGCACCCTCGGACGGTGAATTATCATTTCACTGGTTTTCTTTTGGTTCAGCTTCAGGTTACAGTCAGCAGCCCATCCGGAGATATGGTCCAATTCTAAAGTCACAGAAGCACTATTTGAGGAAGGGATCAAAAGGTAGCAGTCATCTGCATATTTGAGGAGCCTGTTTGCAGGGTTGGCTGTGTTAAGACTGGTTATTGCAGTGATGAAGTTCATAGGTCCAAAGCCCGAACCCTGGACCATGCTGGCATTTATTTCAATGTAAGTTGATATTTCTCCCAAGAATTTCGTACAATGTTGGCGACCATTAAGGAAAGCAATGATCCAGTTATAATAGACATTGTCTGGAATTGGCAATTTCGCTAGTATGCTAGCCAGGTGTGTATGCCTGACAGTGTCAAAAGCTTTAGAAAAATCTAATGCTATCAAATGGACGTAATCGTTGGAATTAAGCATCTCTAATGTATTATGGATAATCGAGACAAGGGCAGCCGTGGTGGATCCAGTTGGTCGGAAGGCGTACTGATCAGAATATATGCGGTTTTGCAGGGGGTCAGTCAGGATTGGGTAAAAGTACCTGTGCACAATCTTATTTTCAAGTAAACGGCATAGAATAGGAGTGATGGATATTGGCCGGAAATCTGCTTCAGAGGAGGGTTTAGGAACTTTGGGGACAGGAGTAATCATGCTTTTTTTCCACTGCGGTGGGACATAAGCGAACTGAATGGACTTATTGAGGAGATAGGTAATCGGCGCTGTTAATCCTATGGCTGCTCCTTTCAGAAACCACGAAACAATCCCGTCAGGGCCTGCTGCGGTATGTCCTATGGATTCCAACACCTTGAATATTGTATATTCTTCAAAGATCGGTTCAGTTGTGTCAATAGTTGTTAGTTTGTATGGCGGAGAAGAATATTCCTGATCTTTGGAAATGTTTCCGTAGTGTTGGTTGAGAGAGTCAGCGGTAAAGTTACTATGTGAAGAAGTTTCTTCCCGGTTATCTCCTCGCAGTTTGTTAACACAACTCCATAACTCACGAGAGCCCGCTTGATTTTGTCGAACATTAAAGTGTTTCGACGCGTAATGAGGTTATTTATCCTCTCTGAGAGGGCAGAAGCAGCCTCTGAGCGTCCCTGTTTAAACAGTTTGTTTCTCTTTCTTAGTAGATGTTTGATGACCGGTGTCATGAAATGAGGATCTTTACTCTTTAATGTAATGCTTTTGACTGGAAAAAATGTATCATAGACTGCTGAAATGAAGGTATAAAATGCGTCAAAAGCGAGTCCAGGGTTTGTGCACTCAGTGATAAAGTCCCATTGGAGGTCCAACAGGTATGCTTGTAGTGATGCAAATTGTCCAGGTGTGCGAAGACGGAATTGGCGGATTTTTCTCCCGGAATCCAACGTAGTTGAGTCCTTGTTGATAGCTGGAGCAGATATAGCCAGAATGGCAGAATGCTTAGTTTTGATAGTAGACTTAACAGCGCTACATGAATGATACAGATGACCAGAGGAGTAAATACGGTCCAGAGGATGACCCTCGTGTGACGGTCCCTCAAACTCTGCTAGTAATCCCATCGATAAAATTTTAGACGTTGGCATCTGATTGAAATCCCCAGCAAAGATGACGTAAGAGTCCTCTTGCATGCAGGCGATTTCGTCTAAAGTAGCTTCGATGCAGGAGACGAAGAGGTCAGTATTGTATACTGGTCTTGGAGGATGATGTACTATGAGAATAACAGCTAGTTAATATAAATTTCAGAATATTTACCCTTATAAAGTACCCGTTAAATAAAGTTTCGATCGTCTTTCGGAGAAAGAGTAAAGTTATGTGTTTAAGTTCGTATGCACAGACTATTTTCTCGAAGCTTAAATATTCAACAGACGTACACCACTGTTTAGCCAATATACATTTACATTCAAACTCTGCCCTCTCTGACCCTCTAAACCGGACTCGGACCTCCTTTGGACTACCCTTGGACAACCCCTCTAACTCGACGCAGCGCTCGTAAATAAGCTGGTGCCCTGCGTTTGGCTTTCGATTGGCGCTTTAGCATTTTAGAGATTACGATTACGATTCAGTGCAGACACGTGAACCAGCGACCTATAGTTAGGCTACTTGCTAAGACAAAAAAATAGTAGGGCCTACTGTAAAATTTGCTTAACCCTTATAGGGTCACGATATTTCTCCACCGATTTTGGTCACCGGGGGGGTAAAAAATACCCAAACTGTGATTCGCATGATTCCTATTATAAACTCCGATTTTCAAGTATAAAACTAAAAAAAGTTATTTATAGAAGGTACTACACGTGCGCCCGGAAAACTCTAAGGTGGCCAATGCGATTATTCCATTTCATAATTGATGCTGCCTGTCTAAACGCATTCGTCGTGTGGAATCTGAAAAACCCGCAATGGGAAAATCATAAAGGTCCAACACGTCGTGATAAGCGACGTCTTTTCCTGACAGAAGTTTCTGACAAGCTCGTGGAGCCATTGATTACACAGCGTGCCTCCGATCCATCAATTTCACACCAACCATCTGTAGCAAAAGCTATGTTGGCGATCGGTGTACAACCGGCACCTAGTCGATGCGCAACAAATCCAGCGAAGAAACGTGGTCGATGCCACTCGTGTCCACGTAAAGACGACAAGAAATGTGAACACAAAATGCACTAAGTGAAAAAGTGTCGTGTGCGGAAAGCATGCAGTCAAATCACTTGCATATTCCTGCTTATCCTGCCCACTTTCCCTCTCTGCAGATGCAGAATGACTGCTCAGTAAATGCTGAACGGTATCGTTTGTGTACATTGTAATATCATTGAGTTTATAATGTCATTATTTAGCAGAACTTCATTTATTCATCCCAATTTGATGAAACCAAAACGATTTCTATATATAATGTTCAGATACTGATAAGGAAACATTGTAACAGCAAGACACTCATGTGTAAAGCATGCATAATGTTACGTGTATATATTCCTGAGTAAAATAGCTACGACGTGGTGCATTTTCGTACTTTATAGCTGATTTGGGTGCATGAGTAACTAATGAAACTGGATGCATTCTGTGGATGTAACATGTTTAGGAAAAGTCATAGAAGCGATTTCTTCAACTATTTTCAGGGATTAAAATTTCCGTGAAAAACCGAGATGGGTATTTTTACCCCCCGGTGACCCTATAACGGTTAAGGAGTCTATATGCGCGTTCCGATCATTTGCTTTGCAATAACATCATCACCTGAAAATAGTAATATAATAATTATGTCGTAGCGTTTCACTTTGTAAGTCTACACTAAGCCAAAGTTCAGATTTCTTATAAAAGTGAAAAAGTAGAGCAGCGAATTTCGTTTCAGCCTTACGCCATCTAGTGAACTTGTTACCAGTATTCTATCTGAGGAAAGACTAATCGAAACGAGTGCTCATTATTGGCTATTCCTCTGTGTCCACCCTGACGTTCCCTGTCATGTATCCCCTGATGTCTCCCCGATGTTCCCTCTGATGTCCCCCTTGTGGACCATGTTCCCTCTACGGTTTGGCCTGTTATGTCCCCGGGGGACTTAGCCTAAGTTGCCCGCCTCCTGGTGGGTATAAATGCTGGGACAAACAGGGGCATTCTGAAGAAAGCAGACATTCTGAAGAAGAGGGAGCGGGCATTCTGACAATATTCTGATCGGCATTCATGTAGGCTATGTTTTCGTTTTCAACAACGGTTGCGCTGTAAGTAGTCATCACCGTTAATGTACGTTTTCGTTGTAACAATTTTGAATCGCTGATACGTGTTCTCATCGGGATAGTGACTGTTCATCGTCGGTGGTATCAAGTAAAACCCTCTGTCTGACTGGGATGGTCGAACAGCATTGGCATCAGAAGGAAGAAGGGAGGATTTCGAGCTCGCCATTCCGGATACCAGAAGAGAGAAAGAGATCGAAGAATCAACCCAAGCAGATCCCTGCCGATCCTCGAAGCGGGGTTTGCCACAGTATGTTGACAAAACAGAGATTCTATATACAGATTGAGATTCAGCAGATAAGCGAATATTGGAGCCAACTATTATCTCAGGGATCGATATATTATGCCCGACGCTAGGCTGATATTACAGTTGCAAAGCAGCATCACTTCAAACCTATTGCCACAATTGCAAATTAAAAAACCTTAAAATTTACGTTTTTTGGCAATGTCAGTTGTTGCCACAGTGAACATTCTAAAGCTCTGAAATAGTGATTTCTATTTTAAAAATTCGAACAACATGCTGTGGTTGTCAAGGTTGCTTCCGTCGACCATAACCTAATACTACAAGAGTTTGAAAAACTTTATACTACGCTACTCAGTTGACAACAGAAACTGCGTTGCCATCTAGAGACAGAATATAGTACAATTAGCTGGGTTTAAAAGTTTCCATCTATCGAATGCCTACTAACAGAAATAATGACCTTTTGTCACTATGATATTGGCCTTACCTTACCTTACGAAGGAAAAACTTAATGTTACTGAATGGTTTGTCTGGCACCTAGTGAGATCCATGAAACCTCAACATCTCCGGCAAATACTAGACATGTGGCTGATTTTGTGTAGCTGTTAAACCACAAAATAACTATCCTATTATTGGCGTCAAACACCACAGGCCTAGCTACCGTAACCAGGGCGGATGACGCCGGATCTAGGCTTTCAATGTTCTGTTCTTCTCACTTAAAATGCCTAAATACATGCAAACATAAGCAATCTTGTGCACTTACGTACGTACTTACTTATAAGCTAACTTACACGTATAGGGATATTCAGTCACTCACATTTAGACGAATTTCTAATCTTATAGTCGAGTTCGCTAGGGGAGCTACATGGATCTAAATCTTGGAATTCTTTCTACCTTGCAAATAGACTGGTTTTCTTATTTTTCGGGTTTAAAGGAATGAGACATTGTCTCGTTGGAGAATGCAATCGTGATCAGTGTTGTAAAGTAACGAAGTAAAAGTAACGCGTTACTGTACTTAAGTAAAAGTTTCAGTACTTTTACTTGTAACGAAGTAGTACAAAATGAAAATACTTTTACTTGTAACGAAGTAACATTTAAACCATTTTTCGGTACTTTTACTTCGTTACAATTTTCGTAATATTCGTTACCTCGTTCGTTACTGAGAATTGCACTATAACATTTTTTAACAAAGGGCGAGGCTCATGGAGCTAATTATCACAGCGCGAGCGCGATTGGAAATCTATTCATAGACTCTGGTGATTTCTAACTGTGACCAAAACACGTTACTTGTGGCGGTAATTCCTGCGTAGCTTGGAAAATAAGTGCGAAATTTTCTTAAATATAAGACGAAAAAGTTGACATTTTATCCCTAGGCTAAACTCTTTCAATTCGTAATGAGTATTTGTCAATGACTGCAGACGTTAACTGCAGATGAAGATGACGATGATGCAGCATTCTTTACGAGAAAGAATAAAATTTCTGCTCATAAGGATGTAGGCCTACTTGAACAATACACGCAAAGCCTACATAAAATTATGACACCTACAGCATTCTAGCCTGGCCTAGTTTGAAGAAACTATTTAATAGATTGAGTTCTCCAAGTTCGTGTAAGTGCAGCTGTTAGAGGCCTTTTCTTTAACTGTGCCAGTTTAACAATAATAAAAATAAACGCTCTGGACTGAATGCATTTTGAAAAATTAGTCTTCTTGGAAGTAAAATTTGGGCAAAAAATTAGGCCTAAAACTCAGTACTTTTACTTTTTACTTTAAAAGTATTATTTCGAAGAATACTTTTACTTTTACTTAAGTAACTTTTTGACGAGTACTTTTTACTTTTACTTAAGTACGTAAAGTCCTATTTACTTTTACTTTTACTTAAGTACATTTGCCCGATACTTTTAACAACACTGATCGTGATGAAGAACGGAATACGACCCAGTGTGAACTGGTGCAGGAATTAATTCAAGAGCACATAAACTTTCTACAATTGCAAAAGTGCTATGCACACGTAAAGATTGGGGAGTCTAAGAAGCAACGAGATGGAATGAGACAAAGATACGGATAGAGTGAGAAAAACAGACAGGGACAAAGAACATGGTGTGACTAAGCATGAATCTTAGACCCTGAATAATGTTTCAGTCTATTAGCCTATTATCATCCAACCAACAAATTCATCGCATTCATTAGAGTCCTGTAAATTATCTGAATAGCAGCAGAGAGTAGTCGACTAAATCAGATTAGGAATTGATTTCAGATCACCATGCAGCCTACATATGACAATATTCCTATATGGTTCCAGTAGGCCTATAGAACCCATAAGGTTCCCATCTAAGCCCTTGGAAATGCAAGATAAAGAGCCGAACTTGGATTAGGAATTTGAATCCAGATTACCATGTCATCATGCCCACGTGCAGTCCATTATACAGGACCCATATACCTATTTGCGTGACCCGTATAGAGCCTGTTCTGGTCGTATTTAGGCCTAATGCCCGTTCAAATGCTGACAGGTTTTAAAGAGCCGAACTTGGAATTGAAAACCGAACTCAGATATGGAATTTGAATTCAGATCATGAAGCATAATTTAGAATTGATAGCCAGAAGCAGACAAGAGAGCCAACGGAAGTCTATGGTCAAGATTTTAGTCAACGGTCAAAGCTACACCAGAGATAGACACTGGTGTAAGTCGATTAAATTACTTCAGCTAGAACTCGTTTATCTTACGGGAAGAATGCTTGAACTATTCCGAATCAATCCTTTGCATCCATTGCACGTACATACGTGCATGCATGCAGACATCCAATATACCCACATTATATTATTATAAACTAGCAGTTTTTACCCGGCGTTCGCCCGGGTTTTCCTCAGCGCCCGTGTATTTGAATTTAACGACATCTTCGTCAGCGCCCGTGAATTTGAATTTAACGTGTGTTCCTCTGGCGAATTTACGCGCTGGCTTGAAATTTGTTTAATTTCAACTCTATGTAATATTTACTCCCATGCATTTGCCAGAATTCAATGGCATTGAAACTATGACC